>LPNX010276158.1:3213-19563 GCA_001517045.1 Pseudotsuga menziesii
TCCTATCCATGAGAGAGTTGTTTTGAATCATACTCTCAAATTGAAACTTGAAAAAATCAACGAAGAATAACACCTTTCAGCTGAGTCACAGAACAAGGGAGTGCACAAAGGAGAGAAGGAGTTCTTCTTAGCTAGTATGTTACACCGCAAGCAACACTGCCAACCTCTAGAAACAGAGGCAAATATTACAGTTTAAGCAAATCCCACTGATAGAGATTAGTAGATAATTGTACAGTAGTTTGGTTTTTCCCTGAGGTCAAATCCCACCCTAAAGAACTACTGTAAAGTTTATATATTTGTGTTTAAACTTCTGGAGTTTCACTGTGTAGATGTTTATATATACAAGAGGAGAATGTATGCACAATTTTGTGCACAACAAAGGCCAACAATTTTCATTGATTTCTGACAAAACTCAATAGAAGACCTCGACTTGTTCAATCTAGTAGTTTTGCTGAAGCTTGAAGCTTACACCATTAAAAATGGAACCTTGAGGATTGGTATCCAGCTTCAAGAATACAGAGAAGCAAACTTCCTCTAAGGTGACCATAACCGAATACAATTCTGGACAGTTTTCTCAAAGCTTTGTTTGAAATCAGTTCTACTGAATTTCCAAAGCAGTTGAAAATTGGAGTACAATAGGAAATACACAAACACTACCAATTTTTTGTTAGAAGGAAGCAAGGGAAGAGGGATGGGATAATCAGTAGGAATGCAGCCCCTTCATGTCACTCCCGAGGCTCCAAATTATGTCGACTCAACATGTGGAAAGCCAACAAGATTTCTAGCTTGCCCTCTTCAGAATATAAAAAGAGAAGATGGAGATAGCGAGTTTTACGTGACAACACCCTATAGACTCATGCTCTACTCTGATTACAAGCAAAAGCATACAAATTAAAACGTGTTGGAGACGTATACATGAACATACTGAAAGCAGAAAAAAGTAATACGACCCAAAAAAACCGAGCTTTATTTTTAACAAAAAATCCATTTTGGAGGTGGAGTGGGGCTAATCCCCCTGGACGTGGATGTGTTGCTTTGCGGATTATCAAGTAAAGGATAAGAATCGAAGCTGAGCTAGAGCTCTACTTGCTAAAAACACAAAGCAGTATCTAATCAAAATATTTTGAAACCGTTTCAACGATTGACAAATATATCAACTGTGTATATGCCCTGTATATATTTCTTGCATTGCAAACAGTGGTCCACTTCCACTTCCAACTTATATGCTTGGTCAATTGGTACCGGGATTGAATATGGCAGATTGTTTTCCAGCAAAATCTCTTGAGCTTTGGCTTGCTCGATCACTGGCGCTTCGGTATCCAGCTTTGCGTGATCTCCATGGACAGAATCTTGTGAAATCTGCATCCCAGTTCGGCTATTTTGACGCAAATCAGGCACCTGGCAATAAAAAATAACAAGTAGGAACCATTCCAATTAGAAGAATATCCAACACCCATAACCGCTGACATAGGTTAAAAATTGAAGCCCAACAAGTGCTTGCTTACCGTCGGGAACCGGAAGGCCTTGGCGATTCGAACCCACAACCGCCGATTCGACTTTCTCACTCCAAATTTTTCTTCTGCTTCCGAAATCTGCTTTGCAGCTAGTTCTTTAGTACAAACTTCTGATTCGCGTGACTTCACAGAAACGTCAGCTGCATCGTGTGACTTCACCTTAACCTCTGCTGCATCGAAACCCAGTGGCGTCGTCGTCTTCTTCTTCTTGCTGGCGGGCTGTTCTTTATTGGAAATTGCTTTCCTGGCAGATGACAGAATTACAGGAATCAATTCTCCGCTTCGACAAATGGAAACAATCCTCACCAAACCCTCAGATTTCCCGCTGATAACCCGATTTGGGGAAATCTCGACAGCGTAGTTTGAGAAAGTGCTTGGCGCCGAAGACCGGTTTTCAGTTTTACGTTTAATACGCCTTTTGAATCTGGGCCACAGGGATTCCGACTCGGACACCACTTTTCTCGCCTCGGTTCCCATGGCAGAGCCGAAGCAACTACAGCCGCACTTGGAACCCGTGATGCTTGTCTGTGAGACTTCTACAGCTTTATTTCCGCTGTCAATCCTGCTAATACAGAAGAATTCGAAGCTTGTCTGAATAATACCAGGCCATCTGCAGCCTGAAACCTTGTTAGAGAATTACTTGTGCGGCATCATCGTTGTGGAGTGAACGTCAATGTTAGAGACGTAGTTGTTGCATCTTCCACTGAAATTCCTACTCTCGCGTGTTTGGACCTCGCGACCTATGGTGCCTGGATAATGTTCGAATGTACCCTCTGGCGGGCAGAATAACTCGTAAAAATGCTTCGCTCCGGCACTGTAAAGAGGTCCTCGGGTATTCGAACATCTGTTTATCGAACAAGAGATAGTCACATCAAACACGCGTCCACATCCTGTATCGAACACGCGTCCACAGCTCATTGGTTCCATAGACGAAATGGAACAGTGGATTTCCGAACTTCTTCGGAGAAAAACGCCTTACGACGTAAACATGTTTTCATTATAAAATGGTCTCTTAAAAGGTGTTTTAAAAAATGGTGCTTATATGAATTTCATGGGTGGCTTCTCATATTTTTAAATTTCATAAGGTTAAGTCATGCTTCTTTCCCATGATAAAATCTTTTTAATTATTATAAACCAAGAACAATATGCAAAATCAAATCCTTTTATCTCATTTCACAACAATTATAGATCTTTACATTCAAGTTATTACATTCAACCATGTCATTACATTTAATATGAAAAATTAAAAAAAAATGTTTCTTATTTATTTAAAATTAAATTCAAATTCTATAAACTTTATTTTTAAATATACTATAAATGAAGAAAGAATATGACTTAATTAAGTTATTAGGAATTTTAAACTTATAACTTTAATAAATAAGTTTGTAACTTTAATAAATAGTTTGGTTTAAAAAATAGTTTGGTTTAAAAAATAATTTATCTTATTGCTTTGTTGATGTTTAAATAATTCAATCAAGTAAATATGAAAACCAACCACCTTCATGATGTGCAACCTTCTTTAAAATGTGTATACCTCCTCATGTAAGCTCCTTACAATGTTTGAAAAAACTCCCCCAAAATATCCCTTAAAAGTATATAATGACTCCTCTACATGTGTTCTAAGATGCTCCCATAAACACTTTTAGATGTCCTCATCATTGTCTATAAATGTTATGAATATGCTTCAAACTTAATTAAAAGTGTTTCAAGTAATGGGTGAAAAGCCTCCATAAAGTGCTTTGAATGATTACATAAACCCCTTAAGATTGAGATGAATAAATTCCTTTGGAGTGTGTATCAACCTTTTATTTAATAAATTAAAATCCTCCTTAAGCACCTTTCATATAGCTCCAAACACCTTTCATATAGCTCCATGCACTTACCATAAGATCTCTTTATAATATTATTTCCCCATAAGATCTAAGCCCTTCTTAAGCTAGCACAATGGATGCTTTAACAACCCCATAACGAATGCTCACACCATCCTCTCTCAGATTTTGAAACTTTTCTCTTATGGCCTAGAGGTAAGGAGGAGAGGAAGATTAAGGTGATGGGATGGGAGTCACTAACCAAAATGTGAGATGTCTCCGAGACACAAACCCATAACAAATACAAAATTAAGATTAGGTGATGGGATGGGAGTCACTAACCAAAATGTGAGATGGCTCCGAGACACAAACCCATAACAGATGCAAATTATTTTAGGGAATGAGAATGGTAATGCTTCATGAGCTTTGGGAAGAGTGAGGATTATTTCGTGGTACTTTATTTAAGCTGAAAAGTGAAAGTTGAGTTATCAAGGTTATAATAAACACCTAGGGTTGGTTGGTGAGATGGGTCTTTGACACAACCCCATAACAAATACAGATTTTAGGGAAGGAAGATGGTAATACTTTATCGGAGCCTTTTGGGAAGAGTAAGGGTCATTTCGTGTTATTTTCCTAAATGTGAGAAGTGAAAGTTAAGTTATCAAGGCTATAATAAACACCTAGGGTTGGTCGGTGAGATGGTTCTCGGAAATAACCCCATTAAAAATACAAATTTTAGGGAAGGAAGATGGTAATGCTTCGTGACCCTTGGGAAGAGTGAGGGTCATTCTGTGGTACTTTCCCGTAGGTAAGAATTGAAAGTTGAGTTCTCAAGGTTATAATAAACACCTAGGTTTGGTCGGTGAGATGGATAATTGACACAACCCCATAACAAATACATATTTTAGGGAAGGAATATGGTAATGCTTCACGAGCCTCGGGAAGGGTGAGGGTCATTTCATGGCACTTTCCCGAAGGTGAGAAGTGAAAGTTGAGTTATAAAGGCTATAATAAACACCTAGGGTTGGTCAGTGTGATGGCTCTTAGACACAACCCCATAACAAATAAAATTTTTAGGGAAGGAAGATGGTAATGCTTTATGAGCCTTGGGAAGAGTGAGGGTCATTTTGTGGTACTTTCCGAGAGGTGAGAAGTGAAAGTTGAGTTATCAAGGCTATAATAAACACCTCGGGATGGTTGGTCAATGTAGAGGAATGATAGAACTTTGTAGAATTCAGAAACTAACATAGGCTTGACTTACCAATGAACATGATCTTCTGAGCTCATCTTCTGAGCTCAGAATGGATCCAAACCAAAATCTGTGAATGAGGAATACATGATAAATACTGGAAGATCATGATGATCATTTGGTTCATTTTTGGAATTCTAAAACATTTGATTGGATACATAGCAAATATGTGTGCTAAGAGAAAACTATGTATGCTTAATTAAAACTAATTGCATTGTTCTTATTTTGGCAAAAAAAAATGTTAAAACATGTTATGTCTTTTTACATGAGACTTTTACCATTAATAATAAAGAAAAATGTTATAGGATTTTCTTTTTTGAGAAAAGTTATGGTAAACTCCTTTAGATGGAACAAAGACATTATGAAACAAATATTTTTAATTTTGATAAAGAATTGGTTTTTTTTAAGAACTTCGAACTTCCTTTTCTAACTTATAGTTAATTATTGTGGTTCCTTTTTTTAAAAGGTGACAAGATGTTAAAATGAAGAAGAGGAAAAGGAAAAAGGAAAAGAGGAAAAGATCAAGAATTATTTTATAAAAGAAAATTAATAAAATGTAAATAAAAAATGTAATTTTGTTCTTATAGATGCAATATACTAAATACAATGCCCAATTATAATTAATTTTATATGTAATCAATGTTAAAATTTGATGGGTCATTTACCATTTTACAAGTCAAAATATTGCCACTTCATAAAATTAACCATTATTAATGAAGGGTAAATTTTACTTTCACCCGCCATTTTGAAGTTCAATTTTATTGGCCATTAGTATCTATATATCAACCATATAATAATAATAATATCAATGTTATGTATTACTATTACTATTTCTCTCTCTCTCTATTTCTAATATGAAAATTTTGATTTTTCTCATGGTTGTGTTGTCTCCCTTTTGGGTTCATTGTATTTGATGGCCCATGGTAATGGCTTATTATATTGCTTGTGAAGATGCTAGGATATCTCTTCTTTATCTTTATATGTGTGCTTGGTTTGATTATTAGTTTTGTTAGATTTTCTTTTGTATATTATATTTTTGTAAACTTTGTATTTGTGTATTCTATGAGAAAATATGAGATTCAATGTTTCATATAGTTATTATAAATGTTGTTTAAAAAAATTAACTATTATTATAAAAGGTGAAATTAAGATTTAACCCTTAAATAAAAAGCAATGTTAAAAATAAAATTTGATATAAAAATATTTTAACATGCAAAATAAGATGTCAAATTTCAACTCTATATGTAACACACTTTAAATACATAAAAAAAACATAAATTTTATTTTATAATGAAATAAAATTTTAATTTTTCAAATAAGAATATAAACATGAGAAAGTAAAGTTAAATGAAATATATCTTTAATTAAAGTAATTATATTTATTTTAAATGATATAACAAGGAAGAAAATGAATTGTTTTTTCAAAGGAAGAAGAGAGAGAAAATATATAAATAAAATATTATTATAATATTGATTATGATAATATTACCATTAATTTTAATTTAATAAATTAAAAAAAACATAATACTTAACTGTTTTGTTTTAATATTTTATTTTTTTAACTTAAAAATATTTAAAATAATATTTATTATATTTTTTTAAATTATCATATTAATATTATAATTTTAAATTAAAATTTAATATAAATAAATGTAACATATTTAAAAATAATAATTTTCATGATAGCGCATTTTACTTAAAAATAAATTTAACATATTATTAATAAAATATCAAATAATTTAAATGAAGTTAAACAAGTGAAAAAATTAATAAATTTGAAGACAACGTTATGTTTATATTTATATTGTATTCCTTCACATTAAAAGTACCTTGTGCATTTGATATCAGTCTATTAGACTAGTTTGTTTTTAAAATCTTAAAAGGTATAATGTTGTTAAAATCTTTAAACGTTTAGTGTTGTTTTCGTTTATATGATTAATCTTTAAAATAATTTATTTAATATTTTTAAAATAATTTTTTTAATATTTTTTTAAAGTGATTTTAATAGTTGATATTAAAATAAAAATTTATTATTAAATTTTATGAGAGAATGTGTGTGTGTGTGATGATGGTGCTGCTGATAGTTAATGTTCATCGAGATTGGCTTTGGTTAATTGGACTTTTGGACTTTTAGACTAAAGATGTGACTTGGTGTGCTCTAAAATTTTATTCCTATAATTAAAAAGCTTACAAAAAAAAATGTACCAAGGTCATCATAGTTTTGAGAGGTTAAACATTTAGAGACATTAGTATTATAATAAAGATTGTGAAATTGCAATCTAATGTGGTTGTACGCAGGGCACTCTAAGAGAAAGACACTTTCATCCTTTGTTCTTGTGGCGTTTTAGGAATTGTCCAGTGTCCTATTTCACTACAAAGCTCATGACAGTTCGTTCTTATTTTGGCTATATTACTTTTCTTCTTCGAGCTAGCTCAGATAGAGAGATACTTTTGGTGTTCTAGATTAGGGTTAATGATCTCCTTATAATATCTTAACTTCATTTTAAACTCTAAATCCTTTTCGCCCCACATTTTCTCTTAAAACTTAGATGTAATACTATTTTTAATGTTATTAATATTTTGCAAAGTGTGATTTTCGGCTATCCGCCAATGGTTTAACCAAGCCATGTTATCTTTATGCCAATCTTTCTTTAGCCGTCCATGGTCTTGACTAGAATTTAAAGCAATTTTAGGGAGTCTCTGATCTCCCATGTCATTTAGTTGTACTTGTACAACAAGTACCTAGTCATAATGATGCTCTCAATTGGGGGAAGGCCCACTTCTATTAGAAGAATAGGATAAGGTGTATTTCTTTTAATTTTGAGGTTATAAGTTATAAAACACTTTTGAAATTTCTTGATATTTCTCTAGAATTCTCTAGAGATAGCGCAACACCAAACTTCAGATCCATATAAGATAACGTGAGTGACGAGAGTTTTAAAAATGAACTTATTTTTATTCCACGTCACAAGGCTTCCTAACTTACAATTATTTTCAAGTCCAAAATAAGCTTTCCACCCTCCATTAATCCTCTTCTTGATGCTATAGTTCCAGTTGAGCTTGATATGAATATAAATTCTAAGATATTTATAATAAGAGACTTCCTCCAAGATGTTATTGTCATATACAAAATTAGCATAAGTAACCTTCTTGGACTTGATAATCATCAATTTTGTTTTGTTAGTGTTAATAGCCATATCCATGTTGAAGCATAAATCCTTGAGAGTTATTAATTGCTTATTAGATCAAAAGGACATCTTGCCATAATAACAATACATTAACATCACCCTCCTTTTGGGGGGGTCGAGAGCTTCGGCTCTCGATCTTGATCTTTCAAGATGAAATGGCTTCTAGTTGCAGAGTTGCTAGCTCTGTGCGTCATGGCGGAGGCGGTATCTGAGTTTCGGCAGAATCTTGCCGTGGTTTCGATTCCATTCGCCAGGGTTTTAATTGATTGCGTCGAGGCTTCAACATTTTTCGCTACTGATGGGGTTTTGGTCGAGATCGGTGGGCATCAGCTCCAATCAGGGGTCGTGGGCTTTCGTGTTACAGTACCGATTTGTGCTCCTGCCCCTGAATGGGTTTGCTAGTTTCGATCCGAGTATCCAGTGCAAATGGCGGAGCTTTTGACGGAGGATCTGGTCGCAGAGTTCTTGGTGGCTTCTGTCTACAAAGACGGTGCGGGCTGCATTGGCTTCTTGATGGGTTTTCAATGCAGCTTCAACATTCAGTGCCGGAGCTACCCGCTCTGCAATGTTCTTGGCGGCCATGGCGGCTTCCCTAATCTTGCTGGGCGTGCCATTAGGCAATCAATCGGGTGGACGGATTAGGCACTGGCAGCGCTGGTGCCCGGTCTGGGTCTCTAATTGTTCTTGACAAGGAGCAGATACAATTGATGGGGAATAACGAGATCATCATGAGCGGCATGCTACTGGTGCACAGGGGTGAGCATCCGGGATTGGGGCTCCAAGAAACATGGTCGAGGGCTTCGGCTCTCGATCTTTGATCCATCGTGGCTGATCTGGATATTGGACGGCTCCATGATGCTGTCATCGCGGTCATGGCAGAGGCGGTGGGATCGATTTCCTATCCGGGATTTGCAGGTTCCAAGATCTACATGTGTTGTTGGATCATGATCGGTGGGCTCCGGCTTCAAGAACTGGGGTCGAGGGCTTCGACTGTTGAGGGTTTTGGACTTTGAATGGCTCCTTCATGTTATGTTGATTTTGCAGAGATAGATCGCTTGCCTTATATGGAAGTGGTGGTGTCTGTGGATATACTCTTGCGTGGTGACCCGTTTTGCTCCTTAGGGATCTCTGCGCCGGCGACGACATTTCAGAGGCGATGGCCTTTGCTATTGGCAGTATGTCTGATCTCATATTTTTGTGACCTGTCTATTGATTTGGGTTGTGATATCCATATATTAGGACAGTTTTGTAATTTTTTTGGTTATGTTTATATGTGATAGCAAAAATGTGACAATGTAGGGATCCTAGTGATCCTCTTACATGTGCAGATGTAATTTTGTTCTACTTTGAAATAAAATTATGAATTTTTTCCGAGGAAAAAAAAAACAATACATTAACATAAAGAAGAAGGATAACGATAATTCTAGCTAAGGTCGTGTCGATGCAACCTGCTTCTTCTAAAAAAACCTTCTAGCTTATCGATGTAAATGACGAAAAGGGTAGGAGAGAGGGGGCATCCTTGCTTAACTCCAATATTACAATTAATATCTTTTGACCATCCCTCGGTGTTCTTGAATTTGGCAATGATTGTCTCGTACAATCTTATGGTGGTATCTCTCAACTCAAGAGGAACTTTTAACTTTTCTAACCTCTTCCATAGGTTGTTTCTAGTAACCTTATCGAATCTTTCCTAAAGTCCACGAAGCAACATAAGAGATTGGATTTGTTATTACGACACTCCTCTACAATGATCCTGAGGATAATGGGGTGGCCAGTGGTAGATTGATGTCTTCTAAAGCCCTTCTGACCTCTAGCTCAATTTCCCTCACTTTCTATCCATATGCTGATAGTTTTTTCCAGGTTAATACCATAAATATTTGCTAAGAGAGGGCTAATCATAATGGTTCGATAATTAGAGGGGTTACTTTTATATCCTCTTTTAAGAATAGGAATAGTGAGGCTTTGAGACCAAGGGTAAGGGAAACCTTGTTCGAATGCTAAATTAAAGAATTTATAGATGTGAGTGATGAGGACAAGCCCCCCAATTTTTAGGATTTCTACTTGATTCCCTTCAATGTCCTTAGCTTTTCCATTTGCTACGTGCTTTACACCAAAATCTATGTCATATAGCAATAAAACTTCTTATGTAGTAAGGAGGGTGGGAATGTTACCATTGATATATGGAGATTCGTAAAGCTTTTAATATAGGAGTTCCAATCCTCCAAAGCAATCACGTTATTCTCTTTGGTTTTTCTAGTTAGAATTTGCCTCCAAAATTTCTTAGGAGCCACCTTATAAAGGCACAAGAGGCTTTCTTGCCTTTTATTTATGTAGTGCCTCTTTTTCGTTTTAATTAGGGATTTGTATCTCTTTATTTTGTCATTTTTTAGGGGTCCTTCCATAGCTTCCTTTATTTCATTCCTTGCATTTTTACACCGTTTATCAAACTAGGGGTTGTTTTTTCTATTTTTCCTTTTACTCGTGACTTCGATGGAGAGTATGTTAATGGAAGCTGAGAGAATTGTAGTAAAATTGTGGTAAAGGTCTTCTATATTGTTCAATCTTGAAAGAGGGAAAATTTCATTTTTAAATCATTTAGAAAAATGTCACTATTGTTTCTATCGAAGATTAGATGCTTGTGTCCATGTGAGTGATCTTCTATGGGATTGATATGCATTGCCAAATTTATGTATATATATTATACATATGATATGTATATATAATGAGCCCAATGGGTTAGGTCAAGTAGTTGAGAGCCGTGAGTTGTAAGCAAAAGGTCTATGGTTCAAATCCTCGAATGGCTATGCATAGATATATAAGGGCCTCACTTGATGTCCCCATTGGGTTAGGCTCTCTAATCAGAGCTAGCATGGTGAGGCCCCTTCGGGTGGCCCCCTGTGAATTCTTCCCATGGATGTAGAAACTTCTCTAGGGTTGTGAACCACATTACAAAAAATGTATATATAATGATGATCATGATTATTAATGTTCATGAGACCAACTTTGGTAGTAAAGAATTACATGGAAGCTTTAAATTTCGTTTTTATGCTCAAAAGATTTGAGAAAAGGTTTGTAAATATTTGATGAGTGAAGATGTTATTAAGGCCATTACTGTTATAAATATTTTGAAAATGAGATTTAATGTGCAAGTAATGGCATTTTACTAGAAAGTTCTTTTCACCATCCATATTCTTTATATCACAAAAATGACTCAATTCTTTCATCCCACAATCTTCTAGGAATTGTCCAATGCCCGATTTCACTATGGAGCTCGTGAAAGTAAGTTATATTGGTAATGTTGATTTTCTTATTTACATTAGCTATATTAAATGATACTCATTTTGATCTTCTAGGTTAATGTTATGTCCTATTTATGGTATCTTAGTATTCTCTTAACTTCTAGTTATTTATAGCGCCACTTTTTTTATTTAAATTTAGATGTAATAGTATTTTAAATGATATCGATATTTTGGAGAGTCGCCTCCTCCTCTATTCTCCGTGATTTTTCCAAGACTTGGCATCTTTTCCAACCCCTCTTGAGTCGTAGATGGTTTTGGTTGGATTTTAAAGCAATATTAGGAAGCATCTTGTATTTCATGTTGGTTGTCTTATGCGTGTACATCAAGTACATAGTCACAACCATACTCTCAAGGGGGAAATAGCTAGTTCTATGGGGAGGATATGATATGATGTATTTTTTTTTTAATTTTAAGATTAAATATTATAGAATACTTTTGGATTTGCCTGATCTTTCTCCACAGTTTTGTGGAGATGCTACAACCCTAAACTTTAAATCCATATAAGATAACATGAGTGATGAGAGTCTAAAAGATGAGTTTTTTCCCCAATAGATTGCATCTATGAATACCAATTGCACTTTTTGGAAAGACAAGCATGCAAAAATGGAATACGTGCACCCTCCATCAAGGTTTTTCTTTATCAAGGATTTAAACCATTGGTAGAGGTTTCAATTAAAACCTCGATTGAGAGTTTTAAACAAAAAATGAACTATTCATTGGAAAAATACCTTAATGGAGAGATTTTAAAGCCCTAAATTGAGGTATTTTAAAACCTTCAAGGGAGGTATAAACTTCAATCTATGGCTTGAAAGTTAAAAATCCTTCCCCATTCCTATAGGTTTTCATGAAGTTGCAACTTCCAATGGGTGAAATCACTTCATCTCTTCCATGGAAAGTGGTGGGCATGATGCTTGTAAATTCATTATTGAATCCTCTATCCATTGACATATAATTTTCTCATTTCGAAGATCATACTATATTTTAATTCATTTTCTTCTAAACTCACGCAAACCTTTTTATTGTCCCAAGTAGTGAAGGCTATAGAGAAAGGGTATTTTGGGTTTTTCATGTTATGTAAAAGAGAGAAAAAAAATGTAGGGAACACAAAGGCGTATAAAATGATATTTAAATATTAATTTGGAAGCTAAAAAAAAATATAATTTCCAAAAAAATAAAAATAAGAGAGAAATACTACATTCTATGTCAATCAAGTCCATATAATTTTTTTAATATTATACATTGAACACTGAATTAGGTGTTGGAAACAAAAGTCACTTGTTAACATTTCCAAAAATTTGTTGTAAGCACAAATATTTAATTAAATGTATATTTGATACCTTAAATGACAGTAATATTTTTTTGAAAATAATATTAAAAAGGTAAGACCATTTCCTAAAATTTTGTTTTTCACCATATGTCAAAATTCATGAAGCGTATATGAGTTTTGAGGGATTCAATTTAAAAAATATGTAAAAATCAACTTTTCTGTAATACCCCTAATGACTTTTGATATTATTATTGTTGTTATTTACTTTTAAAATAATAATAATAAGTTAAATTTTATGTACATTTGGAAGTTAGGAGTTGTAATAGTTGAACAACAATTGACAAAAAATTAGGTTTAAAATAGTTATTAAACCTGTAACATTCTCTAAGGAGAGAAGTGGTCAGTATTCAGGAATCAATTATTTGTATAAAATTTTTAGGAAAGACAAGAAGAGGGGGATTTTCTTGGTTATTAGAGAGAATTGCAAGAGATCACCTTGGGGTGAAGGCTCTACGAGAAATTATTGAAAAGTACAGGGCTGCTAGTTGCTGATGTTAGGCTCTATTTTACAGAACTGTTAGTGAGACATATGAGAATGTCAGGTTCTGAAATGATTTATTTCTGTTAATACTGGTTAAAATTTGAGGATGAGGTGAAACTTCTTTAAACCTAAAGGTCTGGGCAATGGGGTGAAACTAAATAGGTGAAGAACCACTACCGGTTTCTACGGCAAGGTGGTGTAATACTATTACACCTATCACTTCCAGTTATGTACCAAGCTATGAACTTAATTTCTTTATCTATTAAGTCTTAATTAGTGCATAGACAAGTTGTGAGTTGTAATACTTAAGGAGAAGGGTTATGAATAACCTTATTGTTTAAATATTGAAAGCATAATATAGATTTACTTCATATATGAGTAAAATAGGGTTACGGTTACCATTAATAGCAGAAGTAGAACTAAGTGTTTATTTCTAGATAAATCGCTACTTATAACCCTAATGTTTTTTTTCTTTAAATCTATTTCTTATCTGGTTATAGAAGTAGCAAATGTAGAAATGTTATATTTCAAGTAATATATAAAGTTGGGTATAATAGTAAAACCATTAAAATATTATGTAAACCTAGCATAACATTATGGGACAAACATAGATCAAAACCAGAAGTTCAGATGAATGGATTTTTATAGCGTTAATGGAAAGTTCATCTATTTACCAAAATCGCAATGTATAAACTACAAATATGAAACTATAACTGTTAAACAAAACACCAGCGAACGACCAACTACTAAAGAAATGTCTCAATCACCAAATAAACGTTAGATAAGTAAACGTAAAGAGGTTATAAACATGCTGGAGAATTCCAAGTAAAATCTTTTATTAGTGGGTAAACCCTAGTTCGCTTTAACTTTGAAATGCTATAAAAAACAAACTGAAACTTTCATTTAAAAACTGGTATAACCACAATATACCCAATTTATAGTTTATAACTAGCCGAAACTCAGAGAGTAATTATTTTTGCACAGAATCCGAAAGGAAAGTAGAATGACGGGTAAGGAAAAATCAACACACTTAAATGGTTTATATATTCAAACTTCACAACAAATAGAGTATTGATATTATCGCTTACCATAGAATCCATAGTTCTTTAAATGCATATTTCATTCAACCGGTCACAACCTTCTCAATAAACATTTATACAGTAAATAAGTCCTGTAAAAATTAAAAAAATAGCCCATAGTGCCAAACGACTTGAGTTATCTAAAAACCCTTGGAATGGCTTGGAATGTTACGACCATCCATAAACCCTCCGTAAAACCACCTTACTAGCAAGATATTTTACAAACACACCGCCTCTTCTAAAGATCGACTCGGAGAGATAGAACGAGCATTTCAGACCAGCAACTTACCTCATGAAGCTGGAAAAACTCCAGTTGAAGCCAACAAACCTGCAAACAAAGGCGAAAGCTATAAGTTTACAGATAATGATTTTTAAAACCATCAAAACCCTAGTTACAAATAAGTATGGGTTCAATACTTGTAACAAAATCACTTCTACGCTGTATAGTAGTGTCGACAAAAGAAGAACCAAGACAAAAAACCATCACCGCGAAGGAAAATGGTGCATGACTATAAGGTTTGCCTCTAATGGCATGTTTGGAGCGAACCAAGTTCACTGTAAGGGAAAATGAATGCTCAGACTGCAGCGTAGCCCCTTCAGAAACACAAGTGAGAAGTCGACCACATGGTCGGAATGGATATGCCGTGGGTAAATTCAACCCAACTTTACAGCTGGAAAGAACCTTTGGAATTGAAACACTTTGTTTTGTACTTAAATCTCGAGTCCAAACCCTTAACACCATAGTCAGATAGTGGTCCAATACCCTATTTTGTTTCATGACCTTGGCCCCTCTTAGCATTATATTTTTGGATAGGGTATAATCACTTCTTTTAGAGATCAGTTGTTTATGGTACCTACATTAGAGGAGAAAATGAGTTATCATTTCTGCTAAGTAAGTTGTTGAGCTAAAATTGTGGGGTCTATCTCACTTTAACATTTAATTGGTATAGCGTTTGAGGTAGACCCTGTAAATTTAAAAAAAATAAAAATAAATATTTTTGCATGAAAACAAAAACAAATTATTTCAGTCGTAAAGCCTTAGAGGATTGATAGAATTTAGGTATTGATAGTAATCAGGTGTAGGTGCTAGATTTTCTTAATCTATATAATTTTTTATTTATTATAAGGAGTTCATGTGAAGTTTTAAATTGTATTTTTACTAAGGAGAATGTTACAAAATTGTATCACAGCGAGGTTATAACACTGTGACCTAATGGGACATTGCATGTTTAAATATTATAGAACATTAAATACAAATCTTTCTTAAATAAAAAAAGTATACCTATTATTACATGCAGACAAACCATGATAGAACCTGAGTAGAATATGGGTGAGGATTATGTACCAGAAAACATGCTTGATTTAGAGAATGCAAGTATTTTTGTAGAACTAGGATCCAAACGTAATGCGGATATGCAGTCGAAAATGCTGGAAACCATGAGGAGTTTGAAAGAATATATGGAAAGTCTTAAAGCAGATAATCTTAGACTCAGTGAATGCCAAGTCATATCAGGAGGAGATAAACAGACTCATTCTCAAAATTTTAACAGAACCACTGAAAAACAATGGTCAAAATTCATGTATTACTGGTAAGAAAAAGAGAGGTATAGTACAGGGCGATAGTAGCAAAGAAACAACGAAAAACCTTCCTGAGAATATACAAGATTTAAAGAAAAATAAAGAGATAAAAATAAGAAAACATAAAGAACAACCCGTGGAACTACAAGGAGAATTTAAAAAGCTAAAACCTCCGATGTTTGATGGAGAATCTGAAGAAGCAGTTGAAGCCTGGTTGCTTAACATAAAAAGGTATTTCCAGGTGTATAGGTATGATGATAATTTAAGAGCACGACTAGCCATTTTTCAGTTAACACTAGTACAAGTGATCAATTTTGCCACGGCAAAACGTGGCAATATCCATGGAAAAGCGTGGATATTGCCACGCCTAAGTGTTTTTTTTTTTTTTTTTTTTTTTTCGTGGAAACAATTCCGTCGCAATAGAGACGACCCTTAATTTGCGTTGCAAGAGCGACAATGTTCTATATTTCGTTAAATGTCTAAGCCGTCTCTATATCCATGCCTGGTCGTCTCTGTATCCACGCCTGGTCGTCGCTGTATCCATGCTCTGTATAAGGTTTTTTAAAAAAAATGCAAACCCAGGAATAAGACGTCGCTATAGTCACGCCTTGCCGTCTCTGTATCCATGCCTGGCCGTCGCTGTATCCACGCTTTGTATACGTTTTTTTTTAAATGCAAACTCCAGGAATAGCAACGGGGATGCTATACCTGCGACGGGCAGACTAGGAAAAGTTCCACGTCATGTCGTTGCTATAGCGACGCTCTGTATAGGTTTATATATATATATATATATATATATATATATATATATATAGCGACGCCCTGTT
>LPNX010276158.1:28478-42992 GCA_001517045.1 Pseudotsuga menziesii
TAAATCGACAATCTGTCCGACTGTTTCATCGTTCCAATAGTCTCCAATAGAGGCAAACTTAGGTTCTGCGTCTGTGCCAATATTGATCTTTTTAATCTTGATAGGTTCGGTGATTGCTGGAATCTCTAACTGTGGTCCCCCAACATTGTGAGTCCCTTCTGACTCCGGAATGTTGGTGTTGCGAGGATTCTCATCCTTATCCTTATCTTCGTTGTCTGGCTTTGTTGCGAAGTTATAGCACTCAAGCGCGTCTTGCAACTGGATGGCCCACTCAGGTTGAGCCTACACTGAGATGGTACAGTCCTCGAATATCTTGATCTTGATTATGTCTAGGGCCTAAGCAACACTTGGATGTTCTGATTCAAACGCGAAGGTAAGTAGGAAACTGTCTGTCATAAGTGACCATGTGGTCGTCCCCTTGCGCAACTCTGTCTCTGTGTACCAGTTCCTTGGAACTGTGTCCAATGTGTGGATGAATCTATGAACCCATTCATCCTCAGGAATGTCCAACGAGTTCTGTTCACATGTCTGAATGTATGCCCTGGGGTCAGTTTCTCCTGTGTACTTTTGCGGAACATACTCTTTGTCGACCAAAAATCTGATTGCCATCAATCTTTTAATATCATCCCATGATGCGATATTTTCTTTATGCGCATACCACCATCTTGCAGTTGTGGCTCGTACTGCAAGGTCCATAGCTGCGTTCCTCTGCTCGTAAGGAATCTGTTGCTCAAACTACTCAAGGAATTCCTAAATATCTGTCAGACCATGATATGATGGAATCTCAATGATCTCTACACCAATCCATCGCAGTGACTTACTCATAAACGCACATCTACGCGCTGAGACTTCGTAAAGTCTGTTCTGCTAGTTCTCTAGACCAATATCAGAATCCGATGCGCATGAGCTGTCGCATTACCAACTAATGTTCCCTTCTGCGGTTGGATTGATGTAGTCGCTCTGGTTCGCAGTCATCTGGTAGAGAATATCCATGTTATGTGCCTCCTCCTCTGCTCAGATAGGTTCAATATATCTAGGAACTTGGTGAGGATCCAGCGGCGCGATGACCCGGATCTGCACATCCTCAAAGGTCATTTGTCTTCTCTTTAGGTCGATGACAGCCTTGCTACCGATCGCCCAATCGATACTTAATAGTGATGGATACGGTCGACTGTCGCCAATGATTTCTATAACCTCAAAGTCCGCAAAAGTACAAACTCCGTCAATGTCAAATGGCACCTGCGGCAGTCGACCCAATGGTGATACTCGTTGTTGGTTAGCTAATCTCAGGTGGATAGGCGATCTGACTAACTGAGGGCTACCCATCTATTCCCATGTCTGCTTAGTTAGAACGTTCACCTCTGATCCCAGATCTAAGACGACTTCGTCCATTTCAAACTCTCCAATCTGTGCTGTGAGCTTCATCTCTCTTCCGGTCCTTGTATGTCTTGTAATATTATGAACAGCGCGGTGTGCACTGCCCGAGAGAGAAGGTTGCTGACACTGATCTATGATGCGTTGTAGCTCGCCGATAGCTTTTTCATTTCTCAAGAGCTTCAAGCAACTGCGCAGGAAGGATTGTATACTTCCTATCGATTCATCCTCGTCACATCTTCCCGATGTGGTAGCCTGCGGTATCTGTTCTGGGCTATCGCCACAAGGTGCTTGCTGCGGTACGCCCCTAGACAGCGGTACCTGCGATCCTGATTGTGTAGGTTCATCAAAGGAAGCCTTGGCTTCATGAAATTTCTCTTTATTCTTCTGTAGGTCGAGTGTTGTTGCTTTACCAAGAGCTCTGCGCACCCACCCCTGGCTTGTGTTCTTTTAGGTCTCCTGCGATGTCCCACTGGTGGAAGCACTGCTACGAGTCACAATATTGACTCTTGGTTCTGGTTCTTCCTGCTCAGTAACAATAAGCTGGATGTTCTGGTGTACTACTGGCTTAGGATCTTTGATTTTAGCTATCAAGGTAGGACACTCCTCTATGGTATGATCATAAGATTTGCAGTAATTACAAGTAGTAGTGGGGCTCTGACAGTCCCTAGCATAGTGTCCTACAACTCCGCAGTTATAACAAGTGATTGGTCCACGACCACGGCCAAAACCCTCTCCTCTGCCGAAGCCTTCTCATCTGGCAAAGCCTCCTCCACGGCCTTGTCCTCTGAATCCTCCTCCCCGGCCACCATAAGTCGGATCAGGCTGTGGTCCTGCTGCTAGACCCTGTGTTTCTGACTGGACTCTGTATACGTCATGTTTTCTATCTAACATGAGATCATAGGCTCGGCAATTATGTTCATCATGTCCGACAGAGCTGCAGAAGACACAGTATAGGTTCTTAGGTGTCTGTACTTACTTCTGAAGCAAAGGGCATTGCTGAGGTGGGTGTCCTTATGTTTTGCATATTTCACACCATGGCCCTTGCGTTCGTGGTAAGGGGTTAGGAGCCCCTAACGCTAAATATTCTGCAAAGACTGGACAGTTGTCTTTGGTATGACCCTGTGCTCTACATCGTAAGCACCATATGTCTTGCATAACCTCTTTTCCTTTCTTAAGTTCGTGTATCTGTAACGTGAGATTGGCCAACTGGTTCCGTAGAGTTGTCATGCCTGCACTGGTTTCTGCTAAAGGTGAAGCTTCTAGCTTCATCGCCATCTCCAACGCGTCATCTTATGTCTGGAGTTTCTGCTGCATTAGTGGCACTCTGATGTGAGGGAGCAGTGCTGCAATAAACCATTCCTTATGCTGCTCTGGCGCAAACTCAAAACTTACTTGGTCTATAAGAGCTTTGAATTTCTGGTCAAAGTTCCCTACCAATTCTGATGGTAGCTGCTTAATATCCTTAAGCTCTATAATGCACTGAGATTCAGACTTAGGTTTCTTGAACTCTTTAATCATGGTGTTCTTGACTTGGGCAAGTGTCTTGGGTACTGTGGTATACTTTATGTACCATGTTAAAGCTCGATCTCTGAGTGTAGTGACCAACTGTACAAGTTTAAGGTTATCGTTGTTGATTGTTTTAATGGTCCACATGGCTTCACATAGAAACCAATGCTGTTCCGGGTCCTCTGCTCCTGTACCCTTAAAGGTAGGTAGCTTCATATCATCTCCCATTCTATTTCTCTGCGGTGGGTTCTGATTGACTGGATTACTACCACTCAGTGGTGTAGGTGAAGGTGATGTAGCGGCAGTAGGTACTGTCTGTGAGCTACTGGATGGAGTACCTACGGGATTACTCTGAGTCTCGGTTTGTTTCTGTGGGGTATAGGGCTGGTAAGGGATACCCCCCTCTGGTTCTTCTGTGGTACTAGGACTCGGTTGCCTAATATTGTCTGAACTATCTCCAAATACAGGAGAGCCGAAAGCTACTTTATATTTCTTTCCACTACGTGTGTGTCCAATGTCATCAAAATCACTTTCAAACTCTTATGACATTACTATATTTACTTATTCATCTGAAATCATGTCCATTACTCCTTTTTCATGTAGCAGCATCTTAATGGACAAGTTTAGAGACTTTAGGTACTTACCACGATATCCTTTGAAGAAGTACCGCTCGGCCTCGCTGAAGCTTTTTCTCTGGTCAACTGCAAATTCTGTAACAAAGCCTCCTAGCACACTCGCAAGCTAGAAGTCTACTGCTCTCGTAATGGGATTGTCGAGGTTCTGCACGGTCTGAATCAGCTTCGATGTCCAGACAATGTTTCTTTTCTTCTTGAATATGTTCCTATCTGTCAACTTGGATAACCAGTTGAAAAGCTCGTTTCCATAGGTTGCAAAAAATATGGCGTGTATATCTGAAGCGATATGCTTTTGTAACCAGTCCTCTGTGCTCAGTTTAGGGCTCCGATTTTCTTTCTGGGAAAACTCCCTTAGGTTTGAATCCAGCCACTGGTGAAACTCTTCTCTGGTGGGATGCCAACAGAACATTAGCGCTCAGTTGTTCAAAACCGGCAACGGAACCATTTGTTGGCTGCTATGGGCAGACCCGGGTTTACTATAATCAACCAACAACACCCCTATATCACTGGCCCTTTCGGCGACAGACCGCAAAGCAGCCTGAAGTCTCACCCGAAGTGACTCTAATGGGTTGGCCAAGGACTCAAGCATCTTGGACCGGGTTCTGTGGCAATCCTACTAGTGGCCCGCAGCTCTCCTAGCTGCGAGGTCTCTTTCTGCGCGTCGCACGATCTCCTGCTCGCGTCGCGCGACCTCCTTGCCTCGCAGCTCTTCTCGCCGCGAGATATTCCTTTATACCATCGTGCGATCCTTTGCTGTGGCGCGCACTTTCCCAGACTCGCGATATCTCCGACCTTATCGCATCGCCGCGCACTGTGCGACATGCAGTTCCTGCCCAACGCTAAGTCCTTAACCTGCGGTATCGCGCACCGCAGCTCCTCTGTTGGTGCGGTATCACCTCTCTGTGATATCCTACCTCCGCGGTTTAGCGCACTTAGCGTTGCTCATGTCGACGTGCAAGACTTAACATACAAGGCTATTCGATACTGCAATAGAGACTGTTTTACGCAAAGCATAAATGAACCATATATAGCATGCCAAAGACTTTAACTTATGTTTACCCTTCTATATTGCTGTGAATTGATTAACACATTCATTCATTAAACTGTAAACAAAGTCCATGAACTGACTGAGAAATGCATAAGTAAACATAACACATAAACCAATCGCATAACACTTGATTTTAACGTGGTTCACCTCCAGGATGGAAGTTACGTCCACAGAACTGTGTTTTTATTATAGCTCAGGGGAAGGTAAAACACAGTTCTGCTGCACTGCATATGCAGCTTAAGATCTTCTCTCTTAGATCTCTTTTCTCTTCTATATTGCTCTCTTACAATACACTATTCCCTCTTTGCCGATCCCTACGGATCGTTACATACATATTCTATAAGCCAGCTACTGGTTACCGTAAGATTGCGACCGCTAATAACAGAACCAGAGCTAGGCTTCTACAACAGTCTAATAATCTGCAAAACACTACTAACAACTGAATGAACCAACTAACTAACCAACAAAATGACTAGCTAACCCTTTTACAATACAAAATATATTCTTTTATAAGCAGCCCGAGGGTCTTGCCATTACAACACTGTGGGCCTGTCCCAACAGTAACCCAAACCCTAACTAGTGACAGTCGGCCATATCGGTACTTGAGGTAGCCGCTTTCCGTCACACCACAGCTCTATGCATTCTTCCATGCTTCCCAGCACTGATCATGGGTACTATGCACCGCTTCGCTTTTCTGTCCTTCACCTTCAATGATTTAGCCTCGTTTCTCCTTCTTCTTTATGAGGGTCGCTGAGCCCTCCTGTCTTCCGCCGCTGCCTTCAATGCAGTGGTTGAGCTCTCTCTTCTCGGCCGCTCAGGTACCGTTGCCTTTCTTGAATTTTCTATCTTAAAAGTCATGGTTTTCGGCTCTGCTTTCCAGCTGGAAACGTGCTACGGTGTCGTAGCTCTATCTTAACTTCTTTCCGCCAAAACTAGCAGCTTCTTCTATAGCTGCAGGACCCTGCTCCAACAACATCCTAGAGTAAATGTACATCTCTGCAAATTCTTGTCCATTGTACATCCCCAACAAGGAAACTTCAAAAACAAAAGCCAAGATAATTACACATGAAATATCATCCACCAATTTGTGGAAATAATTATGGGAAATATAACAAGTTCCAATAAGTCTCTAGAATGATGTTATACCAGGGTAAAAAATTATAAAATGAAGCGTAGGAGAAATTTCATTGTAGATTCTTTCTTTATAGCGATACAAATGACAGTTACCATACCTGTTGAATGTGAAATTGACGAAGTAATTCAAGGTGCAGGTTTTGGACATCTTCATGGATGGCTTTCTGCACAGAACCGAGACTTTCCTCTAGTGTACGTTGTACCAACTGAAGTGCGAATGATGGTGGCCCTTGTGGATTATAATCCAACTGCAATAAACCCCTCTCAGAATTCATTTGTGGATTGGCGCATGAAAAGGATATCAACCTATCCAAACCTTTTTCAAAAACTTGTACACTCAATAAGTATTGCCAAATTTCTATGTTAAATGTCAATAGATGCCTGCCATATTATTGAATACACATGCTTCCGCTGTGTGTGTACTGTGTATGTGTGTGAGAGTGAGAAAGAGAGAGAGAGAGAGAGTGAGATCCCTAAAACTCCATGATAACACTTAGTAGAACATTATTGGCATCAGCAATTACTAAAACTAATTTATCATGAGAAAAGCACCTCATGCATGATGCATAAGAACAAGGATAAAGATAACATTCTGTGAAAGAAATGTATTTCTTGTAAAATTCATATCTTGTCAAAAATCTTATTCCATTGTGTGGTGCTAACACTTTCCTTGTCTAAAGCTTATTTAGAGAGTAGAAGACTTTAGTTGTCAAAAAGCTTATTTAGACAGCATATGACTTTCCTTGTCAAAAAGCTTATTCCATTGTTCGGTGCTAAGACTTTCCTTGTCAAAACGTAAATTAAATATGAAACAGATTCAAACAAATAAAATATTTGAGCTATAATTCATTCCATTTCTCAAAAAGCAAATGGAATATGAAGCAAATTTGAACAAATAAAATGTTTGAGCTATAATCGTAATAAATAAATTCAACAGCTGGGAAAACCGTGTGTCACAATTGCCTAGCCATCATGGTACTATTAAACTTTTTGATCCTAAGGCAGATGACATTCCACTCACTGGAAGAACAGACAAATTTTCAGAAGGCCCAACATTCTCTATGTTTGAAAACTCCACTCCTGTCACTTGAGTATTATGAAAGTTCACACTTGAAGAGTAGTCTGCTGTGCCAGAGGTGGTAAAAGACAATGTATCCTGAGAGTTATAAGAGACTGTGCCTGATAAAATACCACTGGAATCTGAAGGTACAGAAGAGGCAAATCTTGATATATTATGAATAGACTGTTGACGCGAGTTGAATCTATCAGTTGGTATATCTCCACCCAAGCTTATGGTGGTGTAACAGATGGAGATTTGTCACCCTTCAAAGATATCCCTAGTGTAGGGGTGGCTAATTGTGAAGAGGAACCCTTACTCAAGGAATCTTCCTACACAGAATATAAATGAGATCAAAGTTGCAAAAATCCCAAATCTGGGAATCATGTATTAGCTATCCAGATGTAGGAAATGACATGATGACATTAATATAAGCATGCCAAACTTGAAAATCAATATGAATGCATTGTCTTAAATGTTTCCATGTGTCCAAGTTTTCACTATATAAACATTTTAGGCTTTAACAATTAGCTCATAGTCATACACTTTAATACATTTACAACTTCACATGCAGATTTCATAGCTTTTTCAAAACCCACTAACATGAAAACCCTTCACGTCCTCTGCTCCTAACAAAGGAGACTCCTACAATTTACATAGATTTTGTCAGAGACTCAGAACATTGCTCTGAAACTCAGACCAATAGTCAAACCATTGCTTTGATGCTAGGACCAATTTTCAAAACAACCACCAAGACACCCTTCCCTTTTCCCTATCCCCATTTAGGAAATTGCTGAGTTATACATACTTTTTGCCCTTCCCTTTTCCCCATCCCCATTTAGGAAATTGCTGAGCTTACATACTTTTTTGTCAAAATGCATTGCTTTGAATCTCTTAAGACGCATTGCCTTTGGATTTTTAATTTATGCCACATGAACAGCCATGCTCTGCAAATGACAGTGTTTCTGACTCCAGTAATATTCCTCTACAAGGAGCTGTTGAAGTGCTTAGTTTTATTAAAGAGTGCATTTTTTCTCCAGATTGGCATTCTTCTATTTACAAAGAAGCCTGTCACCAACTTAATGAAGAACATGTCAGTGCGCTTTTACGAATGCTACAGCCACAACTTTCAGTTGATGAAAGAATGGAGGGGGTTGGTGTTTCAGATATGCCCTATGAAAAACACTTCCTTGAACATTTTCACAAAGCATGCTTTAACCTGTTACATGAACTTGTTATGAGGCGTGCCTTATCCACCGAACTTGAAGAACACCTAGTAAATCGAGTTCTGAAGGTAGAGGATGGGAGGTTTGCTTATACTGATGATGCTCTTGTTCTTGTAGCTCGCATTCTTATTATAAGGACATCCACAGGGTCCAGTTTGGGAGATGACTCCTTAAGACTCAAAATCTGCAAAGGCTACGCTGGTTTTATTGTTGAGAAAGTGAAAGCTACATATTCAGGGTGCTTAAATATCCAAGAAGTTTGTGCAAGTCTTCCATCCCTATTTCATTTGGAATTTCTTCTCATGGCTTTTCATTCTTCAAATGCATTTGAAAAAATCAAAATGGCAGAGAATAATTTTTCAACCCTCAGTAATGTAAGTTGTCCTCCAGTGGAACTTAACAGCACACAATTGGTTTGCTGGTCTTTGCTAATTTCAAGACTGATGTTGATTCTTTGGCACATGATTCTCCACTCTACAACCTTCCCATCTTGGTTGATGTTCAATATAATAAATAAGTTAATACATATTACACAAGGAGGAAATTTTCAGCTTCCCATAGGAACATGCTATTTAGAATCATGGGTATATCATGTGGTACAAAGTGTTATAAATGTGAATGAGGGAGTCACAGAAGAGCATGGAATGGCTGATCTCTTTCATCAACTGATTGACGTTAGTGGGGTCCATAATTGGGGTATTGTAGAACACAAAGTTCTTCAAGATCTGGGTTTAAATTGGTCTGATCTCTATTCAGTTGTTTGTCGCATTTTGGAAGTGTGGCAGAATAGGGAAGCTTCCCAAGTGCATGAGCTTATACTTGAAATATATTGTTTTGTACTTGGCTGGATCACTCTATCGGATATTGATGTTAAGGAAGCTGGTGCTTTGCCATGGTGTCCTACGAGACAATGGTTTTTCTTTAACCTACATTTTTTATATTTTTGGACATTCAGAACCCTAGGTGCATATTGATCAACTGCATACTTTAAAAATACCCACCTGAGGTGCAGATTGACTCAGCTTAGTGAGAACAAGGGTTGAGTTGACTTGTTGACACTGAATAGATCGGCTCACTATATGACTTGGACAAGTGGTCAACCCCTATTTTGCTGACTCAACCAAGTCAGTGTCAAGAACTTTTTAGTGTCTGACATGATCCCGATTTCAAAAAAAGAGATATATTAAAGAAAAAGAGAAAAAGAAAATCTAACCCTATCTTACCACTCCAAAAACCTCCCTCACTTCATTTATCAGTGATTGTTTACATGTGTATTGCGAAGGTTTTGAATTTGTCAAGTGTTATGCTCTTTGGTAGCTATCGCAGTTATTAAGGTGTCTTTAGCAGAGTATGATTTGGCTTGTGGTGACAGCCCACTTTTTTGGCCAAATGGCCCAATATGTCATTACTGTCTGTATTAATGGGTAGAGAAAGCATTTTCTAAAATTAATGTATTTAAAAATAAAAATAAAAATCTACTAGGAGTCCCCTCAGGTGATTTGAAAGGGGATACGCTTCTAAAAATGTGGTGCAGGCCATCACATTTCATTCTCACTTCAACAATATGGGAAATTATGTACTCTACTACATAAAAACAGAGCAGGAGAGCTCTGTACAGCTCGGTTCTAGAACCCAGTGACATGGAGAGGCTATGAAGCCTTCTTACTGTTTATCAACCCTAGATAACACAGACACATGTGCAGTCTTCCTTTAATTGTAGGGAAATAATGGAATCTTCTCCATAAGAACAGAGCTCAGTTCTAGAACTCACTGAGATGGAGAGAATGTGAGAATCCTTCTAACTGTTTATCAATCCTAGATAACACAGACAGATTGACTTGGAATTAATAGCATGTAGTTTTCCAATTTGGGATTATTACAGTGAAGCAAATTTGTCTCACAACAGAAGCTACCCTTCCACTTAAATGCCACAGCTGGGAAGCTACCCTTCCACTTAAATGCCACAGCTGGGTAAAAGGCCCGCTTACAAAGGGAAGGCAGACCACGAGTAGTGAACATATCTCTCAGGAGAGGAGTAATGTTAATGGCGAAAAACAGTACCTTGACTTTGCCAACTAGCCAAAACCTTTCGTGGTTACTGTTGTAAGAAGGTTTTTACTTTTTGGGCTGGAAGAATGACCTAGAAAGAATTGCATTCATCCAATTAAATATCTAAAAACACAGCCCCACTATGGTGAGACAGTTACTGACAACAAGAAGGTCAACAACCTTCTGCTTAAGCACCTCTGACTAACCCAATAGGCTCTTGAAAAAGAAAGATTACCCTGTAAGTTGAGCAAAATCCAAAGAGAAAACTGGGCTGCTAAAGACTGGGCGTGACCTCTGTATGGACTGCCAAGCTAAGCCATGACCTTATTGGACTGTTGTAGGGTGAATTGTGAGCCTATTGTTGAGTGCTGTGAGCATGAACTATAACCTCTGCTGCTGGTTTAGGGCCGCAAGGATGCCATGGACTGTCTTATGGGAGGAGGAATCTATGTAGTGGTCCTTTGGCCCCTTGATATATCATTCTTGATGTGCATATTTATTGCATAGTAATGAAATAGAAAATGCCTATGCCAAAATACAAAAGCAAACAAATATACGAATACTATAAGACATACCGAGAGCAGGGTTCCCAATATAGTCTAGTGTTTGCATGAAGTGCCTTCTTTACTTCTTTCCTGTTTATATATTGCTTTATTTTAATGTCTATGCAGAGGTCAATCTTATTGAATGTATGTTCAATCTATCCAACACAAATAGAGATTAGACTTGACTCTTGGGATATAACAAAAACCCATGAGAATAACTCGTTGTTTCAATCTGAAATGCCCAATCTCTCAACAAAAAGATAATTTACGTTTCAAGAAATAAATGATTAGAAATCAAAACAATTATCTATTTGAATTCATGCGTGAATTTTGTTGAAAAGATTACCCTTCACTAGAAAGTATTCCAATGATCAATGATTAAGATTATTACCCATGATATAAACCTCACAAGGTTAACATGAAATAGATCATGCTTGACCTTTTGTAGTTAATGAATGTCACAATTACATAAACTTTAGGTAAACAAAATCTCTAAACCTTTGAATAAGCATGCTTGAATACAACTTGACAAGTGGAGTAATCCAACTCATGTACCCTATTGGAAATGGTCCTGTTATTTCTGAGCTTATTTGAAATATATAGTATTTAATAACCAGAATTTGATTTTAGTTGAGACTAAATGCTTGGTTCTTGCTATTTGTCACCAATTTCAAATTAATACTTGCCAGTTTTGAGGTGAAAGTATTTTTACGAATGCTATAGCCACAGCTTTCAGTTGATGAAAGAATGGAGGGGGCTGGTGTTTCAGATATGTCCTATGAAAAACACTTCCTTGAACATTTTCACAAAGCATGCTTTAACCTGTTACATGAACTTGTTATGAGGCGTGCCTTATCCATCGAACTTGAAGAACACCTAGTAAATCAAGTTCTGAAGGTAGAGGATGGGAGGCTTGCTTATACTGATGATGCTCTTGTTCTTGTAGCTCACATTCTTATTATAAGGACATCCACAGGGTCCAGTTTGGGAGATGACGCCTTAAGACTCAAAACCTACAAAGGCTACGCTGGTTTTATTGTTGAGAAAGTGAAAGCTATGTATTTGGGGTGCTTAAATATCCAAGAAGTTTGTGCAAGTATTCCATCCCTATTTCATTTGGAAGTTCTTCTCATGGCTTTTCATTCTTCAAATGCATTTGAAAAAATCAAAATGGCAGAGAATATTTTTTCTACCCTCAGCAATGTAAGTTGTCCTCCAGTGTTATAAATGTGAATGAGGGAGTCACAGAAGAGCATGCAATGGCTGATCTCTTTCCTACACTGGGTTTTAATAATCATACCACCCAATTGCAGTTACTGGGGAGGGTATTACCTCTCCTACTGCTTGCCGATAGAGTTCATCAAACAAATCCTCCTGAATGTCATCCTCAACAACATCTTTATTTAGATCCTCCTCTAATCCAACATCTCCATCTACCATAATATATGGACATCGATACAAAGCAGGAATTTTAATCAGGCATCACAACCCAGACCAAGGTCGGTAAATTTTCAGTTATTTTGCCCTTAAATTGGAGAATTTTTTTGGGGAAGTGGCCAGTCAAGCCTTGATCACTGTTAGGTAAAATAGGGCAAAATCCAATGAAGACTTGGTTCACTAATGAGGTTGACAGAGGGTTGAGTCAACGACCAGGTTTCATTCTTGGTCTGATCTGCCCCACTTAAGTGGTATGTTAAGAAGATGAGATGTGGTGACAGAGGGCTGTAAAATTTTGTTATTTTGCCCTTAAATTAAAGTAAGTAGCCAAAGGGGCCTTTGGTTTACTAATGAAACCAACTGAGTGTTGAGCGTCCACTATATTTTATTCATTAGATCTACCCAATCAAAAGGCCTCTTAAAAAGAGATGACGACGCCGGTTGCAAGGGCAGAATTGGAAGTTGAGATTGTTGATTCATCTACCAGATTCTATTCTTTATGTAATCTGCCCCACTAAAATGGCCATTTAAAAAGAAAAGGCTAGTTGCAGGGAAAGATTTGGAAGTTGAGGAAGTTTCTGCTTTACACTGCAAGCCATGGGAATATATTTTCAGATTTGGAAGAGAACAAACACACGAATTTTAAAAGAGAAGAAAAACCGACCATCTACAGGTGAAATCGGCTCCACGGGAGGCTCGTGCAAGGTTTTGGGATTCTCTCCTCTGTCGACCCTTTCTCTTAGCTCTAGGAGGCAGTTCTGGTAAGACCCAGATAAAAAGCACAATTAATAAATACAAATAGTTGGTAGTCAAGGAGTTATGGCAAAATGAGAAAGAATAACAAAGTCAGGCATACCCTAACGCGTTTAGTCGAGCCGACCTTCTCGACTCTGTCAACGAAATACTGGAAAGAGACGGAAGGCAGCAGGCGGGAGTGCCACTGAATGAACGCCTCTATCAGGTTACCCAGATCACTCACCTGCCAAGAAATGTGAATCCAACCACATTGGAAGAAACAAAATGAAATGGATACCAAAAGCGAATTCCTAAACCAATTAAAAAAAAAGGGAGGAGAATGGACCTCGTGACCGGGCCCCTTGAGGTGAAGCATGCGGGGGATGTGCTCAAGAACATAACCGAGGTCGTCGTTGGAGAGGAGGAGATCGACAATGAGCTTCGGACAGGTGCGAGGTGGTTTTTTCACCTTGGGAGCTTCGGCCGAGGGGGTCTCTTGCTGCTGCTGCTTTCCTCCTACTGCTGAGGAGGAGGAGGGGGGGAAATTGGGGGGCTTAGATGTAGTTGGAGCAAATGTGCAGTCTCGAGACCAATGACTTGACCTTCCACACTTGTAACACCCTGTTGGTGCCGTCGTCGATGAGCGATTGTTAGTCTTCATCTTCTTCTCCATTTCAATTCCAATTCCGATTTGGTTCCCGACCTCTACTCTCACTCACTCACTCAGCCTCCGGATCAACCATTGGGTCTCCATTTCCATTTTCCCTCTTCTCTTTAAGCGGGAAACCTTTTGCTAGCATTTTCTCAACATGTTTCTCAACATATTGGATGAATTGTATCTTCTCTCTAATGTCCTATGTTTCCTTTCCCATATTGGTCAATGGATCTCCTTTGTAAACTTTCACTCCTTTGTAAGGTATAAAGCAAGGGGGTCCCCTATCCCATTTAATTTTTATCCGTATGGTTGAAGGATTAGGATGAAGAGACAAAGCTATTATGGTTCCAGACTACATTAAGGGCCTTCGAATTCATGGAAGTGATCTAGTTGCATATCATCTTCGATTTATGGATGACACAATTCTCATGGGTGTCTCCTCCATTCAATAAGAAAAACTATTAAAAATATTCTAAAATAATTTTTTGTGGATTTAGGCGCATTGATAAACAAAGGTAAGTATCAAATCTTGTTTTCCAATACTCCCCTCATTGTTCAACACAATATTTATCATATTCTCAACTTTGAGAGGATATCCCTTTAATCCAAATACATGGGTTCTCCACTAATCGATAATTATTTCTATAATATCTCTTGGGAGGAGCTTCTTTCCAGGTTGCCAGAAAGACTCTCAAGCTAGACATTCCTATCCCTCAACCTTGCGAGTTGATTAAATCTAATCAAATGTGTTCTTCAATCAATGCCTATGTATATTCAAAATATATACATGCATTCACTTAGAGCCACCCTGAAATTGAAGGTTCGATTGTAGGGGCTAGTATTTGGTGGCATTGTTTACATAGTAAGGATTCCCTATGGGGTAATATTTGGAAGAAAAATTATGTGTCAGATGTGGTCAATTAGGACTTGATAAGACTAGAAGGAAATATAATTAACTCTGTTATTCGGAACATTTCATTTCCAAATCATGCTTTGATTGAAAACAATTGTTTCCAAAAAATTAGATATGGCCATATGGCCTTGTTTTGAAATGATTTTGGAAACAACTTCTGAAGCTTATCGAAAGACTAGAAAAATTGTCACTAATCC
>LPNX010276158.1:43150-232237 GCA_001517045.1 Pseudotsuga menziesii
TCTTCATTTTTATAGAACTCTTAGACGTCGCTATAGCGACGGCAAACATTGACTTTTGCGCCCTAGGCCAACTTGACCGTTGTAAAAAGTCAACAAAAGACGGTGCCGTCGCTATAGAGACGGTCAGGCGTGGATACAGCGACATCCAAGAGTTTAGGCATGGATACAGCGACGTCTAAGAGTCCCAGCGTGGATACAGTGACGGCTAGGCGTGGATACAGCGACGCCTCGTTCCTGTTACATCGGATTTTACACCAAAAAGTAAGAAACGTGGAAAACCTTCGTGGAAAAATCCGCGCTTTTGTACTAGTGTAAGTGGAAAAGTTGCATTGTGGTGGCAGGAAACTAAAAGTGTAAACAGTTACGTAGTAAAGAATTGAGCTGGAAAACTTTTAAAAAGTTATTTAAAATATATATATATATATATGTTAGAACGGTACTATGACGAAAAGGCCAAGGAATTCAATGATCTATGATTAGGAACCCTAACTATGGATGAATTTGTAACCAAGTTTGTGAACTTACAATGCTATGTACCTTATCCGAAGGAGGAAAAATAGTAAGTTTTATAGATTTAGCAGTTGTTTACCCCCCAAATTATAAGGAGACAATCGAATTTCAAATTCCTAAGAACATGGATGAGGCAATCATAAAAGCTAAGTTGTGTTATCATTTGTTTAAACAAAGGTCAGAAATAACCAAGATTTGGAAAAACAAGAAGAATGAGAAGATAGATTAGCGTAAAAAGGGGTTTAAACCATCACCTTTCGGGAAAGGAATAAAAAGTGATAGTGACAATAATTATAGCAAACAAGGTTCAAATGTCAATAATGGAACACAGGGTACTACTACATCCAATGGGGGGTGGAATAACACTACTAAAGAGGTTAAATTTTCGGGTTGTAATGGACCTCATTTATATAGGAATTGTCCTCACAACCCTAATAGGAAAATGGCACCAATAAATATGTTGCAAGAAGCTTCTACGGTCAATGATATAGCCAGAAACTTACCTAGGATCAATGTTTCTTTGGATAACAGGTAGGAACATAATCACTCTACCATGGTGGAAGTGTAAGGTAAAATCTAAAATACATTTGTTTCTATACTTATTGATTCAGGAGCTAGTTTAAGTTAAATTGCACCAAGAGTACTTGAAAAATGTAAGTTAAGTAAAGAAAAGCAAAAGAATGCATGGTCAGTCCAACTAGCGACATGGATGAAAAGGAAAGTCACCGAGATAGTTAAATATTGCAGAATAAATTTCAGCGGTATGAGTATTACCATTAGAATCATATGATATCTTGATACGTATGGATTGGTTAGAAACTCCCAGCGCAATTATTGACTGCTTACATAAAAGTTTGGATTGTATGGATGACATGGGAAAAAAGCACACGATAAAAGGAATTTACAGACCTATAACAACATGACAAATTTCTGCAGTACAATTAAAAAATGTTTTAGGAAAGGTGGTCAGCTGTATGCCATCAAATTTAATGAAATTGAAGGGGAAAAACGTGTAACAACATTTGAATAGTTCCCTATTTTGAAGGAATTTCAGGATATATTTCCGTAAGAGATACCTGGGTTACCACCTAAACGAGACCTATATTTTACGATATATTTAATGCCAGGCTCAACACCTGTATCATGAGCTCCCTATTGTATGACTACTCCAGAATTAAGAATGCAGATACATGAATTGTTGGATAAAGGATATATTCGGCCTAGTGCTTCTCCATTGGGTGCATGTAATGTCCCCGGTTTTGACCCCATTTGCATGATGTATATATTGTAATTAATCGTGGTGAGGAGCTCAAGGAAAAAGCCCCACCATCGATTTGGTTGTGTATGTTTTGGTAATGGGGGATAATTGCCGATGGTATGTCGTGCTATCCGGCACATTTTAATTCGGCATCATGTAAACCCGCACATCAATTAAAATAAACCACAACCAGCTACGGCAGTGCAACGTTGAATAAAAAGGGCATGGTTCCAAAGGATAAGGGGTGGGGGGGATGTCACACCTTGGTTATGGGGGAAAAAACCCAAGTTTGGTCACCTTGTTGATTTTCCATCTTCCCTTGTCAACCTCTTTAATGCTTCAGCTGGTGGTTGGGGGAGTTAATGCTGAAGTGGTGGTGGTTGTGGCAGGCTATCAGCCTTACCCACTTGCTCACTCCACCCACGTCTGCCCATTCTTCTCCCTCACGCACTCTTCCCTGGTCAATTCACTCTCCCACGATTTTGGTTGTTTCTTCTCACGCACAGGTTTTGGGGGCGTTTTTTTTTGGTCTCACGCAGATTTTTCTTCCTCTCTCCACGAGTTGCTGAGAACCCACGACCTGCAAATTCGTGTCCTTCCTGTTAGTGGTGCATCCACGGACAAAAACGGAACTGTTTTTCCTCACGCAGGGCCTCCATTGTCTATTCCTTTCCTTGCTGGTTCGGATTGTTTAATCACGCACAGGTATTCTTCTGTTTGGGGCGCACAGGGAGAGCTGAGAGTCGTGCTCTTGCATTCACAACTGACTGTGAAAGGCCATTCACGATTTTGGCTGTCTCGCAGACTATTTGGGTCATTTTCCCTGCTGTAAGTGTGCTCACTGATAGATTCGGGGCTGTAGTTTTTCCCCATGTTGTGAATGTCATTACTGTTACGTCTGGGGCTATCGTAAATTCGAGTGAGATTCATTTTGGCCATGATAGGGCCAAGAATGACTCAGAATTTGTTTTCCCTGTTTAAGCTGTGACAGCTAAGTAATTGCCTGAGTGCAATGGATAGTCTTCGGACTGTGCTGGCTTGGCTTGGTTGTTGAAAGCCTGTGAAACCCAGCTATGTTGGTTTGTTGTTTATGTCCCCTTAGCTATGTATAAGCCTGCAATTGACCCTTATTCCGGAGGAATCATGCCCAGCTCGGGGGTGGCAGCGTTGCTGAGAGATTGATGAGCAAGCTGGCCTATGGTTGGGTGGAACGTTGCAGCGACGTAGCTGGTTGCGGGTGAATTCTTCATCAAGAGATAAGTGTTGCTGTTTACTTCACCTTTGCAATTTATATACTATATTATGTGAAAAGATGAACATGTTCAATGTTGGAATGTATGTTTGTTTCCGCTGTATAATTAAATGATTATGCATCTGTGCATTCTTGTATGCTTGGCATTCCTGTTATGATCCCTGTTAAAGTTCCCAATTTCAGCATTTGTTTTCTGTCTATGTTCATGGGGCGGTTTTCCCGGCTGTGTTGATGTGTTCGTCGCGTCCTCTTCGCTGGTTGAGGGCATGGGGACGTGACAGTGCACCTTTGTTGTTTGTTAAAAATAAAGATGGGACTTTTAGAATGTGCATAGACTATCGTCAACTGAATAAAATGATAGCCAAAAACAAATATCCACTACCTAGAATTGACAACCTGTTTGATCAGATTGGTGGGGCAAAAATATTCTCAAAAATTGATCTTCGATCAGGATATCATCAGGTTCAGGTTAAGGATGAATATATTCACAGACTCCATTCCGAACTAGATATGGACATTATGAATTTGTGGTAATGTCATTTGTCCTAACAAATTCTTCGACGACATTTATGAATATGATGAATAATGTGCTGAGCAGATATTTGGATAAATTTGTACTGGTCTTCATTGACGATATTCTGGTATACTCCAAGGATGAGGTAGAACGTGAAGGACATTTAAGGAAGGTGTTGGAAAGTTTAAGGGAACATCAGTTATATGCCAAATTAAGTAAGTGCGACTTTTATAAGAAAGAGGTACAATATTTGGGACATGTCATCTCTGAAAAGGGAATAGCGGCCAAACCGGAAAAAATCAAGTCTATATTGGAGTGGTCTACACCGAAAGATGTGCATGACATCAGATATTTTATGGAATTGACAAGATATTACGACAGATTTATAGAAATTTTTTCTAAAATATATTATCCTATAACTCCATTGCAAAAGAAAAGTGTCACATTTGTTTGGGATCAACAGTGTCAAAATAGTTTTGATAAATTAAAAAATTTGTTGACCACAACACCAGTACTAAAAGTTGCTGATCCAAGTAAATATTTTGTGGTATGCACCGATGCAAGTAAAGAAGGGATAGGAGGAGTTTTAACTCAGGAGGGACACATAATTTGTTATGAATCACATAAACTAAAGGAACATGAGAAAAACTATGTAGTGCATGCTTTGGAATTGGAAACCATTATTCATGCCCTTAAAATTTGACGACATTATTTAATAGGAAAGAAATTTATGTTATTAACACACAAAATTGGGTTAAAATACTTATTTGATCAAAAAACATTAAATGCTCGGCAAGCCAGGAGGGTCTCATTTGTGAGCGAATATGACTTTGAAATTAAGCAGACGCATTAAGTCGACAACAACATCAATTACATCCAGTACTGATTAGTGATTATGAAACATAATTTAAGACTCTGCTAAGGGAAGCATCAACCAATGATGAACAATATAGGAACTCGAGGGAAAATTGTAATTAGAAAAAATTAGGAACAAATAAGAATTTATATCAGATTGATGCAGAAGGTTTCTTACGTTTTAAAAATAGAATTTATGTACCCAATCAGTACAACGTAAAGCATATTATTTTTAAAGAATTGCATGATAATCTGTATGCGTGACACCCTTGGTACCAAAAATTCATAACAACATTTAATAAATATTTTTATTGGCCTAATATGAAAAGAGAAGCAGTTGAATATGTAGCTAGATGTATTACTTGTCAACATGTAAAGGCCATTCATCAGCATCTAGTTGGATTATCTCAGCCTATACCTATACCTAAGTGGAAGTGGGAAACTATAACTATGGACTTTATCACCAGATTACCAAGGACAAAAAAAACAAAATGACTCCATTATGGTGGTAGTGGATAAATTGAGTAAAGCAGCCCATTTCATACTAGTAAAATCTACTTATAAAGCTGTCAATATATATGATGTTGTTATGAAGGAAATTTTTAGGCTGCATGGTATACCCAAGGTAGTGATCACGGATTGTGATGCTAAATTTACTTCCAAGTTTTGGACGTCACTGTTTAAAGGCATGGATACAAAACTAAACTTTAGCACAACTTATCACCCTCAAACGGATGGTAAGACCGAGCGAGTAAATTAGGTTCTGGAAGACATGTTGCGCATGTATGTAATGAATCAACCAGGTAAATGGGAGGATTATATTCACCTAGTAGAATTTGCATAGAACAATAAATTATTGCCAATCATCTCTTAAAATGAGTCCCTTTGAAGTGCTATATGGTAGGAGGTGTAAGATACCTCTAAGTTGGGGTAATTTGGAAGACAGATTGATCTTAGGGCCAGAGTTGCTGACTCAAATGGAAGAAATGGTGTCTCAAATCAAACATAATTTAAAAACAGCTCAAGATAGACAAAAAATTTATGCAGATAAGAAAAGAAAAACTAAAGAATATAAAGTAGGGGAACATATGTTTTTGAGGGTCAAACCAAAGAAGAGCAAGCTAAGATCAGGACTCTATGCTAAGTTGGCACCCAGATATGTGGGACCTTTCAAGATTCTGGCTATAATAGGGCTTGTATCGTATCAGTTGGATTTACCTCCTTATATAAGAATTCATGATGTTTTCCATATTTCTTTGTTAAAAAATTATGTCATTGATCAATCTCATATAATTAATTGGGATAATGTACAGGTAGAACCCAAGGGAGATTTCCACACAGAACCAATGTGCATCCTTGACAAAAGAGAAATTCAGCTGCGGAAGCAAATCATTGTACAAGTGAAAGTACAATGGAAACATTATTCTAAGGAGGAAGCTACCCGAGAGAAAGAGGAAACTATGAGATGAAATTTTCATGCTTTATTTTAAAATTTTACTGATACTTATTGATGATATTGAATAAGCACCGAGGACGGTGCAAAATTTTTAGAAGGGGGGGATTGTAATACTCCTAGCTACTTTTGATATTATCATTGTTGTTATTTACTTTTAAAATAATAATAATAAGTTAAATTTTATGTACATTTGGAAGTTGGGAGTTGTAATAGTTGAACAACAATCGACAGAAATTTAGGCTTAAATCAATTATTAAACCTGCAACATTCTCTAAGGAGAGAAGTGGCCAGTATTCAGGAATCATTTATTTGATATAAAAGTCCTAGGCAAGACAAGAATAAGGGGATTTTCTTGGTTACTAGAGATAGTTGCAAGAGATCACCTTGGGGTGAAGGCTCTACGAGAAATTCTTGAAAAGTACAGGGCTACCAGTGAACATCATGTTGATGTTAGGCTCTATTTTACAGAAATGTCAGTGAGGCATATGAGAATGCCAAGTTCTAAAATGATTTATTCTCGTTAATACTGGTGACAACTTGAGGCTGAGGTGAAAATTATTTAAACCTAAAGGTCTGGGAAAGGGGGTGAAACTAAGCAGGTGAAGAACTGTTACCGATTTCTACGACAGGGTGGTGTGAGACTATTACACCTATCACTTCCAGATATGTACCAGATTATGAACTTTATTTATTTATTTATTTTAAGTCTTAATTACTGCATAGACAAGTTGTGAGTTGTAATACTTAAGGAGAAGGGTTATGAATAACCTTATTGTTTAAATACTGAAAGCAAAATATAGATTTACTTCGTATATGAGTAAACTAGGGTTAGGGTTACCAGTCATAGCAGAAGTAGAACTAAGTGTTTATTTCTTGATAAATCGTTACTTATAACCCTAATGTTGTTTTTCTTTAAATCTATTTGTTATCTGGTTATAGAAGTAGGGAATGTAGAAATGTTATATTTCAAATAATAATATAAAGTTGGATTGAAAGTATTTCAATTTCAAAATAGTAAAACCATTAAAATATTATGTAAACCTAGCATAACATTATGGGACAAAAATCAATCAAAACCAGAAGTTCAGATGAACGGATTTTTATAGCATTACTGTAAAGTTCATATATTTACCAAATCACAATGTATAAACTACAAAGATGAAACTATAATTGTTAAACAAAACACCAGTGAACAACCAACTACTAAAGAAACGTTCCAGTCATCAAATAAACGTTAGATAAGTAAACGTAAAGGGGTTATAAACACGCTGGAGAAGTCCAGATAAAATATTTTATTAGTGGGTAAACCCTAGCTCGCATTAACTTTGAAATGCTATAAAAACCAGACTGAAACTTTCATTTAAAAACCGGTATAACCACAGTATACCCAATTTACAGTTTATAACCAACGGAAATTCAGAGAGTAATTATTTTTGCATAGAGCCCGAAAGGAAAGAAAAACGTCGGGTAAGGAAAAAGCAACACACTTAAATGGTTTATAGATTCAAACTTCACAACAAAGAGAGTATTCATATTGCCACCTACCATAGAAGCCAATGTTCTTTAAACGCAGTAGTTCATTCAACCAGTCACAACCTTCTCAATAAACATTTATACAGTAAATAAGTCCTGTAAAAATTAACAAAATTACCCATAGTTCCGAACAACCTGAGTTATTGGGTCCAGCTAAAAACCCTTGGAATGTTACGACCGTCCATAAACCCTCCGTCAAAACCACCATACTAGCGATATCTTTTACAAACACAACGCCTCTTCTAAAGATCGACTCAGAGAGATAGAACGAGCATTTCAGACCAACAACTTACCTCATGAAGCTGGAAAAACTCCATTTGAAGCCAACAAACTTGCAAACAAAGGCAAAATCTATAAGTTTACAGATAATTATTTTTAAAACCATCAAACCCTATTCAAAAATAAGTATGGGTTCAATACGTGTAACAAAAACACATCTACGTTGTATAGCAACGTCGACAAAAGAAGAACCAAGACCAAAAACCATCACTGCGAAGGAAAATGCTGCTTGATTGTAAGGTTTGTCTCTAACGACATGTTTGGAGCCAACCAAGTTCACTGTAAGGGAAAATGAATGCTCAGACTGCAGAGTAGACCCTTCGGCAAAACAAGTGAGAAGTCAAACACATGGTCAAAATGGATATGCCGTGGGTAAATTCAACCCAACTTTACAGATGGAAAGCACCTTCGTAATCGAAACACTTTGTTTTGCAATTAAATATTGACTCCAAACCCTTAACATCATAGTCAGATGGTGGTCCAATAAGCTATTTTGTTTCATGACCTTGGTCCCTCTTAGCATTAGATCTGTGGATAGGGTATAATCACTTCTTTTAGAGATCAGTTGTTTACGATACCTACATTAGAGGAGAAAATGAGTTAGCATTTCTGCTAAGTAAGTTGTTGAGATAAAATTGTGCAGTTTATCTCCGTTTAACACTAAAGTGGTATAACGTTTGAGGGGGACACTGCAAATTTAAAAAAAACATCTTTTTGCCTGAAAAAAAAAAAAACAAATTTTCTCATTCGTAAAACCTTAAAGGATTGATAGAATTTGGGTATTGATAGTAACTAGGTGTAGGTGCTAGATTTACTTAATCTATATAATTTTTTTTAATTATTATATGGAATTCATGCAAAGTTTTAAATTGTATTTTTACTAAGGGGAATGTTACAAAATAGTATTCGAGTGAGGTTATAACACTGTGACCTAATGGGACATTACGTGTTTAAATATTATAGAACATTAAATACAAATATTTCTTAAATCACAAAAGTGTACCTATTGTTACACGCAGACAAACCATGATAGAACTTGAGCAGAATATGGGTGAGGAATATGTACCGGAAAACATTCCCGATTTAGAGAATGCAAGTCTTTTTGTGGAACTGGGATCCAAACGTAATGCGGATATGTAGTCGAAAATACTGGAAACCATGAGGAGTTTGAAAGAAGATAGGGAAAGTCTTAAAGCGGATAATCTCAGACTTATGAATGCCAAGTCATATCAGGAGGAGATAAATGAACTCATTCTCAAAATTTTAATAGAACCATCGAAAAAGAATGGTCAAAATTCCTATAGTACTGGTAAGAAAAGGAGAGGTATAGTACATGTTGATAGTAGCAAAGAAACAATGGAAAAAATTCTTCAGAATATACAAGATTCAAAGAAAAATAAAGAGACAAAAATAAAAAAAACAGAAAGAACATCCTCTGGAACTACAAGGAGAATTTAAAAAGATAAAACCTCCGATGTTTGATGGAGAATTTGAAGAAGCGGCTGAATCTTGGTTACTTAACATAAGAAGGTATTTCCAAGTGTATAGGTATGATGATAATTTAAGAGAACGACTAGCCATTTTTCAATTAAGTGGAAAAGCTGCACTGTGGTGGCAGGAAGCTAAAAGTGTAAACAATATATGTATTAAAGAATTGAGCTGGAAAACTTTTAAAAAGTTATTTAAAAAGAAATATATGTCAGAACGGTACTATGACGAAAAGGCCAAGGAATCCAATGATCTCCGATTAGGAACCCTAACTATGGATGAATTTGTAACCAAGTTTGTGATCTTACAATGCTATGTACCTTATCTGAAGGAGGAACAAGCTAAGGTTTATAGATTGATTAGTTGTTTACCCCCATCTTATAAGGAGAAAATTGAATTTGAAATACTTATTAATAGTTGAATTTTTGAGATGAAAATTCATGATTAAGACTAGGATTATGCATTGATTTTAATGACTATTGATTTGTCTTTATTGACATATCATGCATTTTTTTCTTTGTGTAATAAACATGACGTTTGAAAAATACAATAATGCATTGATTTCAGTGATTGTTGCACAATTTATATTAGGATTATGCATTGATTTTAGTGATTGTTTCAATGACTTCAGCGATGCATCATGCATTTTTTTCTTTGCGTAATAAACATGACATTTGAAAATTACAATGATGCATTGATTTCCATATCGTCACATTGATTTCATTGTTGGTGTATTATTTTCAGGATATGATAAAAAATGAAAGTGCTGGGAAAATACAACAGGGAGAGAACTTAGAAGACATGTCAACTAAGTAATGAGAAGAACAACGAAGACATAATTTTGAAAGGCAAAGAGCATATTAACAAAGAAGGTTAGAAAAAATGGCAATTGAACAACAAGAAGAACAAAGAAGACATAATGTAGAAAGACATAGATCTTATTGACAAAGAGGTAAGGACAAATGATCATTCAACGATGTGAAGAACAAGAAGAACAAATTAAAAGACAAAATATTGAAAAACAAAGAGTTTATCGATAAAAATGGTAAGGAGAAACGATCATTAAAGGACATGAAGAACAAGAAGAGAAAAGAAGAAAGAATTTTTAAAGACAAAGAGTATATTGACAAAGAATGTTAGAACAAAACATCACTCAATGATATGAATAACAAGAGGAACAAAGAAGATAGAATGTTGAAAGATAAAGAGCTTATTGACAAAAAAGGTTAGGAGAAATGAACACTGAAGGACATGAAGAAAAATAAGAACAAAGCAGAAAAAATATTGAAAGCCAGAGAGCTTATCGACAAATAAGGTCAAGAGAAATGACCACTGAAGGACACGAAGAACAAGAAGATCAAAGAAGAAAAAATGCTAAAATACAAAGAGCTTGTAAATAGATAAGGTCAGAACAAATGACCATTGAGATATAAGAAGAACAAAGAAGACAGAATGCAGAAATACAAAGACCTTATTGACAAAGTTCAAAACAAATGAGGGGCTAAGATTTTTACCAAGACCTTGTCATCCCACTAGAGGTCGTACTCATCCCAAATTCGATCCATTATAGTTGTGCTCGTCGCATGAAGGCTTGGAAGGTGGGGACTTCCACCTACTAACCCACCTTTCCAATCACATTCGTCATCCATCCAAGTTCCCTTATTCCCAATTCGTGTTTTCATTTCAATGACAACTGCCATGGGGAACTAAAGAAAATAGTATTGAATATATTTACATTAAAAATTAGGAATCAATTTAACTAAAAGAAGTCCATTTTCCAATGACCTCCTTTGACACACTTGAAACAAGGTATACCATCTTCTGTCATTAAACTGGCTACTTTATGTTTAGGTGTAAAATCATTAGTATTAATCGATAGAGGATATTTTTTTAATCCAATTTGTCATTCCATTTGAAAAAATAGATAATAATAAAATCCATTTCATAAAGGCTATATGTTGCCCAATTTTTGATCAACCACCAAAGAAAAGAGCATTAAATACAATGGAAGTTCCGTGTCCAATAACTATAGGTTTTCCTTGTCTTAATTTCTATTATAGATACTATCTGTAAACTATTGTTGCATATAATATGCGGCACAAAATGGTGCATATAGTTTTGTAGTTTTGCAATAGGTTGTAAAAACATTAGTAGTTGAAACACTTGATTGTAGAGAAAATACACTTGAAGGCTAGGTTGTAGGACAACAAGGAACTACAAGGATGGGTCATGGACATCAGTGTTGCAATAGGAGATCATGGAAGTGATTATGTAACCAACATTCCAAGTTTGTTAGGATGAAGATGACCTATATGGATAATGGAGAATAAGAGGTTGGGCATGGCTGCAGGGCCACTGCACATTCAATAGAACTATATAAACTTAGTTTCACATCTTAGATTTGAACTTATACCTATGTTAAATATTAAGAATATTGTTACCAATATATCAAGTGCAATCTAGAACTCCATGTTTGTAATATTGTATTAAATATTATAAACACATTTATATGAAAAATAGCATTATATAGTCGAGGGTTCCATCAACATTATATATTTGTATGTGCATACCAAGCAATGTATTGTGTATTGTATTTGTTTTAATTTAGTCTACTAATAAGATGCGGCACATACCTAGCAAATCATGAGGAAAATATGCTTTCTTATTATGGAAAGAGTTATCTTTGAGCCTTGGAATTGTCAACTTTTTGAGCCCTAATATTGACCAGCTCATAATTTGCAAAAGATAATTTTTAGAAAATATGAGGAAAAAAATCCAAAGGTGCCAATGGCCATGTATCTAAGTTACCAAATATTTGAGATTAAACCCAAATTTTATTATAGTTGTCGAAGAGGACTGGTAACGAATTGACAACCCGTGTTTTTAACAATTCCAATAGAACACACTAGACAAGGCCCATAACCACATTTGAATTGAGTTGAATAATCATATCATATCACAATACTCACTCTGTTTTCATTATTGTCAAGATTTGTGCACTATCCTCTCAACCCTCTTCCTCCTCTTGGAGAATTCTGTGTGGGAGTCACAATCTACTCTCTAAACCTTCCTCCTGCTGCTACAAGAGAAATTTGTATGGGAATTACAAACTACTCACTAAACCCTCCTCTTAGAAAATTATATTTGGGAGGAGAGATTGGTACATCAACCCACGGAAAAAACCTATATTAAACACCTCCCTATACCCATAACATAACAAATATTATCAACAAAAAGAAAGAGAACCCTATCTACTAGGCTATTTGTAGAACTTTTTCCCAGGATTTGCTTGGGCATGCGAGGTGAGAATCATGGATGTTCCTACACCACAAGGGCATAGTTTCTTTAGGTTATTATGAGCACCCAAAACCCCACCTTTAGCTACATTTGCACTGGGTTTGAATTTGATTGAATGGCAAGGCTTGACCCAATGCCTTAATTCATGGCATCTAAAGCATTTATTTGAGTTTGTAGCAGGGCTAACATTTATGATGGGATTTCTAGGCCAAAAGGACTTTCATGGCTACTCCATGAGAGCGTCTGAGTAGTATCTTCCTTCAGAGATGGGTGTTTGGGGATCCAATGTGGGTTGATAATTATAAGCGCTGAGATACTCGACTTGCGCTACATTTCATTGGAATTTGACATTGATTGATCAACAGTGCTTGAACTAGTGTCCTAATTTATGGCGTATGAAGCATTTGTTTGAATTTGTAATAGGGATACCATCTACAATATGTTTTCCATGTTGAAAGGACTAGCATGGCTCGCCCCAAAGAGTATTTGAGTAGTCTCATGCTTCAGAAGTGCGTATTTTGGGATCCCATGAGAGGTGAAAAAGATTAGCACCTAGATCCACAACTTGATTTGCGTTGCACTAGGCCCTCACCTTGGTTGCAGGGTAGTTCTTAACCCAACACCCTATTTCATGGAGCAGTACAAGCGCTAACCAAAACACCCCAAACTCACCGGAATCCGACAGAGGAATTCGTGTTGAAATGGTAATTTAGACTGCTCAAATTGCAATTTCGACGATCTGGGTAGTTTTAAAATCGATCATGTAGTCTAGGATAGGCAAATCCAATTACTGAAATTGAGAAATTGTGGAAACAACAGTTTTCAGGAACAATTTTAGTCAGTTTCTATAAAATATTCACCAGAAAAGCAGGGCGTTTTAGTTTCCTTTTATCCTACTCGCCATTTCATGGCATTTGAAGCATCTTTCTGAATTTGCAACAGAGATACCATCTATGATGGGTTTTGCAAGTTAAAGAAGTTGTCATAACTGGCCGTTGAGAGTGTTTGAGTGGTCTCCTTCTTGTGAGGTAGGTGATAAGGACCCATTGTGAGGCAATAATTTTCAGAATGAAAATATAAAAAAATGTCCAATCATAAGGATAGACCACCCTACTATTCATCATAACTCTAAAAGTGGGTTTACATATGAATTTGACATAAAATAAAAAATAAAAACTTCAAAACTATAAGGATTTGACATAAAAGTAAAAATAAAAATAAAAACATCAAACTATATATAAATATTATAATCATATTAATATTTTCAAAAAAAAACCATCATAACTAGATATAAATATTATAATCATATTAATATTTTTAAAATTTATATATTTTATAAATATATTTTAAAATTTTCAAAATATAGACTCAAAAAATCAATCTTTAAAATGTAATTCTATTTTATTCTACATATACGACAAATATAAGTTTCAAATTAGTTTAATTAGGTTAAGAGCCTCAATGTTAAACTAACATGTAAGATCCCATGTTAAAAAAGAACTTGATTTACATTTATTTTAATTAGCTTAAGAGCCTTAATGTTATGTTAAACTAACATGTAAGATAGCATCTTAAAAAAAAAATTGATTTACATATAATTATATTTTTTTATAAATATTTAGATTATATATCTCAATTGATCTCTTACTTTTGTTTTTTTAATCATATTATTTTATAATTAATTATAAATATTTATGGACTTCCTACTTTTTATTTTCTTACGTCGTATTATCTTGGTAAAGTGAAAAATATATATATATATATATATTTTTCACAAACAAATCATATGCTCATCTATATGAAATGATTATACTTTTTGTGCAATGGTTCGTTTGCTCATCAATATGAAAAGATAATATTAAACCTTCATTTCATGCAAATTATTTTATTGGTATAAAATTGATTTTTCAATTCAATAGTATGATCTCCTCTCCGACAATTAGGGCATAAAGATTGCATTCTATCTCACATTTCTACTGTCAAATAATATCTTTACTTCTATCGGCCATGAATACGACAGATTTGACAAATACTGAAGTTATATCAAACTCGTATTCTTTCCTTTTAACTTTTGACTCAAACATTAATTTACAATGATAAATCAAAGAGAATTTTCATTTAATTTAGAGTTTGCTGTGTATAGAATTATATTAATTAAAACAGTTAATTAAATATAATTGAAAAGATCAAGAATAAAAAACATTACTTTATGATTATAATTAAATATTATTTATAATATATATTTTTCACTAATTATTAATTATTTACTTAATTTTGAATCAAGGTAATTAATACCCATTTTGCAGTGCAGCCTTTAATACTGCTGTTGTAGGGATGTGGATCCACATCTCTACATCCTTGCTACTAGTATTAAATGCAGCTTCGCTAAGTGAATATTAATCATTTAAATCAAAGCTTTCAAATCCCAGATCCATATCCCTGTAACAGTAGTATTAAATACTAAGCTGTAGAATAAATTTTGATAATTTAATTAAAGACTTTAAATTAATTTTAAATACCATTTAATAAATAAGTAGACTCCTTAAATAATACAAACTAAAATATGTTTTGTTCAGTAGTTATACAAAATACAAACTAAAATATGTTTTTTTTTCAATAGTTATACAAAATACAAACTAAAATATAGTTTTTTTCTCCCATAGTACAGGTTTTTCCTAGATGCAACATTGTATAGACCCACCTACCCAAAAATCGAAACAAAACTTCCATCAAAACCCTACCGCTAACTCCTAATTCCAATCACTAAAGTAAAACATGCTAGGGTAACTAAAAAGACAAACATATACAAAAGTAAAACATGCTAGGGTCACTAAAAAAGGCAAACTAAAACATCTTAATTCTAATTTCTTGAAGCATTTTTCGGCTTACTTGTCATTGACACCCCCGAGTCCTGACAAGTCCGGATTGTTCCTAGGTGTCGGTGTAGAGCACATCCACCATGCACGTGTTTATCCAGAACTGCAATCCCTCAAAACGTTTTTCTTTTTCTTGAACCCGGGAGGAAGTTTAGATCTCTGTAATCACAGGCTTTCCTTCAAGTTTCCCTAAAGGAATTTCATATTTCATTGCAATAAGTAGGAAGCCAAAGGATTCCGCCAGTGGATATGGCAGAAACCAGCAGGATATTGATAGAGAGGCCCACAACTCTCAGGTCGATATTCTTCACTGTAACTGCGGCGCTCATACTGTTTTCATCTCCAGCATCCGCCATTGATGGACCCATAAAGACCATAGTCGTTCTGGTACTGGAGAATCGCTCATTCGACCACGTTCTGGGCTGGATGAAGAAACTGAATTCAGAAATCGATGGAGTTACAGGCCAGGAATGGAACCCAGTCAGTACCAAAGATCCAAACTCGGCTAAAATTTATTTCAGGGATGATGCAGAATTCGTAGACCCAGATCCAGGACACACCTTCGAGGCAGTACGAGAGCAGGTCTTTGGATCGAATGATACTTCTGCTGATCCACCGCCCATGACTGGATTCGTCCAGCAGGCTCTAGCTATATCAAAGAATCTCTCACAGATTGTGATGAAGGGATTAAGGCCTGAAGCGCTTCCTGTCTACAGCGAGCTTGTGAAGGAGTTTGGGGTTTTTGATCGGTGGTTCTCTTCGTTGCCTGGCCCTACTCATCCGAACAGGCTCTTTGTTTACTCGGCAACTTCTCATGGCGCCACAAGCCATATTGCGAAGCAGTTAGCAGTTGGGTATCCTCAGAAAACTGTATTTGAATCACTCCATGAATCGAGGTTGTCGTTTGGGATCTATTATCAGAACATCCCTGCAACTTTGTTTTACAGAAATCTGAGAAAGCTCAAGTACATTCCCAGGTTTCATCACTACAATCTCAAGTTCAAGCGCCATGCCAGAAAGGGGAAGCTTCCTAATCTCGTGGTTATAGAGCCTCGCTACTTTGATCTGAAGCTCTTTCCTGCCAACGATGACCATCCTGCTCATGATTTATCAAATGGCCAGAGCCTTGTTAAGGAGGTCTATGAGATTCTGAGAGCAAGTCCTCAGTGGAATGAGACGCTTCTGATTGTTACTTATGATGAACATGGTGGGTTCTATGATCATGTGCCTACGCCAGTGAAAAATGTCCCCAACCCAGATGGGATTATTGGTCCCCATCCTTCTTTTTTCAAGTTTGATAGATTGGGTGTGAGGGTGCCCACGATCATGATTTCTCCATGGATCAAGAAAGGCACAGGTATGCTTTTTTTTCTGGATCAAGAACGGCACATGTATGATTTTTTCTCTGAACACCTTGCAGGGAGTGTTATCATTTATTCATTCATTTATATTGATGTCATTTATATTGGAATGTTTGATTATTGCAGTGATGCACCGTCCCAGTGGGCCAACCCCTACTTCAGAGTTTGAGCATTCCTCCATCCCGGCTACTGTTAAGAAGATGTTTAATCTCAGCTCTAATTATCTCACATACAGAGATGCCTGGGCTGGAACTTTCGAAAACGTTTTAGATGTCAAAGGGGGCCCTCGAACTGATTGCCCAGGTATACTATACTTTTTTTTTCCTGTAAATATCTGGTTATTAACAACTTTTATCTGGATTGAGCATTAAATGCAGTCACATTCATTCTGTTGGAATGTCAAATCTCCCAGTTGTTCTGCCAGAGCCGAACCCCATGAGGGCCACCCCTGCAAAGGAAGATGCAAAACTGAGCGAGTTTCAGAAAGAACTGGTACAGCTGGCTGCAGTCATTAAAGGCGATCACATTCTCAAGAGTTATCCCACTGAAATTGGGAATCGTATGAATGTGAAGGAAGCAAATGATTATGTTGAGGACGCCATGGAACGGTTTGTAGAAGCAAGCATGGAGGCCATTAAATTGGGGGCATCCGAATCCACCATAGTTGAGATGAGGCCTTCTCTTACAACCAGGAATCCCTGAGTCCTGACAAGATCCCTATGTTGAGGACGCCATGGAACGGTTTGTAGAAGCAAGCATGGAGGCCATTAAATTGGGGGCATCCGAATCCACCATAGTTGAGGTGAGGCCTTCTCTTACAACCAGGAATCCCTGAGTCCTGACAAGATCCCTTCTCTCAGTTTAGTTTAATTCCTAAATTTGTATGTAAAGTCAAGGATGAAGGTAGGCGGCCTTCAGTTGGTCAGGGTCTAGGCCATTTTTGGGTTGTTGAAAGTTGAGAATTGTGTATGTAGATACAGCGTATAAGCGCCTCTAGATGGAGTAACGTTGTCGTAATCCATTGATGTTACAGCCCACCATCTTTATGTCAGTTTCTGTTGCTCCTCGAATATTTTCAATCTTCTCAAAATCCACTACAACATTATTTTCAATCTTCTCATAATACATTGCTTGAATGTTGAGGCCGCTCTTTATCTCTCTTGCAACACCCAAGAAGAAAATATGAGAAATGAAAATAAAAAAACGTTGACCAGTTTTGTAATTTAGAAGTTGTTCTGTAATATCGAAGTTGAAGAGAAGTTGTTATGTAATATAGAAGTTGAGGTCACTTGATTTATGGGAAAATGTGAATGTGAAGTTGGTTTACGAAAAATGTGAATATGAAATTGAGAGTCTATTTTTATAAATAATTAAGAATTATTAAATATATTAATTAATCACTTAATTTGTGGCAAGAAAAACATTAAACATCAATAAGCCATAAGTTGTTTTTTAATATAGAAGTTGAGTTGTTTTTAATATAAAAGTTGAGGCCACTTGATTTAGGGGAAAAATGTGAATCTGAAGTTGAATATGAAATTGAGTTTATTTTTATAAATAATTAAGAATTATTAAATATATATTAATTAATCATTTAATTTGTGACAAAAAAACATAAAAATTTGTGGTTAGCAAACATTCATAAGGTAATATATTTTTATAGCAAAATTGCAATTTTAATAAATAAATATAGTGAATTGTAATATTGATAAAAATAATAAAATTGCAATATTAATAAATAAATATAGTGAATTGTAATATTGATTAAAATAATAATAGATTGTGTTATCAATAAAAAGAAGAACGGGTTTCAACTTATTGAAAGCAAGTGTATTATTGAGTACATAATGTATAAGCACCTTATAATTAGCATAAAAGATAAATGGTTTCTAAGTTAGTATTGATTGTGAATGTCACCTAAAACTTAAGAGGCTTTCCTATAAATATGTAGATTTTTATTATATTATTAGAGAGGCTTTCCTATAAATATGTAGATTTTTATTATATTATTAGAGAATAAAGGAAGTGATAATTGTACAAAATATTGATAAGATTGAAAGCACAATGTGAATTATGGTATAATTTAGAAAAAAAATTGATATGGTTTAAAAAAAGAATTTGATGAATTTTTTTTTTAAGTTGTAGAATTCATTTTCTATTAATAGAAGAAACAAAATACAAAACACAGAAGCATTGTTGTCAATTTACGGGAGCTTGAGACTATTTGCCCACCTGCCCAGTCGTTAAAAAGAACCTGAAGTTTTGTTCAAATTTACCAAAAATAACAATAGACCTTGTCCTGTATTGTACCCCCTAAGTGACATATTACAATTTAGACAAGTTGAATTGCTAATCGACATTAAAACAAAGTAAGGTTTATCAAGGAAAATCAAAAAGACTGAAAGACATTGAGAGAACCCAAGAAAACCATGGCTATCTTAGGTGGTAGCTTCCCCATCAGTTGCGTTTGGCATTTCCTCCAGAATGGGGCAGGGTCCATATTGATCTTCGCATGTGTGAGGTGGTTGGCTGACCAGCTGAGGCTTCGGGAGAGATCTCGAAGCCTTGTCGCCTTCTGGTTCCTCGAACACCCTTTTCACAAGCAGGGGGGTAGTTTCATCAATGTCATGAGCTGAATGTTCTCTTGGTTCTCCCGTGCAAGAACATTAGACCTCTGTTCCGCTTCGGAAGTCTCGCCAGCCATACCATGTTTCTCCTTATTCCTACCTCCATCCGTCTCCCCAACACCCCGAGCAATGGCATAATGTCTCCAGCTGAAATTGGCTTCCAAACTGTCCAGTTGCTCGTTAGTCTAAGTCAAGCAAGCCCTAATACCCTGCACCATCTCCCTAGCTCCACTCCATTTGTTTGCCAGACCCTCCATTAACATACCCATCATGATTTTAATCATCCGATGGTGGTTTATCCTACCCCCATTTCTCCCAGAAGCCAAGTGCTTAGAGACCACATGGGATTCCCAGTCATCTATCATGCATTGCACCGGCATTGAGACCTGTGCAACATAACCATTTGTTTCCCCCAGGTCAACCTTTCGCCTGGCACCACCATGCCTAATGTTGACTCACCTCCGGGTGCCTCTCTGCCTCAGCATATCGTCTTCCTGTTCGATGACCTTGTTGACAGAGAAGTAGACCAACAACACCAGAATAAAAAACAGACCTGCTTCCTTAAGGTCGAAGAGCTCCATCTCCGCCATGTTTAACCTCCTTAAACCATGTCCATCCATGCGCAAGACGTTGTTTCTCATTAATTTCTCCACAGACTCCATAAACCTCGGCTTTGCAATTTGTCCTAGTGAAGTGACCTTTCGACTGCCAGCGGGGGTGGCTTAATGCTCGACGTCTTGGCCATTTAATTCCCGCGCAAACCGAGACCCACACATATTGTCTTCTTCCTCGTTTGAAGTGCCTTGGCTAGGTGTCCTCAACTACGGCTGCCCTATGGGTTGTCCTAACGTCATCTTCAGTGGGTCACTCGCATCCGGGGAAAAGGTGAGGCTTCATATCCTAGTTCCATGCTCCTACAATGCAATGCACCCTTAACATGCCCATACACCAAACTGCACTCTCATTCAAGTGAGAAATATTAATGAGATAATCGAACACGAGTCACATTGTCATTACAAAAGCGACTTACCATTCGTCTACTTACTCTATCTTGAAATTTGATAATTTAAAAAAAAATACCATGAAAAAAAAATACATAATCTATGTAATACTAAGAAAGCATTGAAAAAAGATTCTTTGTATTAAAATGCATTGTCTTTATATTGCTAAGTTTTAATTTAAAAAATGTCTCCCACTACAATCTTTACAACTTATTATTTTATTGTACAACCATAAAATCTATAAACGATTTTTTTATTATTTTACCATAAAAACTATAAACGACTTTTTTAATATTTTACCATAAAAACTAAATATTAAAACAAATTAATCAATTACTTGCAAATTTTGTTAAGGCTTAATAAATTGTGGTCATCATCATTATAATAATAAAAGTTAGAGTACTAAAATTAAAATAGATTATAAATATTATAAATAAAAGTATAATTGAAAAATATATTAAAATTAATTATTTAAATTAAAATTATCTATATAAAAATATAATTATATTAAACCAGAATTAATTAAAATTATCTATATAAAAATATAATTATATCAAACAGGAATTAATTTTAAAATATTAAAATAAAAATAACTTGTTTTGAGGGGTAGTTCAATTGCTTGGAGCTTCCAAGTCCAAGATTGTAGTAGTTGAGGTTAGAGGCTTAATTTTCTAGGTCCTTCGAGGTTAGGCTCATGAACTTGGAGTCAAGAGGGTGAGGCTCCATTGGCTGGTCCACCCTGAGAATTATTACCATGGATGTAGCAAACCCTCTATCTTCTGGGATTGTAAACCACATTAAAAATAAAATAAAAACCTTAAAATTTCAAGCACCAGGGTTGAACACCTAAGTGGGCCTAATGGTTAAGAGCATGTGTTATCTCCCTAGAGGTCATAGGTTCAAAACTGGCGAGGGGTAGGGTTGCTCATTGGCCCATTGTGACAATGATCAAAGGGTAGGCGACCCCTGGGATAAAGGCTCACCCTGGTGAGCTTTGGGACCTCTCGGCTTGTAACACACCTCAAAAATCCATAATAATAATAAAAAATCGTATATAACATATATCTAAGACACATTATTTAAGTCCTTATTCGTAACAGAGCATTATTGAACATTGAGAGCTTATTGCATATTCTTGGCATTTACTTGCTCGTTCAACCTTTCCCGCTCTCAGAACCCACTTATGTCAATTAGGATTCGATTTATTTAATTGTTTTAATCCTAATTTGCTAAGTTACTATTCTTTCAGCAAAGAGCCTTCTGCAATTATCCTTCTGCAATGTGGATTGCAAAATCATCATTTATCTCTTTATAAATGAACCCTCCACAATTGACCTTCCGCGATGCGGATTTCAGATTGCGGGATGTACTCTAACTCGTATAAATCAACCTTCCGTAATTAGCTTTCCGCAATGTGGATTGTGGAACGTACTTTAACCCTTTATAAATTAACCCTCCGCAACTAGCTTTCCGTAATGCAGATTGCGGATTGCGGAACACACTTTAACCATTTATAAATTAACCCTCTGCAATTAGCTTTCTGCAATGCGAGTTGCGGATTGCGGAACGTACTTTAACCATTTATAAATTAACCCTCTGCAATTAGCTTACTGCAATGCGGATTGCAGATTGTGGAACACACTTTATCCCCTATAAATTAACCCTCCACAATTACCTTTCCGCAATGCGGATCGCAGATTGTGGAACACACGTTAACCCTTTATAATTTAACCTTCCGCAATGCGGATTGCGGATTGCGAAACACATTTTAACTCTTTATAATTTAACCTTCCGCAATTAGCTTTCTGCAATGTGGATTGCGGATTGCGCAACACATTTTAACTCTTTATAATTTAACCTTCCGCAATTGGCTTTCTACAAAGCGAATTGTGGATCGCAGATTGCGGAACGCATTTTAACTCTTTATAATTTAACCTTCCACAATTAGCTTTCCGCAATGCGGATTGTGGATTGTGAAACACATTTTAACTCTTTATAATTTAACCTTCCACAATTAGCTTTCCACAATGCAGATTGCGGATTGTAGAATGCATTTTAACTCTTTATAATTTAACCTTTCGAAATTAGCTTTCTGCAATGCGGGTTGCGGTTTGCGGAACACATTTTTAACATGTTAGAATTTATCCTTCTGCATTTGACCTTTCCGCAATGTGGATTGCGGAACATATTTTAACTCTTTATAATTTAACCTTCGGCAATTAGCTTTTCGTAATGCAGATTGCGGAACTCATTTTTAACTTGTTATAATTTATCCTTCCGCAATGCGGATCGTGGAATGTATTTTAACTGGCTATAAATTATCCCTCTACAATGTGGATTGCGGAATGTGGGTTCCCTTTTTAACATTTTTAGAGTTAACCCTCCGCAATTAACCTTCCGCAATGTGGATTGCGGGTTGTGGATTTCCATAAAATCTGGTTGTTTAACTGATAAGGTAATGATTGATAGGATAATTGTAGATCTGTAATTGGTTAGCTGAATAAGTTATAATTATTTAAATTGATTCCCCAATATCTTGATCTGAAACAGTCTCTACTTGTACAAGGGTTTATGAGATGAATTTAACAGGAATAATTTATAGACATGTAAATAATTTAAAGAACGAGTATTGAATTCGAAACCATAACAGATCAACAACAACCAGATCTAAATAATTATGCTCACGAAGAATTACTAATTACTACAGTAATAACATTACTAGCAATACTTGATGCGGGTATGGATGCCCGATCTTAGATGCGTTGAGAAATAATCTAACATTTTACAGATCTAATATTCTACAGAAAACATGGATGCATAAACATTTCGCCTAGGCGTATAGTTGCAATTCAACATTAAAATACACATTCTACTATAACTAAAATCAATCAAGAGCAACATAATAAGAACCTGGCACAAAACGTCAAGAAAACAAAAGTGAGAAGTTGTTCCTCCCAACCAACTCCTAGAGCAGCCAAGCTACTTTCTCCAGAACCCCCGAGCCTGTTTGTTGAACCAGAATAAAAAAATATTTCAATGCGCCATCTCTTACATTTCACCAATGTTAATCCCCGTCCAATGCTAGCCCCCTGCTGCTTATGGACATACTAGTTTATAGTATTTTGCCTAGGACTTGGTCATTTATGAGCCCCCTTCTCTTTAGCACTCAACTAGGAGTGTTGACCTGATTTTTGGGGATGATGCCTCCTACATATTGAGTTCTCACTCAGTGGTTTCTGCCACTTGTTTTTTTCCTCTTGTGGGTCAGCAAACACTCTTGAACAATTATCTCCACTTTTGTCCCCCTCGACATATTTTATTAAATAGTTTTTTTTTATTACAAAATGTTTTATTCTTGACTTTTTGTGAAAAATAATAATAAAATTATTTTCCAGCAAAATTAATAACAATTATTAATTCATGGGGTATTACACGGCTCTAGTAAAGCACTCTAGTTTCTAGGTTCCATAAAGTGTTTCAAGTCAAATAGAGCGCCCCCTTTTCATGCCCTCCCCTTCATACAGGGCTCTAAATTTCAATATGATGCAAGGCCAGTTAAATTTGCTTGAAGCTCATTCAAGAGATTTGATCAATTCAAGAGATTTTATCAAGCACAAGGAGGAGCAACCATGTTATAATGAAAGGAGATAATTCACAACTTCATATTGGATTGAAGCTTAGGGACGTTGATATAAGTGCTATTGCATATGGTATGGCTTTCACACTTGGTTTTAATGTTGAATTAATTAAAGGTGGTCAAGGATGAATTAGTAGTATATGTAATATCTCAACATGGAGTCCACTCTTTATTCATGGTCGAATTGTTAAGGCAAAATCACCATGAGACTTTGCCCTAATTCCCTACACTCAATAATCATTTTGTTGAATTACATAGGGGCTCATCAAGAGGAATGATGAAGTCAATTCTATGAATCCCTAGTTGGTTATAGTGAGGGATAAAAAAAATGATTAGAAGATAGCAATGGAGCAAGTTGGTTACAATGATGAAGTCAATTCTAGGAATCCCTAGTTGGTTATGGTGAGGGATGAAAAAAAAGATTAGAAGATAGCAATGGAGCAAGCAAGTTGGTTACAGTGAGGGATAAAACAAATGCTTGGAGGATAGCAATGGAGCAATGAATTACACTAGTGGAGTAAACACTACATTGATGTAACATAAAACTATAAAAACATACTTGTGCAACATTGGTTTTCTAGTGTAATGAATTGAAGATTATCAATAACAAAACTATGTGCTATGAGAAAAAGGAAGCCATACTTGCCCATTCCCCCACTTCCCATGAGCTACCCAACACATGTACTTGGAATGACAAATAAGAAAGAGAAGACAATATCTTCTAAACAAATTATTTCCAAGAACTACCATAACTCCCATTTGCTAAAGTTATTCTATTAATTTTTTTTTAATCATCTTTTATATTAACATATTTAATGTTTAGTCATTTATATTTTAAATTAATTTATTAAAATTTATACTTGTAATATGTTTCGAGAAAATAACAAATATGGTATTTTATTATGTTTTAAGAAAGTAATATTGTATTTTATTATAATATTTAATTACTCATTTAAAAAAAAAATCATCCACCATTTATGTTAAATATAAATATATATATATAGGAACGCAATGTGAAAGTCTCCTATAACAATTACAACGTTCTTTTAGCTTTTAATTAATATTACTGGTTCTCGTTTTGAAATAGTTTAATTTTAGTTAAAAAATCTAATAGTACTTATTGTTATTATTTTAAAATAATTTAACTCTAATTTTTAATGATGATTTCCATTATTTCATCTTTAATATCTTATTTTTACCTATTTTGTTTACTTGTTTTTATATAAATATATAATCATTTACTAATACAATTCAATTTAATATTAATATTTATAATTAATTATATAATTTAATATTGATATTTAAAAATACTTAAATTATTTAATATTAATTTTTATAACTATCGATATCCATTCCCTATATTGATAAAGGAAACAATGAAGTAGACACAAACACTATGGGCAGATTGATTGCCTTCTCATTATTAGACTGCTCATAAATCATGAAATACAAAGCACAATAATATGGGTGAATACCATAGGTTGGAAAATACCATGGGTCACCTAATCGACTAACTAACTACAGGTGAGATTACATTCTTCAACACACCCCCTTAATCTCAACTGGTAGTACATCTTCAACACTGTCTATGCATAAGTGCTCTCTCTGATATACAAATGTAGATGTTCCCAATTGTTTGGTGAACATGTCAGCCAACTGCTCCTTAGAGCCACAAAACAGTAAGGAAATCTGTCCATCATTAACTAACGCACGAATGAAATGATAGTGAGTGTCAATGTGTTTACGATTTCTAATAAATACATTATGTTTGGACAACTAAATTGCAGATGTTAGAAAACAGGACCGCAAAGCAATAACAAATAGACAGTTAAATCATTAAACAAAATGCAAAACACATTAAACACATTACAGAGACACGCATATATAACGTTGTTCACCCAAATGATGGGCTACGTCCACAAAGAAATTGCCAATCCTTTTATTACAATCCATAAAGATGAAGGGATACAACCTGCAGCAAAAGCGTTGCACTTCCTCTTCATGCTCTCACAGTCTCTCTTCCAATACAAATACACAGCCGTGTTACAATGCTTTCTTTTATAGGGGAAATACAATGGGAAAATACTGTGGTTAACCCAATGCCATTGGTCCGCAAGACTGTTTTCCAAAATACTGTGGTTAACCCAATGCCATGGGTCCGCAAGACTGTTTTCCAACACATTCAACATTAGTCCCCCCCCCCCCCGACCCCCCNGGAGATCAGGATCCATAACCAATAACAGAGCTATTATCACAGAAAATAGAAGTGGGATCCTTTTCACTGTGTCCCATATCCTTTAAAAGTCTTCTTATCCAAACTGCATGGCAAGCTGTTGTGGTGGCTGATACATATTCTGCTTCTGCAGAAGACGTGTTGACAATGGGTTGTTTCTTAGATTCCCAAGAGATCAGATTTGTACCCAAATGGAAAGCATAACCAGATGTGCTTTCCTACCATCAATACTACCTGCAAAATCACTATCAGTGTACGCTGTGAGAGTATTGTCTGGTGTATGAGTGTACCAGAGGCCATATCCAAGTGTGCCTGCAACATATCTCAAATTTATTTTTCCAACTTTCCAGTGAGAGTCTTTGGGAGACTCCATAAATCTGGAAATAAGGATGACGTCATACATCAAATCAGGTCTAGTTGTAGTCAAGTACATTAAATTGCCTACCATTTGTTTATAGAGTGTAGCATTTACTGCGGGTCCATCATCATTATTGGTTAACTTGGTGCCAATAGCAATGGGGGTTTATGTTGGTTTACATTTATCCATTCTGAATCTCAACAAAACATCAGTAGCATACTTATGCTGGAAAATAAAAGTACCTTGAGCAGTTTGAGTAACTTCCAGACCAAGGAAGTACTTCATCAGTCCTAGATCAGTGATTTCAAATTCCTTTTTCATGATTGTCCTGGAATATTCAAGCATCAAATTACCAATGTAAATCATGTCATCAACATAAATACTTACCATCAATATTTTACCTTGCTCTATTTTGACATACAGAGTGGGCTCATTACTGCTTTTGTTGAAACCATTGTTGATGAGGTAGGAGTCAATTCTACTGTACCAAGCTCATAGAGCTTGTTTTAGACCATACAAGGCCTTTTTTCAGCTTAAACACTTTGTCTTCATGACCTTTGACAGTATAACCAGGTGGTTGGTCTACATAAACTTCTTCAACAAGAATTCCATTAAGAAAGGCCGATTTCACATCCATTTGTTACACATGCCATTGGTTTTGTGTTGCAATGGAAAGTACAACTCTAATGGTATCCATCCTTGCTACAAGAGCAAAGGTTTCATCATAATATACACCATACTTTTGTGCATATCCTTTGGCAACCAAACTTTCCTTGTGATTTTCAAGTTCTCCTTTTTCATTCAGTTTGGTTTTATAGACCCAGTTGAATCCAATACTGGTTTTGTTTGCAGGGATGTCAACAAGATCCCAAGTCTGGTTTTTCTCTATTGCATCAATCTCTTCATTCACAGATTTTACCCACTGTGCATTCTTCACTTCTTCATTAAAAGATGTGGGCTGACATGAGAATAGAGCATACTGAAGTTTCTCATCAAGAACTAGAGTATGTTCATATAACTCTCTCAAGCTTCTGGTTTTTTGGTTCTGTGGTGGACTCTTTGTTGTTGCACTTCCAATCTTGGAAGTCTGATAGGTAGATCTGATCTTTCTTCTTGTTGTATGTCTGAATGATCACTCCAACATCTGTATTCAATGAATTTGACGTCTCTGTTCACCACAACCTTTTTGGAGACAGCATTATACAGTTTGTATGCATTGTGTTGTTCACTGTAACCAATGAAAATGCAACGCTCACTCTTCTTATCCAATTTGGTTATGAGTTCATCAAGTATATGCGCAAAAGTAATAAAACCGAAAATTCTGAGATGTGTGACACTAGTCTTAGTGCCACTCCATGCTTCTTTAGGAATCTTGTCCTGGACAGACACCGTAGGTGATCTATTGAGTAAGTCGATTGAGCATGCAACAACTTCAGCCCAATACTCATCTGATATCTTCTTGTGTGACAACATGCTACGGGCCATGTTCATGATGGTCCGGTTCTTTCGTTCAACAACTTCAATATGTTGTGGGGTGTAGCTGGTAGTGAACTGTCTCTAGATGTCATATTGCTTCCATAAGTCTGAAATCTCAATGTGAATCATATTCACCTCCACCATGTGACCTAGGCATTTTAATGAACTTTTCGACTACTTCTCAGTGAGAGCCTTGAACTCTTTGAACCTAGAGAAGGTATCAGATTTGTTCCTGAGGAAATAAATCCATGTTTTCTTGCTATAATCATCAATAAAGGTCAGAAAACAAAAACTACCTCCTATGGATTGGGTTTGCATGGGTCCACAGCAGTATGTATGAACTAACTCAAGTTGTTCTTTCGCTCGAGATGTGGAAGTGGGGAAGTTGTCCCTTTGATGTTTACCGGTGATACAATCCTCAGAAGTGCTGGATTGTTCATGAATAACCGGTAACCATTTGACCATTGACTGTTTGTGCAGAAGATTGAGACTCTTTAAGGGAAGATGACCAAATCTACAGTGCCATAACTAAGATTCATCTAGACTGGAAACTATATGGGATACGGACTCTGGAAAGTTGGCACTCCTAATACTGAGAGGAAATATTATATTCTTGGTAATTTCAACTCTCGCTATGAGTCTCTTACTAGGGGGTTTATCATAGATAACACAGTATGTATCATAAAACTAAATATCATACTGGTTCTGAAGTAATTGATCTATATTGATCAGATTTACATTCAAATGTGGTACATAGAACACCTCATGAATAAATTTCTTTTCATTTTTCTTTGTAAGAACAGGGATAGTACCTTTTCCTTTGGCTGGAACTAGAAAGTCATATCCTAGCTTGATATTCGTGACAACAGAGGAATCCAAACTAGAGAAAGGTGACTTCTTACCTGTCATGTGATTGTTGCAACTGCTATCTAGTAGCCATAGATCCGTGCTGCAGTGTTCTTCAGTTGCTTGATAAGACATAAATATCACCTCTGATGAGCCTTCTTCTTCTTTAGAGACATTGGATCTGCTATCTTTCTGGTTACTGTTATGGTCATCTTGATTCTTTATGCCTTCTCGTTCATAGTGTCCATACTTCTTGCATTATTTACATTGAATATTGGACTTATTGGTCCATCTCTTGCCTCTCCCCCTCTGACCTTGAGAGTTGTGAGAGTGATTTGAATGATTTGAGTGTTCATCACTGTGATTGGTTTTGTTCTCTGCAGCTGGAGACTCTTGGCCTCTTACTCCTCTACCTCATCCTCCTCTGCCTCGACCTCTATTGAGGGAAGCTTGGGTGCTAAAAGCATTGGTCAAAGAATCTTCTTCTTGATTGAATCGAGCTTCATGAGATAGAAGAGATCCAATCAACTCTTCTAGGGTGAACTGAGACATATATTTTTCCTCTTATATGGCAGTCACAATCATAGCAAACTTCTTGGTGAGACACCTAAGAATCTTTTGAACAATGATATTTTGTTCTAGAGGTTCACCGTAGGTTTTAAATTGGGTCACAATGCCTAAAATCCTAGTCATAAACTGATCTACAGTTTCTGACTATTTCATCTTCAAACTTTCAAATTGAAGGCGTATGGTTTGCAGTCTTACCATTTTTACATGATCAGTTCCCTTGTAGGACGATGCAAGCAGATTCCAAGCTATAATATATGCGCTTGTAGCTCCTGATATCTGTGGAAAACTGGACTCATCGATGCAACTTTGGATCAACCATGTGGCTGTGAGATCTCGGTCTCGGTGAGCTTTGACAACACTCTTCTCGGTGTTATTCATTATGGCCAGAGCATTTGTATATGGTTGTTTAAACCCAGTTTCAACCATATCCCAACATTTGTTGAGTTGGAGAAACATATTCATCTTAATAGACCAAAATTCATAGTTGGCTCCGGTTAGAACGGGTCCATAGATCGACTTCAATGAGTTGGCACTAGCCATGATATGACTAAGTGATATTCCTTTTTTTTTATTTGACAAAAATCAAGCACTTCTGCTTATGCAATGGCAAAGGGCGGTGAGGGGGCGCGGTGCTAAGGATTGGTGTAAGTCTCGAAGATTCACTGCACTTTCCCAATTTGAGCAGAGCGGTGGAACCACAGGCTAACTCTGCACAATAGGCGGTGGCACTGCGCTTTCACTTTGTGAAATGTGCGGTGGCCCTTGTTGGTAATGCGCGTCCCGAAGAGAAAGAGTGTGAAATGTGCGGTGGCCCTTGTTGGTAATGCGCGTCCCGAAGAGAAAGAGTGTGGTGGCCTTTCCGTAAAAAACACTTCCTTTCAACAATGTGCTTCATGATCTAGAGGTGGCAGATTTGGTGGGCGTGATTTTTCTACACGCGCTTGGACTCTCGAAGGAAGGTGGCAAGAGATTGCTTCCAAAGGGAAATAGATCCAACGATCTATGTTCCGGAATTCTATAAAGAGCTTCGAAAAAAACAATAATTCTAATTTCGTTTAAGAGGCTTTAGGGCATCCTGGTAGTGTTTCTCCTCAAAAACGGTTCGCTGCAAAAAACCGATGCGGATAACATATCATCGGCCACTCCAAACTTGGATACTGAAAAGCAAAATCATTGGCTACACCTGTTGGGTTGCATGCATGGAATCGTTTTGCAAAAAATTTGCAGGTAGTGATTTACTCCACGATCTAATCTGGAATAAAAAAATCAGACAATGTGCCCTAGCTCGAGAGGTATGCAGCTTTCAAATGTGAGTTCTTTCCACTCTATGAAAAAGGCTTACCCAGACAATGGATGGATAAGGTCGAAAGCTCTGATACCATGATAAAGAAAACAATGAAGTAGATAGAAACACTATGGGCAGATTGATTGCCTTCTCATTATTAGATTGAACATAAATAGGAAATACAAATGACAATACTATGAGTGAATACCATAGGTCGGAAAATACCATGGGTCTAACCGGCTAACTAACTATTGGTGAGATTACATTCTTCAACATATATTAGCTTGAGACGTACAACAACAACAAAAAATTCTCAACTATGAATGATAATTCAATATTAGAAATTCAATTTAGTTAAATAAGATATTAATATTTGTTTTCACAATTTACTATGTAATATTATTATTTAAAAATAATTTATTTATTTAATATTAATATTTTAAATTAGGTAAATTTAAGAAATTTAAAAATAAAATTAAGGAAAAAACACAAAATAAGGTGACAAATAAGTAAATTAAAACTTGGTTCACTGTTATTAATAAATTTAATTCAAAGAAAGTTATATATATATATATATATATTATAATTTAATTTAATTTAATTTAATTTAATTTACTGAGAGATTAATGAAAATTTTGAGAATAGTGTTGAACAAAACAAAAAAAATGAAAATTTATGGAAGTGCATTTTATTTTATTATAAAATTGAGTTAAACTTTTTAAGTAAGTTTCAGAAGAGATTTAAGGTGTCCTCTAAATATTATATTTTTTAACATTTTTTTAAGTATATTTTTCATTTTATTTTATTTGGAGTTTCGTTGGAAGTTTGTAAAAATCTTAATATTAGCAATGGAAATTGTATAGTTTATGTACCATGGGGTATTTGAGGGTGCTATATTTATTAATGGATTTAAAAACACAATTTGAATGAAAAAAATTACCCTATTTTGACCAAAACCAACATAAAAGTCCAAAATATAGAATAAATAAATTACTCTAAGATCTTATATCAAATCTTATTTTAAAAGTGGACAAGAATCATTTGTTTCTCCCTATTTATTTAAATAATAAAATTTAACTAAATCAAAAAATATTTACATTGAAAAAAAACAAAACTTTATCTCACAAGTACTAATGAAGCATAATTTGTCCACACTCATTGCACTTTGAACCTTTACCTACTTTAATTGTACGTTCACAATAATTACAAAGCAAAATTTGGCATATCAATAAATTATATTAGCCCCATAGATCAAGTTCATACTAATAAATTATATTAGCAATGTAGATCAACTTCATTGTAGTGACTTTGGATGTGTATGGTGCCATTTTTGGAATTTTTTACTATTTTTTTCCTCAAAAAAAGATTCATAGCCTGAATTATATTAACTCAAAGGCTATATTGTTTAATTGGCTATGGAAGCCATACATATAAGTATTGCAATGATTTAATCTAAGCAGCACATTCATATCTATAGTCCGCATACATATTAACTTTAATTGTGAGCATACAAAGAAGACATTAACATAGTGCTAATCAAAATTGTTGTGCTATGTAACATCATTCCTATCATCCCGATTCGTAAATGGGAAATGCATATTTAAAATACAAGAGGTCTGGGATCCAATTCTTTAATAATTTCCTTATTAATCTGTCAAGTTGAAAGAGTACCATCCTGTAATAGTAGTCCCTGCTGATTCCCTCAAATATCGGTCTAAGATAGATATTCTTGGGAGGTCTATGATGTTTGATCGAGTCAATAACAAGGAGAGAATCCCTGAATACCTGAATCTTTGGACAACCAATGAAATTTGCAAATTTTAGGACCACCAAAGCAGCCAAATATTTTGTATAGTTTTTGGTCTCTAGTCCAATCCCCACCGAGAATTTGTAGTAGTGGTTGTCCAGTAAGTAAATAAGCTCACATGTAGCACCATAATGTGGTCTGCTCTGAGATGCACCGTCAAAATAACATCAAGGAATCGTGGGATCAATAGCAGTAGTCAGCAGTAAATTTCTGGGATTATGATGGATGTTTTGCAGATAGAAATGTAGAATAACTAACCTCTTTGTCGCATAATCCCATGGAGGGATGTATACATTATAGAATATCTTCTTATTGCGGGGAATCTAGGAACCCCACATAAGCAAGATTGAGAGGGATTTGATCTCCTTGGTGTTCAGATTAAAATACCGGTACTTGAAGACGTGTTCAAAAGTATGTCCATCCCATATATGTGGTATCCCCAGTACTAGTGCAATATAACGCCACATATCGGTCAAGTAAGGGCACTTGATAAATAAATGGTTGATGGATTCCTTGACATTATGACATATTGCGACCTATTGGGTCCAATATCCATGAACTTTGATAGATGCTCCCAAACCAAAATTTTCCAGTGAGTGTTCACCACATGAATAATTTGTTTTTAATGGGAATTTAATTTTCCATATAATGGAATGCCACTATTCTGGCCCATTGCACTCTTCATGCTCTTGAGTAGCTTGATATCCTATTTTGGGGCGGTATGTACCACCACCATGGTTATTTGACCAAATAATGGAGTCCTCATATTTATCAATACTAATCTTGCATGTTGAAAGTGTTGATATATTATTATCCTAGATACTAGCATCTTCGCCATAGAAACCAATATGTGTTGCATTCATCCAAGCCTGTTTCCAATGAGTGGTATGTGCAAGGTATTGTATTTGATATAAGAAAATGCAACCTCTATCAAATAAATGACTTATCATGTTTTGAGGGAGCATGTGGGAAACCGAACTACCAATCCATGCATCAATGTCAATCGTGAAGGCTCTGTCGTTCCCAATCTTCCATCATAACCAATCACCTATAATGTAAAATACATAAAGTAAATCCTTCCACTTAATACATGAATGTTTTGGGGATATCTCGTTTGTTCTAATCCATTCATGAATAGACATTGGATGCATATGCTTCTATTGGATCACAATATTCTAAAGGCCAATAGCAGTGATTAATCGCCATATGCCTTTTGCAGCTAGTGCGGATGAGAAGCTTTGGTGGTGTTTAAGTCCCGACCCCTTGAGATGTTTTGGAAGGGATATCTTATCCCAAGAAACCCAGTGGAAATCCTTTGTGTCATTTTCATTTCTCCAAAGAAATACAAAGCTCAACTTGCGGATGTGTTCCATAATATCCTTGGGGATGTGGGCGATGGTAAAGTCCAATAGACATGTAGTCCCTCTAAGATAGATTTTATAAGTATGGGGCGGCCAACTCTAGTGAGCCACCAATTGCACTATTGATTCGATATTCATTGTAGAGGACCTCTATAAATGTGCATGAACCTATACAAGACCTATGAGCCCAAGAATCATGTCTATGGCTATAAATATATGGTTTTTGGCTTTGAAATATCTATTTGGATAATACTATCATCCATGTATTCCAAACCCTTTAAATTAAGGCCATGTTTCCCTTATAAGTAAAATATTCCTTATATATGATATGGATCATGGTATAAGGCCTCATGCATGGGTAATGTGACCAAAAATTATTGTTTAGGGGATAAATACATGGTTTTTGGATCCAAACCATAGCTTGGGTGAATACCCCATCCCTACTATATCCAATACAATAATTGGGACAATATTCATATGGTAGGGAAAATATTCCTTTTGTGTGGCTTATATCACGATCTACAATCCTTTGCATGACTTACGAGCTAAATGCACATGCTTTATGGCATCAAATTATGCCTTCAATTAGTAAACCCATACATGTCGCACCTAATCCTTGAAAATGGACCCTGGAGGGAAATTTCCCTTCAATGGGGATTTTGCAATGGTCTAATGCCTTGTGCATATCCTATTATCCAAAAATCAAGGATTAAGGTCTAATCCATGGTTTTTTTCCCAAAAAATTATGGACTGCACCAAAAAACCCATCCTTCCTACTCTAATGCTTGAAAACAATCCCTGCATGCACCTCTCATAGTGGAAAGATTAATTTTGTAGGGATTGTATTATCGTTCATGGTGTGATGCTTGGTTTATGAATTTGAAAAAGGTTACTTATGGGTTAAACCCTTGTTTTTCTACCCAAACAATAACTTTCTCTAAGAGACGCATCCTTGATATATCTATCCTTGAAATTGAGTCCATATTCCTTTCATAGGGAAAATATTGCTTTAGTAGGGCCCACGTCATGGTCTAGGACCTTGTGCATGGTATATGAGCCTAAAATACATTTCTTCGAAGTTAAATCCTTAGTTTTCATCCTCAAAACATGACTTGGATTAAGAGGCCCATGTTTATTATGACCTATCCTTGAAATTAAGACCTTATTTCTCATGTGGGCCAATGACTATTTATATAAGTTTTCCATTGTGCTCCAAGGCCCCATGCATGGTTTATGAGAGTAAGAAACATTGATTACATGATAAATCCATTGATTTTAGACTTCAACCATGGATAAGGATGGGAGACACATCCTTGCTACTCCTTGTCCTTGAAATTGGGTCCATACTCCTCTCGTATGAGAAAGGTTCCTTCTGTAGGGCATTTGTTTTGGTCTAGGACCATGTGCATACACTATGAATCCAAAATTCATGGATTAGAGGCTAATTTTTCAATTTTTGACTTCAAATAACGTTTTTGAGTTCAATCCAATCTCCATAAAAAATAATTGAAATCAGGGTTCAAAGAGTGAATATATCATTGATTTAAAATAAAGTTTTATAGGGTTTTCTATAACAATTATTGACATTGTAAAGCATCCAGATTGTAGCCAAACCAATGCCATTGGTTACATAATGTTTTGGGCTTCGATTGCATTAATTGTATGGTATACATCTACTCAATATTGAATGTGATATATCCCTTGCAAATTTCCACCCTTAAAACCCTATATCTCATACTTATAGTGATTGCTGGTATTCTACATGGATATATTAGCCCTCATCATTGAGGAATATTTAGTGATGTATATGAAGTATGTGGAAGAATCCTGTCCTAAAAAATTTCTTGAACTTGATATGGATTATGAAGAGCATATCAAACATTGGTTACTCAAAGTATAAGGAATATCACGCCTTGAATTAGTCTGTATATTCCAACTCTGTATGGAGCATATTACAAAAAATATATGAATCCTATGAAGAAAACCCAAAGGTTGGAATTTTGGAGACATATGGAAGAGGGGTATATAAATGACATATATGCCAAACATGATTTGGAGGATTCTTGTGATGTCTGGTACATATAAATTTTCATTTTGGGAAGAAAACTACTTTCATATTATATTTGATGACTCTAATCCACCTTAACTAAAGAACATCATTAAGGGAAGTTAGGAGGAATTTATGACTACCATTGTTTTGTTTACATATTATTTAGTGGTAATGTTTCTTCCAAATACACAACCAACCTTTCACAACTATGTGGATGTTTTTTTGGACATGAAGGGTTCTAATTCTTGGGATTCACATGACCATGGTGGGAATTTTGAGCATAATACTAAGTCACTCATTGAGCTTAGGATTCACCAGTTGGGTAAACATGAGCACCCAAACATGGGACTCATGTTTATGGATTAGATTCTTGGACTACTTCAGTAATAAGGCTCATAGTTGTACATGGGACCTTGGATTATATACAAGCTTCTAGGAATAGTTTAACATTGTAACCATCACTTATACCCGAGACCTATGTTTATGGAATAGATTCTTTATACATGGGATCTTGGTTCCCTGGAGTACAAAAGATTTGTAGTTGCCACCTATACATGGGATCTTGGTTTATGGTAGTACATCCTCACTATAATCATTTAGAGAAACACTTTTTGAAGGGGGGTGGAGTCTTGGGATCCTCCATAGGGTATAATGGGGAAAACTAGACCTCCATTATGGTGGTTATTCATGTAAGGTGTACTGGATCCACTCTATTTTTTAATATTAAATGAATCCCACTAAGTAGTTGGTATTGAATAAATGTAATGTGGCCTCATTAAACAAGGTACACTAGATAGTTAGGAGGTGGTTATGATTAAGGTTCTCTAGTTATTTAAAAATCAGGATAGATTCCTCCTTATGGATTATGTATTGGAGTATATAATATTGGAGCTTATCTCATTACAAAGTTTGCCCCTCAAAAAAGTAAGTGAACAGGATTTGATCTTGCCATAAAAGGTTCATTGTATGGTGTTTCCCTACCCTAATGGTATTTTGATAAATAAAGAATTAATATATATTTTTATATCTTGTTTGTGATTCAATTTTAGGGGTTGATGATCACAACATAGATATTCCTTTTGCAAGTCTTGTATTGTGGTTTATAGTGATTTACATAACCTATAAATCCAAAAATAATTACTTTAGGAATAAATCCCTAGCTTTTGACCTTGAACTAAGGTTAGGATACCCATTCATGTTATGAATACACAAAGTAGGCCCCTATTCGTCTCATAATTAAAATATATTTTGATCAGTTGTAACATGGTGAAGGTCCCCATGCATGGCTTATGAGATTTAAAGCACTATAACCTTGATTTTATTAAGTGGGCCTAACGGTTAAGAGCATGTGTTTCCTCCCTGGAGGTTACTTGTTCAAATCCAAATGGGGTAAGGGTATGTACACCTCCCTAGAGCTAGAAGTAAAAATGTTTCACAAAGGCAATCCCTTGTACCAAAACAAGGGGGTCTTAATGTCAATTTCACATTTGGCTAGGTTGTGACCTTAAATTCGATTATTACGTATTATTATTAATTTTTACTAGAATCAAGTATAATTTTATTAAAATTTTGTTGCAACTAAACTATACAACAATTTAATAGAGAGTAAAAACAACAAGTCTATCACTAGTCCTTTAAAATTTCCTAAATATTGAAAATTGTGTTGAACAATTGTGTTAGCCATGTTTCTGTAGAGATATACCTCTAGAACAACTAGTATATTACCTAATAAATTGAGCTAACTATAATACAATTTTACAAAACATTACAAATACCAATTGTTACATGAAACATGTGTTAGGATGAGCCTAAATAAAGGTAAGCATGAGTACATAGAGTTCATATGATTTGCATATAAATGCATTGGTATATGACCTTTGGTTTCATCTTCCAATTCTTTTATTGGAGTCCAATATGAATTTTCTTATTCACCTATGACTTCATATTATTTCTCATTACAAATTTGAATAGTAAATTCAAAATACCATAACTCTAAGGATCAGGGTTTTAACATTCTCCCCATTAATATGAAGGCGTGTTTGTGAGTCCAAGCATCTTTATGAAAGAGATATAAAATCTGGAAGTGGACAACTTCAAATGGATAAACATTTCCTACTCAACTTGACAATCTAATCATTTGCCAAGCAATTTAGCTAGTAAAATATGACTTCTTCTCCTCAATGGTAAAAATATCGCTTTAGTGATCTTTGCATTGGTGGTTTGGGATGCCCACTAACCAATAACTAGTATAATATTATGTCTTCTAATGAATGGTGAATATGTAACATCTAGTGGTTTGGGATGACCACTAACCAATATATGATCGAGAACACGACTCGAATTTTGGCTCTTAGATACAACTTCAGCTCTCTCTCTAGCTCGTGTTCGTGGATCTATTTTTGGGTATGACTTAGGATCTCTTTTTTTCGCAGTGAAAAAATATGCTTACTAAGTAATTTGGTTGATTGGTAGGACTTTGAAACTTGAATCCTGAATATTAATTAATGATATCCCTCCTTCCATGTACAAGTGGAGAATAAGGAATACTTTCTACTGTAAGATGTGCCATTACTCGATACTGAATTCCTTGGTATGAATGAAATATCTTTTTGGTTGATATGACCATTTCCAAGAATTGATCCACACATAGTAAATATTTAATCTTACGGGTTTCTTTAGTGTTGAACATCTATTTGAAGAATGATTATGCTTCCCTCAATGATGACATGGATGGATATAAAAAAACTAATCCTCCATGTGGCCAATTCATTGACAATGTTGGGAAGTAATGTTGTAATGTTGGACTAGAACAAGTGAAGATGAATCATCTTGAAGGAATCTAGAACTTTGAAACTAGATTGGTTTGGAAAAAATTGGAATATGAAAGGTAACTTCTCTTACATGTTCTATGTTTGTTGTTGATCATTTTTCCTAAGTTCTAATGATGGGATTACGAATATTAAGTTGAACTTGTTCCTAGTAAACTTCATCCTTCATTTGAAACTACTTATGAAGTGGTTTCACTTAGTTGATCATGTGCTAATTGATGATATGGATCATTATCAAATTAAAAAAGAGGGTTGTTCTGAACAATAACCAGTTTAGAAACAAAAGAATTAAAGCTGTAGTTTCGTCCCGACTTCTCATACTTGGCATGGATAAATCTCTATCTCTAATTAAACTCAAAAACTATCAATTCATGAACCACTTCAGAATCATGAAAAATGAAATATCATGAGAAGTGGTCCTTTCATTTTTCCCTGCCCGGGAAATTTTGTTCCATATAATATATTTCCTTATTCTATGTTTGATTCCTTCATTGAATTTCATCATTCTATAGTTGCGATTGAGTTTGAAGAAGGTCCACTTTGGCTTGTGAATCCTAGAAACACGTTAGAACATATTTGAGAGTTGCTTTGTTAATTGTGATTATGTTGTAAACAACAATGAATATTAGAGTGTTTAGTAACTCTAATAATTATTTAGCTTGAGCCATTTGAAATATTGATTGAGACCTCATAGGTATTATGTTGACTCCACTCTTAACTGTAAGACTCCATAATTTAAATTCAAGCTCTGAAAATAAACACCGTGTACAAGAAAAACAATATCATACATAAATACATGCATACAAGAAAAAAAGGTTCCTTAGACCCCCTTATATGATTTCAAGGTGATCTAGAATACAACTACCACCAACAATCCTTTTATTTAGTATGATTAGAGTGCTATTGTACTTTTAACAAGGAAATACACAAATAATTTTAACAAATCTTTAAAGTGATTGAGTGCAAAAAAAAGAAGATTGGAAACACTATCCAAATGAGTTTTTCACAATCCAAGACAAGTCTTCCACTTGTGACCAAGGCATCGTTGTCTAGATCATGATAACCCATATACATTTATAATGAACCAACTCTTAATTGGTCTTTTTCAACTGATATGTATGGTGATCAACTTCACATATAAAGAATACAAAAATTTCCAACTATGCTTTCGTGGGATAAATGAATACCTCCAAGAGCTATCGGAGTGTGGAATCGTTTTGGGCATGTTAGATACAATCTCCTTTATGGTTCAACTTATGGATCCAATGCTTAATCGGTTGTAGTTCCAATTGAATAAATAAACCACTCAGCTTATTGGGTCATGGAAAGTGTTTCCTTGCAGATGGTAACCATTTTGTCTCCTTCAAGGCATAGGCTAGAGGTTCCACTTCAATGCAATTCAGGTAAAGGGAGCACGCCCACCAACCACATAATGATAAATTATTAGCAAGGAATTCACCTAGCATATATTATTTTATCCAACCTAGCATATAGTGTTGTATTCTATCCCCTTACATCACACATATGATTTGATCATCTCCCAAATCAGAAATCAATGCCCAAACCACAACACATAAGGCACATCAATTCCTCCAAAAAAATGTTTGAATTCATCCATGATTCACCATCAAATTTTATCCATGTGAATGATATGTGAAGTGTCTTAACCAAACTGTACCAACATAGGCCCATAAGTATCAACTGAGATCAAAAGTAACACCCACAACTCCTCTCAAAGTACAATGGTCCAAGAGGAACCATTTTCTAAATTCAAGGGATATGATTAATGATAAAGCAATAAATATGCAATAGATACATCACTACAACCATAGATATCATTCAACAATTAGATGGACAATTTTCATTCTCTCACTATTGCAATGGTCCAAACTAGTTTACAAGAGTTAATTTGAAGTCATAATCAATATCCCAACAACCACAACAACAATTGAGAGGGTCACATCTCAATAGAAAGGATACAAAAGGGCCATAATCCAAGCCATGAGGATTCAAAAAATGAAATCTCATAACAAATCTAATTGACCGGGTTCCAAATAATAACAAGCGAGAGAGGGTAAATGCCTGATAGAAAAATGAACTTGCCCCAATAATTCAATTTTCCTAGCAAGATAAAGACCTCATTACTCTATGAAACAAATCCTTCTTGTTGGCATAGGTCTATAGCACACAAAGTGTGGTACCGCCAGTGACAGAGAGGTCGTCAACAATAACAAAGGACCTACCACAAAGGGTAAAAAATCAACAAACAAGGATGCTTTGGTCAAATTAGTTAGTAGTCGGTCACGTGGACCATTTTGTAACGACCAAGTGAGCCTATAAATAGAAATAGGATTGTAAGCCTTGATGCATCATTAGTTAACATGATGATCATCGCATAAGGAGTATAGAGAGGTTTTGGAGTATCTGGGTTATTCGTCACTATATGATTTTGCATCTATGTATTATAATATGATGTTTTGGCATGGATTTGATCTTATTGTCTGGTAGCTTCCTTCGATATTCTTTGACGTGAATCTCTTTTATGGATAAGGATGGCTGTGCACTGTCTATGTTGCTATCTTAATGTTCTGCATTGGTTTAAATCATGTAGATACATAGATTTTGGTAGATACATGTTAATGATTTCTGACTCTGCTGCGAATGGGTCGATATATGTTAGTATAGAATGATAATATGATATGAATTTGGATTTTTGGTTTTGTTGTGAATGGGTATGAAGTGATGCATGTCCCCTTACTACTGTAGAAATGTGGTTCTTGCATATTCTCTTAAACATCTTGGGTGAGATTGCACTCGCTCCAAAGGGTAAATCATTTTTGGGTCGATGTTTAAGGAGTCTGTGTCGAGGTTTGTTGACAATAGTGCAAAGTGAACCCCTGTCGATAGAGCTGTGCATCAACAAATGGTTCTATTGATGGGACCTTATTATGAAAAAGTAGAGGACATGGTGTGGCATCTGGCGAAACTGGAAATCCAGGATTGGTTTGATAAGAAGACCAGAGAATTTTCCAAAGAAGAAAACCAAAACTCGAAATGGTCAACGATGGAATGGTTAGAGAAATACATCTATTATGACATCCATGAAGTATTTTTCTATGATTTACCGATAATATTGTATGAATGGTTGGCGCAACTCACTTTCCAAAAGAAGAATTTCCAGGGGAGGCGAACCTGAGCACTGGACTTTGAAACTAATATAGTAGTTGTGTAGGGTCAACAACAAAGCTTCAAGTCGACATATGGACAAACAACATTTTGGAAGGATACATCACTGAGTTTGTTGTTGATACAACCAAATCCTATAATGACGCATAAAGGTATTTTTTTAAAGGATCCAGAGGGAGGTATCTATTGTCGTTACAATTGTGGATCAAGGTGCTCATATGTGAAACATTAAAATTGGAGTCACAGTAATCTACAAATCAAGACATATACTTACAATAGATCTCATAGATCAATTTTACTCAAAAATGACATGAAACAGTGCAATAAGGAGTTGCAGCTGTATATTTTCTATCATTAATCAAAAGTAGTGAAGATAATTGTTACAATGCAATACAATGGCATTAATAGCCAAAAAAATTGAATCCATGAGAGGTAATTTGAATTGAGTGCATGAGAGTGGCTTAGCTGTCAGTTAGACACCACTTGACACATCAGTTAACCAATTAACTCATCCTTAATTGACTCTAACTGACTCAGAGGCAGTTTAGATTGAGTCTAACTGAATAGAAATCAATTGCATGTAAATCAGTAGTTGATGGCGCCAATCTGACTTCAGTTAGGCTAGTTGAACTGAACTACACTGAACTGAGTCACCAAAGGTAGGTGGAGGCACCTTTAATCACTCCAGTTAGCTGAAATAATCCAAAAATAGGCCAAATAATGATGGAGGTTCCCATGCAACTTCATTTAACTGAAAGGTAGGTGAAACAACCTTTAGTTAACTGATTGGGGTGTTTATGTCATGCAAATCAACCCATATTTGCTCCTAGATTGAAGGAGGAGGCTCAGTAGTCTCCCCAATTGAAGGAGAAGACTCAGTTAGGCTCCTTGATTGAAGGAAGATGATCCATTTAATGACGCAGTCACATATTCGACTCAATAACTTAGGATAAGTGGTAAATAAGGTTGATTTAGCCAAAGGGAGCATTATTTATCCTAACATGAAAAAGGGATATTAAAGATGACTTCTGATGAGTAAAGCCCTGGTGTGCAGGGGTTGTGGGTACTGAGAAGATACGAGGTTTATGGAATTATGCGGGGTAAATGGATGTGAGTCACAACGAGACTATGAGGGAAGCCATGGAAGAGTTTGTTCGCCTGTGAAGTGGGTCGAGGTTTCAACCAGAAAAGAGGAGGAGGACCGAGGAAGAGGGTACCAATCGATCAGAATAGAGAACTATGAAACGATACCACAAGGGACTAAGCGACCCTACAGTGATGAAGGGAATGATCAGGATAGCCCTGAACCCAAGGAAGGACCAACCCATATCTACAACGTACCTACGACCCTGCGCACCACGCCAAAATTGGGAGGAAGAAACACAAGTTCTTTGTAGATTTGTCCTGTGTGTCAGCACAATAGTAATAGTAGCGGATCGACAAATACTGGTAGAAAACCCAGGATGGTGGGTGGCAATGTAAAGCTACCTTTGTTCCAAGGAAATGCGACCGAGGACCCATAACAGTATTGGTTCTTGTGTGAAGCACTATGGACAGTGAAACAAGCCCAAGATGAGAATATTAAGAAAGGACAACTAGCGATGACCTTTATAGGTCGGGTGTTGGATTGGTATATGAAATTTGTGCAAGTACCGACAGGGCATCCATAGAATACCCTAGCAAAAATCAGGATGGGACTTATTGATGAATTTAAGAAACCAAAGTCATAATTGTAATATATTACATATTTAAAGAAATAAAAGCAATTCCCTAATGAATCGGAGTGGGATTTCAACTAGAGGTTCAAAACTTTGATGGCTGAGGTTATGTTTGGAATGAGTGACATAAAACATAAAGAATGGTTCATTGTGGCCTTGGTACCTCACATCCACATGTCGTTAATGCAATAGAGGATCGCATCTCAAGCAAAATCCCTAGAAATTGCGATGAAACTAGAGGCCTCACCAATCAACGAAATAGGGATTGGCATGAGCTAGATCCAGTCAATGTTGGCAAACCTTACCATCCAATTACAGGATATTAAGAAGGGAAAAGAAGTCCTTGAATAAATATGGTGCAGTTGATGTCGACCGAAGGACATAACAAGGATCAGTTTCGAAACTTCCGTGAATACTTACAGTTAGGGGCATCGAATCCACTGAGTCAAGGAGGAATGCTCGGGTGTCAAATTTTTCAAACAAGAGGACATCGGTTAGAATAATGTGTATATTTACAAAAAGTTATGTCGAAGCCAGCCAAGCTTTTCTGTAATTTCTGTCATTCAATGGGACATGAAGAAAAATATTGTCGAGCTTATGATTTGCTCCAAGAGAGAGCTATGTATACATACTTTATAAAAGGAGAAGAACAACGACCAGTAGAGAGACCACAACCAAAGGATAATCAACCTCAACCACAACCGTAGTATAATCAACCACAACAATAATTCAAACAACCACAATATAACCAACCACCATATCAACGACAAGGAGGGTTTCAGGGAGGATTTTGTGGCGGTCGCAATAGAGGCTTTGGTCACGGAGGAACTCCTAGTCGAGGTCGAGGACCGATTAACTGTTACGATTTTGGAGTAGTAGGACAACATCATAGGGATTATCTGAATCTACAAACTCAATGTACTTACTTTTGTGCAATTGATCACATTGACGAATACTATCCACAACTACTTGCAAAATGGCAAGCTAAGAATGCCCCATGACAATCGCAACCAAACCAGAATGTAAATCAGAATCATAATTCTAGTCCAAATGTACAGAAGATATTGGTTGTATTAAGAAATAGACCATCGAATTTCATCGCAGTGACAAGAGGAGGAGCTACGACAAGAAAAGACATGCCACTGCCAAATGTCTAACCTATAGCTCAGAAGAAAGTACAATTTGATGTGGAAGAAGCAAAAGAAATCTTATTTGAAGCAAAAGATGCAATGAACAAGGATAATGGTAAGTTATTGGTTTATGAAATTCCACCTAGTTTCGATTCAACAAGTTCACCAAGATTGCACGGGAAGGTTAGTACCTTGAGAAATTTCCTAGAAAGTTGTCTAGCATTAGCTAAGGATCACGATGCATTAGTAGAAATAGCAAGCATTATGTATCACCAGGAAGAGGGACGAAAATATCGCCCACTCAACTGGTTGCAGAAGAGAAAAACAAGAAGAGAAATGAGAATGAATTCCCAGATTGGAAAATACAAGGTAGATTCCATCATCTTGGAACTAGGGTTGGACGTGAACATCCTAACCAAATAGACGTGGGAAATGATGGGGAAACTGAATCTCATTCGGTCACCAGTACAACTTCGTATGGAAAATTAGTCCAAAGTTTCACTTATTTGTCAAGTCCCTCATCTACCTGTCGAAGTGGAAGGATTGAGATAGTTGAAAATACAAGAAATACCATTTGATAAATTCAAGCATCTGTTTAAGATAAAGAAGGTCAACATTGGAATGATGGAAAATCCAGAGTTTGCTAGTATAAGATATTATTGGGATCATTCAACAATGGGGAAGGTAAGAGACCTACTACACGGGTTTCGAGACTTGTTTTCGACAAAATTTCCCGAGATGAAAGGCATTTCAGGGGATTTGGGCGAAATAAAGATCCCTCTAAAACCTGATGCGAAACCAGTAAAGAAACGACCATATCGATTGAATTCGAGATGAAAAAAGTGCATCAAGGTCAAACTATAATGGATTATGGATGCGAGGATTACCAAACTTGTCAAAGAATCAGAATGGATCATCCCCATGGTTGTTCAGGACAAAAATACCGGCGAAATTTGAATCTGTGTTGATCTAAGAAAGTTAAATGACACAAGTATTCATGATCCATTTCCCACACCATTTACCAATGGAGTACTAGAAGGGGTAGGAGGAAAATAATTCTACTCATTCACACATGTATTTTTAGGATATCACCATATAAGAATTGTGAAGGAATATTGACACAAAACCACATTCGCAACAGAATGGGGATTTTTTCAGTACACGGTGATGCCATTTGGTCTCAAGAATGCTTCGACGATATTTTCAAGGTTAGTTGTTGTTGCATTCAAATATTTAATTCATAAGTTCTTATCATTCTACATGGATGACTAGACCATCTATGGCTTGGTCAAAGACCATACCGCAAACCTCTAGTTGATGTTGGAAAGGTGTCAACAACAGATTCAGTTGAATCTAAAAAAATGTATTTTTTGCACACCATTTGGAATCCTATTGCGACACATTGTATGCAAGGAAGGAATGTTGGTCAACCCATCCAATATTGTAATCATTATCGACTTACCAGCACCAATGACAGTGAAGCAGTTGTAGGCCACATTGGGCCACATTGGGCCACACAGGGTACTACAAGAAGTTTATAAGGGGATATGCAGTGATCACTGCACCAATAGAAAAGTTATTGAAAAAAGATGTGAAGTTCAAATGGAACAATGAGTGCTAGAAGAGTATCGACATACTAAAGCAAACAATGGTTGCAACATCGATATTAGTTTTCCCATATCGGAAAAAGGAATTCCATGCCCATGTTGATGCCTCATCAATAGCATTAGGAGTGATATTATCCCAGCCTGGAGAAGGTTCAATCAACCACCCAATCATGTTTGTGAGTCAGACATTGTCCACTGCAGAGAAAAATTATACGACAATAGAAAGAGAAGGACTGGCAATGGTATACACGTTACAAAAATTCTGCCACTATCTGTTAGGAGGGTGCTTCATGATGTTTATCGACCATTCAACATTGAAATAATTAGTCAACAAGACTATGTTGGGGGGGGGGGGGATATTTGTCAATGGTTGCTATTGTTCCAAGAATCCAACTTTCAAATCATTGTGAAACCANTCATGAATAGAATTGGGGGAAGAACCAGGCAACATCGAGGATGAGTTACCTGATCCGTAGATATTTAAAATCAGAGTGATTGATGACCATTACGAACATATTTTTCATTTTTTGGCGACAGGGAAATCCCTTGAGGAGTTCACCACCATTCAGAGAAAACAACTAGTTGTCAAAGCCGTTGATTTTCAACTGATCGCAGGACAACTATACAAAATGGGACCGGATGAAATTCTTCGTCAATATGTCCTTCTGCATGAACAAGAAAGAGTGGTGGAAAAATCACATCCTGGGTTTGCAGGATTCCACTATAAAGGACGTGCAACCTCCAGGAAGATACTCATAGCTAGATTATGGTGGCAAATAGTGCATGGCGATGCAACAGATTATGCTAAAAGTTGTGATGTATGTTGAAGAACAACGAAACCATCACATAGGGATGAGATGACATTAGTACCTAAGGTAACTCTACAACCATTTGATAAGTGGGTGGTATATTTCATAGGACCTATCACTTCGTTGAGAAAAAGAACGGCTGCAAGATACATCATCACTATGATTGATTACCTAACAAGATGGGATGAGGCTGCACTAGTAAAGGATTGCACAATTGTGACCGTAGTAAGGTTTCTTTTTAAAAATGCGGTCAACTAATTTGGATGCCCTAACATACTGATGAGTGATGGAGGGAGTCACTTTGTGAATCATACAATCAGAGCAATAACATAATAATTCCAAATAGAGCACAAAAGAAGTGCTCCACATCACCCACAAGCAAATGGAACCGTCGAAGCATTCAACAAAATATTGGAGTATGCACTAAGGTATTGTAAGGTAACATCCTTACATTATTATCATAATTGATAATATATTTTTATTTATTATTGAATTGATGATTTATTACATTTGACAGGTTTACATTTATGTGGAAGCTAACCTCTGAATGGTTGGACCCTAAAAAGAGGTGACCTTTGATCATTAATACCAATTAACCTAATTGTTAATTAAATAATAATAATAGTAATATACTTATTTAGGTATATTACAAGTCATCATGCTCTTAAAAGATTTGTCCACAAATCTTCTTGCGAGCGTGCTGCAACTTGAATTCTTGCCACGAATAATGGGGACATGATTTAGTAGTTCTTGAAATATTTGGTCCCATTTCCATTCAAATATTTTCTTGCATATGATTCTGTAGATGAACGCATAACAACTATATGGAGTATTCTTCCGAGCTTCTAATCCGATGGTGTTATTTTGACTTTCTATTTTAATGTGGATTTTTGATATTTCTGCATGCTTTGATATGGTTTTCTTATCTGTGGTGGCAACAACTAATATTGTACTTACTTCCTTATTTGACAAGCTTGTCTTTATTTATTCTCTTGAAACCTTTTGAAATTCTAGAACATTTTGAGTTGTGACTACTAATAGAATATTCATCTCATCATTTGTCGCACCATCCTCTGGGTTTCATTTTTCTATGTTATCATGATTAAGGTAATCTTTAACACTTTTATTTTCATCATTGCATATAACTTCAATTCTCTTATAATTATTGTTAACATTGACTTTATTGACTTCATTGACTTCTATGACAACGTCAATTTTTTTACAATTGATATTGACATTGTGATTGTCAAAATCATTTTTATCTTTCATAACAGTGTCTTCTACTTCTTCTGTTTCATTGTTCTTGTTATCGTCTTCCTAATTAACAAGTCCTTGTTCTGGAACTGACGTATTAATGTGCCTTGATTCCCTACCTTGTAGGAAGGCACAATGAACTTCTGGTAGGCGTTCATACTTTTTACTAAGTATCGCAGTTTGAGGTTTGTAGTTGGGATGTCTTTTCTTATCCCACTTGGTGTCTGGTGGTATAGATATTTGGTGAGGAGGGGTATAAGGAGTCAGTCGGAGAGGATTCCTTTCCTTCCTGGGGGTAGTAGCGATTTTATATTCATCCCTGCTTGAATACATAGGATTCGTAGTGGTCCCTTGTTCCTCTTGACTTGGTCACTCGAGAGTCATAGTTACTTCTTCTGTCGAGGGTGTAGATCTCAACACTTCTTTTGTCATGAGTGCCGATGCAGACCCCAACTCTGCTTGACCCGAGAAATTGGGAGCTGACATAGCTTCTTCCTTTATGATAGGAATCCTTTCTTCTGATGTGAGTGATGATACAGACGTCATCTCTATTCGTCCCGAGGACTCGGAAGTCATAACAACTTCTTCTGACTTCCTTTCCTTCTTGGGGGTACTAGCTATTTTATATTCATCCCTACTTGAATATGTAGGAGTCACAGTAGTCCCTTATTCCTCTTGACTTGGTAACTTGAGAGTCACAGTTACTTCTTCCAATGAGGGTGTAGATCCCAACACTTCTTGACCTGAGAACTCGGAAGTCGTAACATATTCTTCTTTTCTGGTCATAGTCCTTTCTTTTTTCATGAGTTTTGATGCAAACCTCAGCTCTGCTTGACCTAAGAAATTGAGAATCGACCTAGCTTGTTCCTTTATGATAGGAATCCCTTCTTCTTATGTGAGTGTTGATGTACGCACTAGCTCTATTCATCTTGAGCACTCGGAAGTTGCAACAGCTTCTTCCTTGATTCCATCTTCTTCTATCACGGGTGCAAATTCAATTTCTAACTCTTTTTTTGGAAATTCTAGGGACAGAACTGCTTCTGCTATCTTAGGTACCATAGCAAATTGCATTCCCTTGTTTGAAAAGTGAGATGCCGCAACATCTTCCTCTGTCAACTAACTTGAGGGGTAAGACTGGTGTGTTTCTATTTTTTCTTTGCTTGCATGCTTGTTAGGTTCTTCTTCTGGTCGTCGTATTACCAACATTTTCAATTCTTCAACTAAGTCTTTTATATCTTCATGCAGAACTTGCGTCGCTACGTCGATATCCGATATTTTCGTTTCAAACTCTATGGGCTTTATTTCTTTAATCTCCAATTTAAAATCATTTTTAACTTCTTGCGATGGTTTATCTCATTTGAAAAACCCATAAGTGCCTTTATTGAAGGCCATTTTGTCTTAGATAAGATCTTCAATTTTTCTTATAATAATAAATATTAATTAATTAATTAATGTTATTATTATTACTATTCTTCTTATAAACTATATAGATGTTTTAATATATAGTTTTTTTAATTAAAATATATAATAATAATTATAATATTATAATTTAAATTAAAAAATAATTATTAGTATAATAAATGGTATATTATTATATAATTTTTGTTTTTATAACAAATAGGGTTTACGTGGAGTGGAGGGCCATGGGAGTGGAGTGGCAGGTGAAGGTGAAGAGGAGAAAAGGAGAGGTAGTGAGCAATGATTGGGTGGCTAGATAGTGAGCAGCGGTGGAGAGGTGGCGATGTGGAGTGAGGGCGGTTGGATGGCAGTGGTGGAGAGGTGAAGATTGGGTGGCTACGTTGGAGACAGGGCGTGGAAGGTGCACGAAGGTATGGCATGGAGGAGAAGTATTTTGGAGAGCATGTAAGTGAAGTCTGGCAATGAATATTTTTGGAGAGCGTAGAAGGGGCAGCGAAGGGAAGTATGGTATGGCTTGGAGCTATATGGAGTTGCAGGGAGGAATGAGGAATTCAGGAATGCCGAAGTGCAAGAGCAACGTGGGTAGCCGAGAGGGCAGGGCGGTAAGGGATGGCACCGAGGTGGAAACATATGGCAGGTAGGAAACACGTGGGCAGAGGGGATAAGGAGGCAACGCATCAGAAATGGAGTGTAGGCAAAGCGTGGGCAGAGGGGATAATGAGAAAGCGCAACGAATGGCAATAGGTGTCTATACGATGGTGATTTGCAGGCAGTGGGAGAGATGGGCGTGGGAGGAGAGCAACGAAGGGAGCTAGTGTGCAGGAGGAAGGAGCTATTCGCAGCAAGCGAGGAGTGCAGGGTGAGCAATGCGCAACAAACAAGGTAGTGGGCACAGCGTGGAAGGGAGCAACGAGAAAAGGAGGTGGAAAGTAGGGTGGGAGGGGCCTCGTGGATATTTCGCGGGGGTGTGTGAGGGGGATGTAAGTGTGGACTGAAGGAGTTGAGGATGCAGCGAGGATGCAGTGAAGATGCAACAAGAGATGCAGGGAGTTGAGGATAGTAGCTGGGAAGCACGCGAAATGAAATAACTAGAAAATGGAGTGGAAGACGGGAGTGTGCAGTGGAATGAGAGATTTCCTGAGGGCCTAGAGTGTGTGAGTTAGAGCTAAATCTCTAATACTACTTGTAAGGTAATATCCTTACATTATTATAATAATTGATAATATATATTTATTTATTATTAAAATGATAATTTATTACAATTAACAGTTTACATTTATATGGAAGCTAACCTATGAATGGTTGGACCCTCAAAAGAGGTGACCTTTGACTATTAATACTAATTAATCTACTTGTTAATTAAATAATAATAATAGTAATATACTTATTTAGATATATTAAAGGTATGCAACACAAATCACAATGATTGGGATCTGAAAATTCCTGCGATACTCTGGGCTTATAGAACGACATGTAAAAGATTGACATGTCTAACACCATTTAAGTTGGTTTACGGACAAGAAGCGGTGATGCCCATGGATTATATTGTCCCTAGTCTACGCATAGCAGCATCAACAGGAATGAGTGACGAATGAGAAATTGAGGAAATACTGGCGCAATTCTTACGACTCGAAGAGGACCACTTCATCGCAGGCTTTCACCAGCAAGTAGAGAAGGATTGACAAAAGGCATAGCATGATTGCCATGTTATAAAAAACACTTTCAACGCAAAGATATGGTTATCCTTTATGATATCAAGTTTGTGAAGCACCCATGTAAGTTCTAGATGCATTGGCTTGGTCCCTACATCATAAATTTCATTAGTGATAGTGGTGTGGTGTAGTTGCAAAAGCTAGATGGAACACTTTTGCCAAACTATGTAAATGGAAGTTGGATAAAACCCTATTCAGATAGCACGGGTCGACACAACTAAACCAAACCGAAAAAGAAAAAAAAAGATATTTTGACAAAGTATTGATAAGATCCCGTCGACAAAAGAACAACACTGACAAAAGTGGGTTGGCTACGAGAAGGTTGGGAGCTTGACGAGATCCAACGACATGAGAATTGGTCAAATCGAGTAATAAATGAGGCATTTAAGACAGGTAGGTTGACAATGCAAGTTTCAAAGGGCTGCATTTAATGACAATTGAGTGCGTCGTATTTGCAAAATCGACGGAGGATTTGGTCAATCAACAAAGGATTTGGCAATGATGATCCAAGATCCATTCGAATGGGAAACTTGGACGTTAAAAAAGTAAGGAGAAGGGAATGGTTCAATTCATTCCGTAATTAGAGAAGAAGGTTTATAGTGAATGTTAGCAAAGAAGAGAAGTGTTGAAGAGGCCATGGAACATATTATATCGAGCACGAGTACACAGGAAACACCAAGGGAAATGGAATTTATAGTGTAGGAACAGACGAAGATTGTGTCTGCACCTGTGCAGATAATTAGGAAGAAAAGAAGTGCTAGTTGAGCAATAACTCCGGACATAAAACCCAAAACAACCCGAAGCTCTACATAGGATGTCGCAGCGGAAGGAGAAGCAGGCAAATTAGCCACTGCAGAATATGAAACAATAGCAAGGGGAAAACAACCAGGGTTGACGATAGCATACATTCCAGGTTACGTACCACCAAGAAAGGAAGGAGCACCGACAGTACGACTTGGAAAGAATGCCAAGTATGTCATCAAGATGCCAGCGACACCAAAGAGTGTCCACGTGACAACAAACATAGTGCCTCGGTTGTAGAAATTGTAGCATAGTGATGACATATTGGCATTTCCAGAATGCACGAAGGGAACGTATGAGGAAATAACGCGTGGAAAAGGAGGTCCAATTGCAAGGGAACCAACACAGTGGGAATTGGGATTGCAGCGGTTTGGGATCCTATCAATCATCCATGTGCCACATTTCAAGCGATCCACAAAAGTGAATGCATGTGTAAAGCAGCCACTGGCCTGCTTTCACGACATATATTTATGGATGGGAACAAAATCCCGATTACGGTCGATCTGATTTCACAAATAACAGGACTACCCAAGGAAGGAGTAGATCCATCACAATACTTCGAAGGAAAGGATAATGACAAGAAAATAGCAGAAAAGAAGAGAAATAAATATGGGATAGAAAAGGATACCAGATCCTATGTGATTGACACAATCAATGATGAGACGGTTAGAATCGCAGCAAAATTGATGAAGATTAAAATTGTAAAGAAGAATCAACCTCATCATTGCACGTCAGGGGTCATCGCATCCATAGAATAGTGTGCGACAAGGGTGCAAATGAACTGGTCGCTCTTTCTGTTGAACGAGATAATGGAGGACGTGGTATTAGCGTAGGATATCGGTAAGGCATTTACATATTCCCTGATCTTAATACTAATCATGTTGGTTGGATTGATGGAACCAACACAATACCAAGGGATGGACACTGAATTTGTCAATGTATGTCGAGGAGCGCGATACAAAAACTTATGGGAACTAAATGATAAGGAAAAGAAAACAACCAACAACATCCAATTCTATCTTTACTTGGACCCGCTAAGAAAAGAAACAGTAAAGGTCCCGTGACTAACATAGGGAGTTGCGCGGAAGTACCGTAGGATTGCAATACTGTCAATAGGTCCCCACGCCATATTAATTTAGGCATGTGCAGATATAGAAAAGTAGTGGTTGACGACGTAGTACAAGCTCGGTGATGATGAGATGGATGCCATCATAGATGAATGGCCTGAGTAATGGAAGGTTTCGGTCAAAGAAGACCAACTGTTGGACCTAGAATATGGACCACCGATGGATATACCAAAAGATCAAGATGTGCCAAAGGAATAAGAAGATGAGGAGAAATATTCAGAAAAAGCATCATCAGCAACTCCAACGGAGTCAAATCTCGAAAAGCAACAAGAATAAGCAAGGGAAAAGAACAAGTACGAGCAAGGTGAGGGGAGTAGAATCACCGCACTCCCCGAGGAGCAAATGAAAAATTTATTCGAAACAATAAATACGGTGGAAAATAAGAACTGGGAGAAAGTTACGCAACATGTGACCATATATTTTCATCAAGTAACACAACTACTCCAGACACTAATGAATGCAGTAACTGTGACAAAGCTACCGCAAGAAGGAACATTGTAGAGAGTAGTCAAATTAGATATTAGCACAAAGCTGAGACTGGTGTAGATTCTACCCACTGCAATAATAATAGGAGATGAATATTTGGATACCATATTATGATGGCATGATCTAATTAGTGTCGATTTCAACATGCTACCGATGTTTATGCTGGAGCACATTCATAATGTAGAAAGTGAGGAAATCGGCTATCGAGAAGCAACATCTCTTGATCAAATGGTCTGCTATAAGCAACGAGTGCAAAGCACTAAAGAGGATCTTCAATGACTCAAAACAGAAAAAGAGGCCATAATTGATGAAAGACAAAAGGCTTTCAAAGACATGCAAAGACTAGAGCATGTGGTCTCTTTGGCATGCGAAGATGCACCTGAAATTAGTCTGGATATGCTTGCGGAGGAAAAATTACTGAGGTTAGGAAAAAATGTTACAGACCTACGAAAAGATAATGAGGAATTACAATCCAAGGCGGTACCCCAAACACCGCCCGTTAAGGTTGCGGAAAGGAAGGAAGCAATTGAGGACGCTGCGAAAGAGATCATAGATTTGGACAAGGAAGCTTAGGTAATTGCATAAGACATAACAAAATTTTGGTGGCGTCTAGTATAGGATGACTAGTTGCACCGTCTTAATGTGCAACTTAGCGAAGAAGAAGCACAGTTCGAAGCACTGAGTGGATCGCTCAAAACGATGCCCCCATTAGCACAAGTAATGAAGGTACCAAAACTGAAAGAACTGTAGCATCAGGTCAATAAGGAGCACACAAGGTAACAACAAAGAACAACACACTTGGACAAGCTTCAGACTAAAGCGGAGCAAGTGGAACTGAAGGAAATGGAAGGAATGACGCAGCTCAAGACTAAACGGGAGAAATTACAACTGATGGATGGCGAACACCCAACAAAATATGTGATGGAAAAATGTGCAACAATCAGAATGTCGGCCAAAGTAGTTGTCGACCAAGTCAAGGAAACATATGATGACTTCCAGGCGCAGCTAAACACACTAGCAACATCCAGCTAAGGTGGCTCAAGGACGAGCCACAAGTTTGTGTTGGGGGCCTATTGGCATGGGTCTAAAGTGCAAAAATTGCGGTACCACCAGCGATAGAGAGGTCATTCACAAGAACAAAGAACCAACCGTGAAGGGTAAAGAAGGCAACAAACAAGGAAGCTTTGTTCAAATTAGTTAGTGGTCAGTCACGTGGACAATTTTGTAACTACCAAGTGATCATATAAATGGAAATAGGATTGTAAGCCTTGAGGAATCATTAGTTAACATGATGATCATCACATAAGGAGTATAGAGAGATTTTTGGAGTTTCTAGTTTATTCGACACTATATGTTTTTGATTCTGTGGATTGTAATATGATGTTTTGGCATGGATTTGATATTGTTGTATGGTAGCTTCTTTCGGTATTCTATGATGTGAGTCTCTTTTATGGATAAGGATGGTTGTGCACTTTCTATGTTGTTATATTAACGTTCTGTGGTGGTTTAAAACATGCAGATACATAGATTTTGTTAGATACATGTTAATGATTTCTGACTCTGCTGCGAATGGTTCGATACATGTTAATATAGAACTATAATATGATATGAATATATATTTTTGGTTTTTCTGTGAATGGGTATGAAGTGATGCATGTCCCCTTCCTACCGCGGAAATGTGGTTCCTGCAGCTCCCCTTAAACATCTCAGATGAGACTGCACTTGCTCCGTGGGTTTTGCTAGAAAGGGTAAATTCTTTTCGGGATGATGTTTAATGAGTATGTGTCGAGTTTTGTTGACAACAAATAAAAGTGAACCCCTATCGACAGATTTGTGCATCAACACTTCTCACCATAGGGCCCACATGGATAGCATGTTATGGAAAATTACCATAACTTCCTTTAATCCATAAGAACTATAGGGCTCTAATACCACTATTAGGTTGATCCTGAATAAATATAAGAATGAATACATTTCATTAATATGAATCACATATAAATACATTGATATATGACCTTTGGTTTCATTTTCCAAGAGGTCTCTTGGACTCCACTACAACTCTTCCTATTCACCTATGACTCTTGTGTTTTGGTAGATCAAGTTGTGGTTTCCAAGATTTTTTAATTGCTTCCAGTTCCTTAACTTGACCACCTTTCTTACTCTAGATTGAGAGTCGATCTAGAGGGATTCTACCTTATTAGGCGAAAGGAAATAAGTTGTCTCCTAGGATGGATTGATATCCTCTAAATATGGCTTCAATTTCAAAAGAGATTCATTTAAATAAGGTGAATCTAGAGTCCTTATCAAAGGAGAGGAAGTGCTTATTTCTTGTGGTGATATAGCCACCTTAATAGATGTGATTTATACCACTTGGTTTGGTTATAAATATGGGATAGATTCATTACAAATTAATTGATGTTCTTCCTTTGCACCATTCCACCATGTTGTTTTACATTCTGATTTTCTTAGACTTTGAATTTTATATATCTTGTGGCATTGCACTGCCATATGTCTTGTTTCATGATATACCATGTCACCAAAGAAGATTTTCCCATAATTCAACTTTTGGGTCTAAGAGTAATTTTTGGCTACAAGGTTGATTTCTGCTCAAAACCCTTTATTGAAATCCATATCTAGACATATGTTAGGATACATAGTGAAGCATCGATTGTGAAGAGTTTGATAAACATATGTAAGGAAAATAATACCAAACAAAATCTAAAACACAAGAATCAACAATGGATCACACACACAGTACACAGAGATTTACCTTGGAAACCCAAAATTGGGAAAATTAGCCTACCTGACAATTTCTCCATTCTCTTTCTCATTGTATGATATATTATGTTTATAATACCATAATATAGGATCCAAATCCCTAATCCATTAATTCATACCAGATTATAACCTCAATTCCTTAACCACAACTAGTTTACACAGGGCTAAAAAAACATCGACCATAAACAACTCAAAATGGACTAAAAACAAACCCAAAACATTTCTTTCGGGGGATCACTTCCTCCTCCTACTCCCATAACTTGAGGGATGATCACCCCCTAGACCTCCTTTACTCTGGGAACCTACAAAGGGTACACAATAGATGTCCAACAAATTGTCCATCTCCTCACTTTTGAAATAATACTTTCCAAGATAATTGTTAATAGACTAATGTGAATTATCCCCAAAAATGAAGAGGAGGATTGGGATTTTGACCCATATAAAAACCATGGAGAGAGAATCAGTTAAAGGATAGAAAAGGGGGGAGGGGGAGAGGGAGAGGGGTAGGCCTTCATGCAAAAATCAAACTTTATCCAAAACCAAAGGCCTGAGTTGAGGATGTAGATTTTGTCCTTTGCTTGGAAAAACACCATAATTAACAATACTTTCACACAGGTGTAGATAAAGGGTTCCTCTTTGATTTCTTCTTTTCAAGTACTTGAAATTCACTAGTGAAGATTCACTAATATTTTCCAAAGTAAATTAAATCTACAAATGAGGTCATTAGAGTTGTAGAAAGCATCTTGAACTATTGTATCCTTGACTATGGGAATCATCAAGGACATAGCTTCTCAAACGTAAAGGAGTTTCAGAGGATGGGAATTGCAAACAAAGTCAACTTTTACCACATATTTGGATGAATGTAACACCCCGGTTTTGACCCCGTTGCATTAGATGTATATGATGTATATATTGTAAATAATCATGGTGCGGAGGTAAAGGCCAAGGCCCCACCATTGATTGGTTATGTTATGTTTCAGGTTGAAATTGTCACCGATGGTATACCGAGGCATGTGGCATACATATCAAGTTTGTCATCATGTAAATATGCATCTTTAATTAAAATAAACCCTGACCAACTACGTTCACGACAACTAAATTGAGAAGGGGCATGATTTTCACAAGGATAAGGGTGGGGGATGTCAAACCTTAAGCCATGAGAGTAAATCCATGTGTCACCACCATGTTTTGATTTTCCCATCTTCCTTTGTCTTACCCAACTACCACCACTGAAAACCGCTGCTATTAGTTGGGGCAGTTATGGCTAGGACTGGAGTGTGGCAGGACTGTCAGTCCTTTCCCACATGCACACTCCACCAGCGGATTGAACCTCACGATGGACAGGAGAATGACTACGCCCCTCATTCCATCCTCTTCACTACGCATTTTCTCCGTTGTCTGTTCATCTTCACGCAGGGATAGTAGTCTGATTGTTCCCACGCACAGGCTTCTTTCCTATTTGGTCTCATGCAGCCAGGAGAGAGGAGCCGTATCCATTGTCATTCACATTCTCCACACAGAGGAATTGAATGTGTTTCAATCCGTATTTGGGATTTGGTGTGAATCTTCTCTCATGCACTAGGTTCTACGTTGTTTTTACTCACGCAGCAAGCTGGGAGCCGTTTGATCACTATCACCCACGATTTTTCCTGTGGAGAGCCATTTTTACGCTCAGGGACTATGTGTAAGTTTTCCCTACCAATTTGTGGCTCGTGCATATGTTTTTCCCTCTGTATTTTGGGGTCTGGTGCAAGTTTCCCTCACGCACAGGTTGGGAGACTGTATTTTCTTCCCCAATGTGGTCTGTGTAAGTTTTCCCGGTGACTTCGTGGTCCAGGACAGACTGTTGTTTCCCCATGTTGTGAGCTGTGTTTACTGATATGTTTTGGGACTGTTGTAATTTGCTTGAGAGTCATTTTAGCCACGATAGGGCCAAGAACGACTCAGGAGTCGTTTCCCTGTTTAAGTTGCAACTGCTGATTGATTGCATGCGTGCAATGGTTGGTCTTCGGACTATGTAGGGAGCGGGGATGGGGGCTTGGTTGCTTGATAAAACTGGTGTGTTTGGAAACCACACAGATAGAACTAGAGGGATGGCTTTCTTCTCCACAACCCCTGAATAGCATTGGAAGGGAATTCAGGGCCTGAGGGACTGTGTAGTAGAGAAGGGACTAATTCCTTATGTTGGGCATGTGGGGGTGTCTTAGAAGTCAGGCTAGTTCTGGTGTAGGTGTTTCTAGCTCTGTAATGAGCTCACCAGCTTAGCATTTAGCATTTCCGAGCTCTTTGAGGGCCTGATAAACCTGACCATGTTGGCTTGGCTGTCTTGCTGATGACCTAATAAACCCAACTGTGTTGGCTTGGCTATGTTTTGTGTATCCTTGGCTATGTGTAAGCCTGCTTGTTCCTTATTCCTTGGGGATTCATGCCTAGCTTGGGGGTGGCAGTGTTGCTGAGAGATTAAGGAGCACGTTGGCCTATGGTTGGGTGGAACATTGTAGCGACGTAGCTGGTTGTGGAACGAGTTCTTCATAAGATAAGTAATCTTGTCTATTTTACTCCTGCAATCATTTTACTGTTAATGAATATGGTGAACATGTTGAATGCTTGTATGAATGTATGTTGTTTCCGCTATGTATGAAAAATAATTGTATCTGTGTATGCTCTACTTCAATGCATTTTGTTTCAAAATTAAATCAATGCACATGTTCATGGGGTTGGTTTCCCGGATGGTTGAGGCCATGGTAGCATCCTCCTCGCCTGTTGGAGGGTCAGGGACGTTACAATGAAACCCTATCAAAGCTTTAAGAGAAAGTAGCCATCCATGAGGAAGGATTCATACTGAGTGCTAGAGAAGCAAGGTTAGGACTGAGATAAGCCCTTGAAATAGAGGGGTTTATGCCATTTGAATGAGTAGAAGAACTAGGTAGGAGGGAAGGCCCCATGCCTAATCCACGAGGGAGAGATGAGGTGCATACCACTACCATGAGAGGTGAAGTGGAGACCATCACTAAATATCGGTGTAGGAGAGTGTGAGGTGACAAGATTTAATCTCTCATAGAGGGTAGATTCACCCATTAAAACCCACTAAAGAGAGACAACATGCAACTACCACCACAATCTAGCTAAGCGTTGACCACCACAATCCAACTATGTGCACATAGAGCCAATATAAAGAAATATGTTTTATTCAAAATTTGAAGGACATGGGGGTAGGATATGATCCACTTATGTATGCATGGACCCTGAGATCATTTGATATAATCTCATTAGGTGCAAACACATGCTCGACCACTATATTAGGTGACATCATGGCCCTAAGAACTATCCTTAGTGGAATCTAACCTTACCCATTGGTGAAAACCTCCTCACTCTTCATGAATTGATCCAAACCCTTTCGACTTAAATTTATTTTACTATATTATATATTATGATAATTTTAATATATATATTTGAGATTCTAATTTCTTTCATTTGTTAACTAGCTTCATTTTTTAAGACATGGCCAATCTAGATATCATTTGGTCTCTTTCCTTCAAATTTTGGTTATACTAATGAACTTGATAGTTTAGATTGTATAAACAAAACCAAATTATTTTTTTCTAAATATCTCTTAAGATCTTTAATTTTGAAAGATTTCAAATTTATATTATTTCAACTATAACTTTTTATTGCTAAATCAATTTAAAAAGAAAATTATATGCTAACTATTGCATTTTGAGCTTTACACGTTAAAAGAAAAACTATTTTGATTAAGTCTATCAAACGTCACATTAACACTTCATATAATAATTTAACATCAACATTAATTAAGTATAATTTTACATATTTTCTTAAACATTTATAGTATCTCTTATATTTTTATAAATATAGATATTATAGTTAAAATGTCTTTTTTTATATGATTAGCATAGTCACAAGTAAAATGGTCGTGAACATTGATAGGTTGCATCGAACCACTTAGTTTTGTGGAGATGGTTGGTTGTTAAACAAAGACTAAACATTGAACTAATTACAAGATTGTTATAGTTATCCATTTATTGTATAACATAAACACTAGCACAACCACTTAAATTGTGGTTGGTAAACACTGATAGGTCACAAGTTAAGTCTCACTAATAAGTTATTTCTTGTTTTTTTTGCCTTATTCTAATAAATAAGTTATTTTTCAAAACTGCCAATTATTCACTCATCAACTAAGAGTTATCTATGCATCAACTACCAATTATTTTTATACTCTTTTTTTGATAACTCTATATTTATTTTGAATTTGGAACAACTGTCATAGAATCAATATAGACAATACACTTGTCTCATACTCATGCAATCTAGAAAAAGCATAGGTGCTTGTCCATCCCAAAATCTAAAAAAAAACACCTATTGATGTAATTAAACTAATTAATTTAAACATAAAACAAATCCTATTTAATAAAAAAAACAAAGCCATTATAGTTACCCCTTTCTTTAACTGCCGCTTAACTGAAGCTTATTAAATCTTAATCAAGATGCATTTAAGCATAACAAGATACAAAGACCATGAAATTAATCCTAGATGTACACTTGTTACACTCGGGTTAATCTTGTTGATCTACTCAAGGAAGTCTAAAATCTTAGACAACTAGCACACCCACATAGCGTGTGGCTGGATCACGTCAATAGGGATCAAATGGTTGAGAGATAGTGATGGAATGGAATACAGTTTGATTTTTTTTATTCCTCATATTCTTCTAGTTAAATTGGTTCAACTTTGAGTTATCGATGCCTAGATACATGTTATCACCGACATTCTACCTGTTATCCATTTATCAACTATTAGTTATTTTTTATATTCTTTGTTTTATATCACATTCTTCTAGTTATCTACCATGAGTTGTCAGTTATCCATTCATCGGCTATGAGTTATCCATGCATTGCTACCACTTATCCATTCATTAACTACCAGTTATTTTTACGTCGATAAACGTTTTTATTTGAGATTTTGGGTGGACTACAACCTATGTTTTTTCATCTACGGATGAGGATGAGACAAGTGTACTGTTGAGATTGATTCTGTGGCAGTCGTTCAAAATTCGAAATAAAAAATTACAAAAAAAAAGAATATATAAAATAACTCGTAGTTGATGAATGGATAACTAGTAGCGATTCCTGGATAACTCATAGTTGATGAATGGATAACCAACAGTTCATGGCAGATGACTAGAAGAATGTGAGATATATATATAACTAATAGTTGATAAATGGATAACATGGAGAATGTCAGTGATAACATGTTGCTAATCATGGATAACTCAAAGTTGAACTAGTTTAACTAGAAGATTATGAAGAGTAAAGAAATAATTCCAAACTATAGATTTGATCCTTGTTGATGTGATGCAACCACAAACCATGTGGGCGTGCTAGTTTATATTCTTTTTTAATTATGTCGATAGGCGTTTTTATTTGAGAATTATGGTGGAATACGACCTATGCTTTTTCATCTACGGACGAAGATGAGACAAGTGTATTGTCGAGATTGATTCTATGGAAGTCGTTCAAACTTTGAAATAAACAATTATAAAAAAAAGGATATAAAATATCATTGGTAGTTGATGAATGGATAACTAGTAGCAATGCATGGAAACTCATCCTTGATGAATGGATAACCAACAACTCATGGTAGATAACTAGAAGAATGTGATATATATATATATATATATTGAACAGGAAGAATGGCGATGATAACATGTAGCTAGGCATGTATAACTCAGAGTTGAACCTGTTTAACTAGAAGAATATGAAGAATAAAAAAATTTAAAAATGTCTTCCATTCCGTTGCTATCTCTCAACCATTTGGTCCTTATCGACATGATCCAACCACAAATTACGCGTGTGTTCTGATAATTGTTTATTTTGAATTTTGAACGACTGCCATAGAATGAGTCTTGACAGTACACTTGTGTCATCCTCGTTCGTAGATGAAAAAACATAGGTCGTAGTCCACCCCAAATCTCAAATAAAAATATCTATTGGCGTAACAATAAACTAATATTATTTTAAGGCTTTGTTTAATAGACAACCATCTCCACAAAACTAAGTGGTTGGTTGAGCCTATCGACATTCAAAAGCCACTTTACTTGTGGTTGTGCTAATATCTAAATGGCTATCTACGTAATTGTATAACATTTTTTATAAATAAAATTATATATTTAAACTTAATTAAATTTTATACATTTTATTTTTTTATATACTCTATTTAAGTTTTGGCTGGTATTTTTTTGAATCAATATCTTATTTTTTCTATCAATAATATATAACAACAACAACAACAACAACAATAATAAAAGTCCAATTATTATATATTTTCTAACATAATACTTATTCCAAATACAAAAATCTTATAATTATATATTTACAACTTTATTATTTAAGGTGTGTTGGATGCTTGTACACCAGCACACCCACATAGTTTGTGGCTAGATCACGTTAATAGGGATCTAATGGTTGAGAGATAGTTATGGAATGGAAGACACTTTGGAAATATTTTTTTATTCCTCATATTCTTCTAGTTAAATGGGTTCAACTACGAGTTATCCATCCTAGTTACATCTTATCACCGACATTCTTCCTATTATCCATTTATCAACTATTAGTCACATTCTTCTAGATATCTGCCATGAATGGTTGGCTATCTATTCATCGACTATGAGTTATCCATGTATTGCTACTAGTTATCCATTCATCAGCTAGCTACCAATTATTTTTATGCCGATGGGCGTTTTTATTGAGATTTGGGGTGGACTACGACCTATGCTTTTTAATCTACGGACAAGGATGAGACAAGTGTATTATCGAGATTGATTCTATGGTAGTTGTTCAAAATTTGAAATAAACAATTATATATATATAACGGGTAGTTGATGAATGGATAATTGGTAGTGATGCATGGATAACTCATAGCTAATGAATGGATAACCAAGAACTCATGGTAGATATCTAGAAGAATGTGAGATAAAAGAAAATAATGTAAAAAATAACTGATGGTTGATAAATGGATAACATGAAGAATGCGAGTGATAACATGTAGCTAGGCATAACTCAGAGTTGAACCCATTTAACTAGAAAAATATGAGGAATAAAAAAATTCCAAATTGTCTTCCATTCCATTGCTATCTCTCAACCATTTGATCCATATCGGCATGATACAACCAAAAACTATGTGGTTGTGCTAGTTTATATATATATATATATATATATATATATATATATTTTTAATTATTTAGTTCAAATTTTAAACAACTGTCATAAAATCAATATCAAAGATACACTTGTCTCATCCTCATCCGTAGATAAAAATCAATATCAAAGATACACTTGTCTCATCCTCATCCGTAGATAAAAAAGCATAGACTGTAATCCACCCCAAATCTCAAATAAAAACGTCTATCAAAACAAAAATTCATTGGCTATTTTGATTTTATGTTCCTCCGAAACGGTTCCATGGCTAATTTAAGTCCATTTGCAAATTAATGGCCATAAAAAGAGTTATTCAATCATATCACACTAAGATATATGAAAATATTCATTTGGGTTGAAATCATTTTATTTTTTAAATAACTTTTTATTCTTTACCGTAAGATTGATTGAAGGTATAATTTATATTGTAATTATAATTTATAAATAATAAAGTTATTCTTAAGATATAATTTTTTTCTAATTATAATATAATTTTTTCATATATATATCTCTCTTATAATTATAATAAAAAATTTCTTATAATTTTTCCCGTGTATAATTTCTCTTATAATTATAATATAAATTTTTCCTCTAATTAAATCATTTTCAAAGTTGCTTGAGTTTAAATCATTTGCAATTTCTGCTATATTCCTTCCTAACTTAATCATTGTTATTAAAGTTGCAAATTCCAACTAGAAAGATTAACTTAAAATAAGTTAAACATTTTATTTACGATTTGTTTAAAGCTTAATTGTGATTTGCATCCTGATTATTTAAAAATTTATTCCAACACTTTAATGTCCGGTCCACCTATTAATGTTTGTTCCAACTAGAAGAATAAGTTAAACATTTTATTTACGATTTGTTTAAAGCTTAATTGCGATTTGCATCCTGATTACTTAAAAATTTATTCCACAACTTTAATGTCACGTCCACCTATTAAGTTAAAAACATTTTATTTACGATTTGTTTGCAGCTTAATTGTGATTTGCATCGTGATTATTTAAAAATTTATTCGAAAACTTTAATGCCACCCCCTTATTCGTATTGTTCTTTGTCTGTCAAGAACGTGTGTATCTAGAGTAGTACCTTACTTCAACCATTTAACCTCTTTCTTTATATTTCTGTAATCACAGGCCTTTCTTCGGGATTCCATCGCGGGAATACGAAAGGATTTCCAATTTGCCACACTTCGTTTCAGTAACAAGGAAGCAAAGGATTCCCACTGGTGAAAATGGGAAAAACTATCAGGCCTGCAACTCTCAGGTCGATAGTCTTCACTGTCATTGCAACTCTCTTATTGTTTTCATCTCCAGTCTCTGCCATTGATGGACCAATTAAGACCATAGTCGTTCTGGTGTTGGAGAATCGCTCGTTCGATCACGTGCTGGGCTGGATGAAGCGACTGAATTCAGAAATTAATGGAGTTACAGGCCAGGAATGGAACCCGATCAATACTAACGATTCAAACTCGTCTAAAATTTATTTCAGGGATGATGCGGAGTACCTAGATCCAGATCCAGGCCACACCTTCGAGGCGGTAAGAGAGCAGGTCTTCGGATCGAATAACACTTGTGCTAATCCCCCGCCCATGAATGGATTCGTCCAGCAAGCTCTAACTATATCCAAGAATCTCTCACAGATTGTAATGAAGGGATTGAAGCCTGAAGCGCTTCCTGTCTACACTGAGCTTGTGAAGGAGTTTGCGGTGTTTGATCGGTGGTTCTCCTCGTTACCCGGCCCTACTCATCCCAACAGGCTCTTTCTGTACTCTGCAACTTCTCATGGCACCACGAACAATGTTGCGAAGCAGTTAGCAGTTGGGTATCCTCAGAAAACTGTATTTGAGTCACTCCATGAGTCGGGGCTGTCGTTTGGGATCTATTATCAGAACATCCCTTCCACTTTGTTTTACAGAAATCTGAGAAAGCTCAAGTACATTCCCAGATTTCATCACTACGGTCTCAAGTTCAAGCGCCATGCCAGAAAGGGGAAGCTTCCTAATCTCGCGGTCATAGAGCCTCGCTACTTTGATCTCAAGCTCTTTCCTGCCAACGATGACCACCCTGCTCATGATTTATCCAATGGCCAAAGGCTTGTTAAGAAGGTCTATGAGATTCTGAGAGCAAGTCCTCAGTGGAACGAGACGCTTTTGATAGTTACTTACGATGAACATGGCGGGTTTTATGATCATGTGCCCACGCCTGTGATAAATGTCCCCAACCCAGATGGGATTATTGGTCCCCCTCCTTCGTTTTTCAAGTTTGATAGATTGGGTGTGAGGGTGCCCACGATCATGGTATCTCCGTGGATCAAGAAAGGCACAGGTATGATTATGACAGATGCCACTGAAATTCTTTGAAAATTTTACAGGAATTGTTATGATTTATTCATTCATATGTATATCATGTATATTGGAACGTTTGATTATTGCAGTGATGCACTGTCCCAGTGGGCCGACCCCCACTTCAGAGTTCGAGCATTCCTCCATCCCGGCTACTGTTAAGAAGATGTTTAATCTCCCCTCTAATTATCTTACATACAGAGATGCGTGGGCTGGAACTTTCGAAAGCGTGTTGAATGTCAAAGAAGGCCCTCGAACTGATTGCTCAGGTTTTCTTTTCTACTGTGCAAGCTTATGGATTTGCATAGCTGTTAGTATATAGCGATTAGTTTACATATAAAGGTTAGTGTAATGAAAAAGTTGTAAATAAAATATTACTAATTTAAATACTTAAATATTTAGTAAGTATTTATTTTTAAGATTTGTTATTAGGTTATTTCTAAATTTTTATACAGTGCCAATCTATAAGTTTATATACAATTTGTTATTAAATCACTTCTAAATTTCTATACAGGCTACACAATTTGTTATTAAGTTGCAAATCCATAAACTTACACACAACAAAGAAACATATTAACAATTTTTACTATACTGCTTAAGATTCGCCACACAAAATAAATAAACACTTCGCCACACAAAATAAATAAATGTTTAGATTTCAGCTTCAAATGGACAGGCACTTATTGATTCTGTTGGAATGTCCAATCTCACAGTTGTTCTGCCCGAGCCGAAGGCCATGAGAGGGACCCCTGCAAAGGAGGATGCAAAGCTGAGCGAGTTTCAGAAAGAATTGATACAGCTGGCTGCAGTCATTAATGGCGATCACATTCTCAAAAGTTATCCGAACGAAATTGGGAATCGTATGAATGTAAAAGAAGCACATGATTATGTTGAGGACGCTATGGAACGATTTGTAGAAGCAAGCATGGGGGCCATCAAATTGGGAGCATCTGAATCCACAATAGTTGAGATGAGGCCCTCTCTTACCAGCAGGAACCCCTGACCATTCTTACACCAAACCTCCTCTTAATTTGTGATTTAAGTTTTAAGGCTATGTAAATTCAAGTGAAGGGTAAACAAGTTCTTAAACCTAGAATTTCACATCCCATTTACTCATCAAATGGAAATTGGAAATTTGATGAGTTTTCATGTCATTTCATTTACATTTTATGTAAAGTCATACTGTTAATTCTTTTCTAAAAACTTAACTGTACAATTTGAATGCTCTATATTTTTTTTATAACCTGTGCTTTTATCATTTTAGATCTTACATTTAAAAAAAAGAAATTGTATTGTTCTTAACACTTAAAAGTGAAAATAGTGGAGAGAATGATTGAGAAGTTTCGAAGATGTTTTAGATAAAAAAGAAAGGAGTAAGCTAGCTATGGAGCAATCCTCCCTCATCGGACGGAGGAGGAGCAAAGTTAACGTTGACTTTGCTCTTCCTCCGTCCATGGAGGGAGGATTGCTCCATAGCTAGCTCACTCCAAAAAGAAAAATCTCATTATAATTTTCCATAAATTTATTGATATTGAATCTATATAAAATAATAATTATGCACAGGCTTCAAGTAAACTTTCTCCCTTATAGAATTAATTTGAGAGTGAAGATTCTAAACTAAGAATCCATACAACCTTCACATTAATACTTATTACACTTATAACAGGTTATTTAAATTGTTGAAATGACCATCTAATAATTCATGTCAATTTGATATGCCAAAATTTCTACCATGTGTCACATACCAGGCTTGATGAAGAACCACTCCTTTATCAACAACCCCTGTCTACCACAGTCTGGTAGAGAAACAGTTGGTTAAACTGCAAATTTATTGCTTAAATCACAAGTTTTATGATTTAAGTAGTTCCAAAATCTGTCTGTCATTTAATTTAAGATAAGTATTTGTGATTAATAAAATTACATAATTACAAAAATTACAATTTCTAAACAAAATTTTAGTTTAAAAAACGCAACATTTTGGCTGTTTATCTAAGCGAAAATCAACCATTAACCAATCATCATTTTTTAAGTCACATATTGTCACTTTCTTCTCTTTTAAGTTTGAGAAAGGTATTTTCTGAAAGAAAAAAAAGTTTGAATCAATGTTATAACTCAAATAAAGTTATCCCTTGCTTCGAGATGGAAAAGAAGTTATCCCGGGCATCAAAAATGTTTTTTTTTTAAAGATGAATATAGATGTTAAATAGAAGGAATATGATGACATGCCATTCTTTAAAAGATTATTATTTTTTTTAATTTATGAAATATATCTTTATTGGAGGGTTGAAAAGATTTTCTTTTAATAGGAAGAAAAGGGGTTACGAGTGAATTTAGTAAGGGGTTAACAAATTTCCTCATCTTTATTGTTTTCATCAATGTGCCATTTCCAAGCTTTTCAAGGTTGAAATCTTTTCTTATTATTAAAAATAGTTTTATATTTGAGAGTTGAAACCAAAATAATATTTATTTTATTTTATTTTGTGATTAATTGAAACATAAACTTTTATTAAAAATTTAAATGTTTTAAAGGTTTAGATATGATTATTAATTACAAAAAATAAAATAATTAATTTGAAAAAAGAATCTTATTTAAGTATTTGAGTAAATAAATAAATGCAATGGATGGATTATAAAATAATCAATTTGCAAAGAACAATATATTTAAGTATTTGTTTGTTGCAATGCAAAATTGTAATTTGATTATGTTTATGGTAATAATTTTTAAGGAAAGGAGCTTTGAGTTTCAAAACCTAACTTTAAACGACCCAATTAAAAAAAAAACCTACGACCTTGGATTTGTAAGCTCTAACCATGCTAATTTGATTTACTGCTTAAGTAGAATATATATATATATATATATATGTATATAAATGTAAATGATTAATTTGAAAAGAAAAAAGTAACTTAAATACCAAATAATGCATCTTTAATGCACATTAAAAATCAACAAAAATATTTATACACAATAAATATTCTTTGTTGTCTATAAGTTTCATTTATAACCTATTTACCTATTTTGACAAGGTTGTATGCTAAATTTCAAATTAATTTTTTTTTGGAAGGTTAAGCTTGAATATTTACTTTTGAGGATGATATATGTGAGTATTTGTACACATTTCTTACTTAAATTTATGACACACTTAATACACATGATTCATTGTGCAGAGAGGCGCTAATGTTATGTAAAGTTCCTCTTGTAAAGGTCAACTATTTATAATGTTCCTCTTGTAAATGTCGGTTATTTATAACGTTTTTCTTGTAAATGTCGACAATATACGTTATGTAAAGTTCCTCTTGTAAATGTCGTCTATTTATAACGTTCCTCTTGTAAATGTCGGCTATAAATAATATTGCCGATTATGATTGAGACGTCGGCAATAAAAAATAAAAAAATTAATTATCAGCAAAAAAAAACTGTGGGTCAGAAGAAAAAAAACACAATATGTTGTAATGTTCTAGTAAATTTGCTCCATATTTTACCTTCGTTTTGGAAGGTCCAAGTAGTGCTTATGATTTCTTAAAGGATTGTCCAATTTCAATATAGAGAACATGTAGTATTAACATGAGACATTATATACAAAGAATAAAACATACACCATTATTGTTTTGGCTTTGCGATCGTGAATATAGAACTTATTTCTTCTCATAAACGATATTGGAAAGGGTTGTGGGAATATTGATATCTCACTCTAATTAATTATAGGAATATACATGTTGGTATTTTATTTTCTTGTAGAACTAAAATCAGGTCGAAAGCTATATGGGTAGTAACGTTAAGGTATGAAAAGGGCACTTCGAAAGGTGTGCAAGTTTGAATCATATGAACATATAAGTTTTAACAATGTTTATTGATCTGAAAGATCATAATATTAACCACATAGATACATGTTGGTTTTACAATGCTTATTGATCCAAAAGGCCATAATACTAACCACATAGATAAATGGTGGTTTTACAATGTTTATTGATATGAAAGACCATAATATTAACCAGATAGATAAATGTTGTTGTCATTGGAATCATGGATGTGTCTAGGTTTAATTTTTATTTGGGATAGCTATTGTAAGCTTGTCTCTAAAGCATGGCATTCCCAACATATAGGGTTTATGTTGCTATCATACATTCAAATTCTAGAATCCGTCTAGGGTTTATGTTGCTATGAAACATTCAAATTCCATAAAAAAATGGTTTCAGGTAATTAATAAAAATGTTGACCCTTGGATGGGGTGTCAGGGACATGGGATGTGGCTCATAGGCCTCCATGAAGAGATTGTACCAAGAGAGGAAGGAAAGAGGACTGATGATGATGAAGAGATGGGGCAGGTGGCAGTGGAGATAGGCGAGTTATACCGGATGGAAGCTGGCAATACAGTTCTTAGTACATGACATATGCTTGATAGGATGGAAAAATTGTGACTGGATGTAGCGAATGGAAGATACCATGATAAATTCTGAACATTAATTATGGAATTTCATGGGTGATCTACAGATTGTTATGGAGAACCATGACCAGATTCCTTGCCACTATGCCAACTCTATCAGGAAATATTCTGAGTTCATTGTGATTTATAGGTACTTCAACAATCCCTTTCTTGTTATGTTTGAGGAAACTCAGTTGTCGAGCGTAGGAGAAAAGCAATATAGTTTATCTTTGACCAAAGTTTGGGGCTGTAATCTTTGTGTCTTTGATTGTGTCATACCCGATGCTCTTATAATCATGGAAAGGCACTCTAGAGCTAATCCTAACAAGGGGATAGGGGTATTCATAGGAAGGGTCCACAGACCAAAGTCATGTAGGAAGCGAAGGAGTTGTATTGGACGTATACCCTAACAAAGGTGGAAAAACTATAGAAAGAGTAGAAACTTGGATAAAAATAGAGTAGGAACACATCCTCCAAGAGGAAATTATAGAGGAAATGGAGCCCTGGATATTGGATGCAGTTTTGAATTAGTCTCGGGAAACTAGGTGCTATCATACTTTGGCTCTCTTCTGGTAGATGAATTCCCTTTTGGGCCAAGCCTTGAATACCACACACAAAGAGCATAATGAAGTTCTATTCCAGTTGGATGAGGTTCAAGAGTAGGCCAGGAAACTTGAAATGAAGGTGAATGTGATTCTCGAGGCCACTACAGAACTAGAATTTCATGCAGCTACCATTGGTCCAGAGGTGCCCTCAATTTCTATTTCTGATGATGACACAAATAGTCAATCTTGTCATAGGTTTTGTTATTTTTTTTAATTTACCTATTATCTCCAAATATTCCCAACTAGGGGCATCGGCCTAGGTTTCTTGGTAGTATAGAAATGGTTGTTAAGGTAGAATTTCAATTTAAAGTTAAAAGACTAAAAATGTTATGTTCTATGGTTGGTCTGGTTTCTAGTGGCACTCCAACCACATTTTGATATAGACAATTATTTTCCACATTTTGATATGGACAATTATTTTTTGAAGTAATATAACATACCTAGATTACAAAAAATGTTGCAAAAAGATTGCATAACTAATTAAAAAGGGTAGAAAGAGGACTTTACTATAGCACTTATACTTATCAATTGGTTTCTTAAAGAAGTTGAGTTCTAAAAATAAAGCACTATCATACTTCCACAATTGGTACATGGAACTATTAATGTTTTTCCATGTGTTGAACTCTCATTTAGGGTTTACTCTCTTTTTTATTTACTATAGACAAATTTATTTACATGCTACAACTGATTAGCAACTCTAAATGGTGGATCTTGGGGGAGGAACTATGGATCCCTCCCTCACACCTTCTGGATCTATAACACCTTGAGATCCATCAATTAGCAAAATGTTAAGTCTGTTGATGAAGGAAGCAAATGACAAAGTGAGCGGAGAGAATTTTTTCAACTAATCGATCGCAGGCTAAGGATACCCTAGAGGATGCAAACCAGGGAGATGCATCCCTAAGGTGCTTCCAATGTTGATTTATCAAGATATCTCAAGCAATATCAACACCCAGATCTAGTTTATGAGGGATTATGCTATGATAGGTAAATTTATTGACCTTTGGCCCACTAATAAATCTATGGTAGGATGGGTCAAATCTAAATGAAGGACAAGAGGGCACTATGACCTCCAACTCGGATCAAAGGGTTATTTACTATCATATTCAACAACCTAGAATATTGGGAAAGAATATTTAAAAATGGCCCACATTTTTTCAACTCATATGGGCTATTCCCAATGCCCAAGGTGGAAAGGTTCAATCTGAATAAAGAGGAATTCACTCATGCCCCTGTTTGGATTCGACTCTACTCGCTCCCCTAAGATTTTTGGGGGGAGGAAACACTTGATGGCATAGGTAATACCTTAGGCACATTTGTAAGGGTCTATGAAATCACCGAATTTGGTCATTATACTTCATATGCAATAATATGTGTACACATGAACATATCAAAGGAGTTACTAGAATCCATCAACCTAATGCATAAAGATAATGAGTGGAACCAGATGATAGATTATAAGCACATCCCCTTTAAATGTTAGCGATGTCACGAACATGGGCATCTCTTCAGAGACTTCCCTTTGAACATCCTTGAAGCCATAGCCAAGGAAAATGGGGAAACAAATGAGGATGGACTCAAAAGGGTGACAAATAGAAGAAGGAAAGCCAAGCGCCATTTGGATCTCAAATAAGAATAAACAACCTCAAAGTTCCAATATTTTTTAGTTATTAAATCAAATTAAGGAAGAGGAACAGGGTACATAAAAAAATTAAGAAGCACCAATTAAAACACATATCAAACATATGGGCACTAATGAGCAGAACCAAAATAATGGAATTGCCAAAATATTAGAGGAAAACCCCACACAACCCTCTGGTAAAGGGAAAGAATACTCAATGGATTAAGATGTATAAATGATGGGATAGGATGGGGACAATGTTGACCTTGGTGATATGGATCTGAAAGGCTTGGAATATATTCACAAAGACTACAACCCTCCTTCCATACCACCTAAGAAAATGGAACTACTGACAGAAGAACTGCTCGGATCCTGATCTTCTATTTAGTTGGGGGTTCAAACCAAGAAAAGAAAAGATATTTTGCTCGGACAAAAAGAGGACAAAAAGAAGGGAAGGAAAATCAACAAATAGATAATTCAAGAAGTGGAGCCAAGCTAATCGACTCAAGTCATTATGCTCAACTCTCAAATATTTTTTTAGTTTCTCCTTCCCTTTATAAATGATTTTGATATTATGGAACATACGAGGCTTGAATTTGACATCATGGAATTTGATATCAGAAGAAAGGGATCTTGAAAAAAACATTTTTCAAGATAATCCATAAGTTCTAGTGCATGAAGAAATGAAATGCTCTTCCAATCAACTCTCAGATACAACCCAAAGGGTATGGATAGGTTTTCAATAAATGGCAGTTGATGCATAGGGGGTGAGATGGGGCCTTTCCATTCTCTAGAATCTAGAGGACATAACCATTTCTAATTTCTTTTTCACCTATCATCTTACTTCTGGTTAGTGGGATTAGAAATAATATGGTTTATCACAAACATTTATGGCCCAAACACCTCTCCTCTGAAGTTGGCCTTCCTGGATGGGCTTCGACGGCTTAAGAATCAAATAGGGGAAGAACATTGAATTATTGGAGGAGATTTTAATATGATTACCTCTCTCTTAGAAAAGAAAGGGGGATGAAGTGGGTGAACATTGTTGGAGTCATTATCCAACCCACACACCTATTTTGGTCAATTTTGGCCTAATTAATCACTATCCTAAGTTAATTTACTCGAAATGGCATCAGATGAGCACATCATGACATCGGCATCAACACACCCCACACCCTCCTTCAATCAAGGAGGCCAACTAATCCTTCTCCTTCAATCAGGGAGGCCAACTAAGCCTTCTCCTTCAATCAAGGAGGCTAACTAGGCTTCCTCCTTCATTCAAGGAGTAATTATGGGGTGATCTGGGTGTCATAAGTGCACCAAATAGCTAATTGATTGTTGCTTCACCTAACAATCAGTTAAGCTGAGTTCTCAAGGCGCCTCGCTCATGTCATTGTTTATTTTGGGCTGATTTGGGTGAACTAGAGTGAGTTAATGCACCTCCAACAACTTGTGATGACCAGTATCGGTGCAGTTCACTTCATCGGAGTTGACCGGAGTTACTGATGCGCGCCCACCTACTTATTGACATGCATATTGAGTTACATTCAGTTAGACTCGATCATTCATTGCACTCGGATTAGTGGCTCAGTTGAGTCAATTATGGCTAGATTAGTGGTTAACTAGTGTTTTTAGTGTGGCTAACAGACAGTTAAGCTACACTCATCCATTCAATTCGAATTGTCTCCATTCATGCAAGTTTGCATGACATTGTATTATTGATTTTCATTTCTATTATGTGATTATACAAAGCTACAACCTCCTATTACAATACCGTTATGTTATTTCATGCCTAATTTGTCTTGAATATCTTGTAAGTTTGTGCTTTGTCTCAAGATTGTTGTGACATAATTAATATGGTATCAGAGCCATGACGGGACAAAGCTATTTTTTCAAGAAAACATGATTTTTGATGGATCTAGCATGCAAAATTGAGCAAAAAAGCTCAAAAATTCCAGCACTGCACCAGAAGCTGAAGGTTTACCACTTAATATCCCAAGTAAAGGAATTGCTGATCAAGCTTTCTTGATCAACTACGCTGGGTCTGATGAAAACCTAAATGTGCAGGATGTTCGACCTTACGGTGCCCTTTTTGTGTTGATTGCAGGTTTTTACAGGTTCTTCACTGCATTCGCTACAGTAGCTCCATGGCTTCTTCTCTGGATCCTCTTAGCTGTTTCAATTACCACCAATGGAAGGAGGATATGGAGATTCATCTATGTTCAAAAGGGATCTATCGAGTCACAATGAACACAGAAACAGAGCCTAATGCTACTGCTAAGAAGATAAAATACTAGAATAAGCTGGATGAAGCTTATGGTTTCTTGTGCTTGTCTATCTCCAAAGATATTCTTTTCCACATCTCAAGATTGAAGACTCTGAAGGAGATTTGGGATCATCTCACTTCCTTGTTTGATAAACAAGATGATCTACAGATCTATCAACTTGAGAATGAGTTGATTTCCCTTAATCCAGGCAGCTTCGAAACTATGAATACAGTTTTCACAAAATTCACTCATTTGGTGCTCCAGTTAAAGTAGTGAAAGGTTGAGAAGGATGATGGTCAGTTCATCTTAGCTATCCTCTCAAAACTTGGTCCGGATTATTCAGTCTTTGTTTCAACATTCCATATTGGGAAGCTAACAACCCCAAATTGGAAAATGCCTTTACTGGATGCCTTCATCAAGACCCTCACAAACGAGCATGACAAGCTTGTACAGATGGGGATCCTCGGATCCTCAAAAGATTAATCTTTGTTTGCTTCGGGGCCAAAAGATTTGAAGGGTAAAGGAAAGCAGAAGAAACAAAAGGCTAAATTTGAAGCTCCAAAGCCTAAAGAAAAGAACCAGCAACAAGAAGAGTCCTCTTGAACAAAGAAACACAAGAACAAATGAAACCAAGGCAAAGAGAAAGTCAAGTGTTCCAATTGCGGGAAGGGATTCCTCCCTGAACATGCATACATGAAGAAGAATCTTGATGAGATGACCTCTCTCCTCAAGAGAAACAATATCAATCTTTCGGAGAGTGTTCAGAAGAGAGATAATTAAGATCGGGATACCCAGCAAGAAAGAGGACATGCTCTCATGGAAAGCACCTCGAAGCCCAAATATCTCCTCATAGACTTTGGAGCTTCGAATCACATCATGGCAAGCAGAGATTCCTTCTCATCCCTCGACATCGACAAAATCATTCCCATCCACATGGGAGATGATTCTACCATCATTTCAAAAGGAAAAGGTATTGTAAATCTTGAACATGGCAGTTTTTTTTATGTTTTGTATGTACCGTCCTTAGCCTCCAACCTTTTGAGTGTATATCAAATGACTCATACCGAAGTGCCCAAGGAAGTAACTTTCAGCCCCAATGATGTAGAAATCACTGAGATTGCATCTAGGAAACTTGTTGCAACAGGCTTAGCAATCCATCATGCTAAGGCCTATGAGTTTTCCCATTTTGTGGCGGATGCAAATCCCATCGCTCTTCTGACTCATGGAAATGAGGTCAATAGACTATGGCATGAGAGATTTGGTCATTTGAACTTCAAGTACTTGCAACAACTTCAGAAAAAATCCATGGTTGAAGGCCTCCCAACCATCAAAACTTCCAAAGGAATTTGCAAATGTTGTATTGTGGGAAAACATCTCGAGCACAAGTTTGATCGGGGAAAGGAAAGTCATGCATCAAGTATCTTGGGGATGATCCAATTTGACATCAGCGGACCTATTCCCACCACATCCATGAATGGATCCTGGCATGTACTCACCTTCATCGATGATTTTTCTAGATACACTTGGGGTTTTCTTCCTAAAGAAGAAATTTGAAGTTTTGGAAAAATTCATTGAGTTGAAAGCACTAGTTGAGAATGCCTCTGGGAGAAAGATTAAATCTCTCAGATCTGATAATGGAGGGGAATATATCAGTTTTGAATTGTTGCAAATATGTTCAGATAGTGAGATCAATATCCAACACTCCATTCCCTACACTCCCCAACAGAACGGTGTAGCGGAGAGAAAGAATCGGGCCCTCAAGGAGATGACCACTTGCATGCTGGAAGCCAAGAGTTTGGCTGGAAATTTATGGGATGAGGCCGTGATTTTTTCTCCACACATTCAAAACAGAGTACCTCACTCTTCCCTGAAAGGAAATAATCCTTTTGAATCCTATTTTGGACACAAGCCGGATGTGTCAAATTCCAAGTTTTTTGGGTCTACTGCATGGGATCGAATTCTGCATGACAAGAGGAAAGCTTTGCAACCGCAAAGCATTGAATGTTTGTTCATTGGATATCCAAATTATTTTAAGGGATTCAAGCTTCTGAATATCAGAACCAAATAAATTTTCATTGAAAGAAGTGCCTATTTTGAAGAGCCTCTCCAAGAGGTAGAACTAGTTGAAGAAAATTCTGTTGAAATTCCCTCCTGTTCTGTTGATCAGTTGGGTGATGCAAGTGGGAGTGAAGGATTTGATTTTGCAGAATTGGTATCTAGTATCAGTGAGAAATATATATCAGGTTCAGAATCATATTCTGAAGTGCAAACACATCTCCCAACTTGGGCCAAAAATATACTCTCTTCCACTGGGGAAAACATTGTAAATCCTGCTAATCCAAGAAGAACCTGGTCTAATTTTCAAAGAGAAAGTATTGCTCTCTCTTGTCATGATTCATTGTTGTCTGAGACTTGTTTTTTAATGATTGGTTCAGATCCTAATTCCTACTACCATGCTCAGAAATATCCGAGATGGCAAGCTGCTATGGACGAAGAGTTTAATTCTCTTCGAAAAAATGCTACTTGGGAGCTAGTTTCTCTTTCACCTGGGAGGAAATTAGTTCAATGAAAGTGGGTGTTTCAGACAAAGGTTGGTTCTGATGGCACAACCTGCAAATATAAGGCAAGTCTAGTTGCAAAATGGTTCTCCCAGGTCCAAGGAGTGGACTATCATGAGACCTTTGCACCAGTGGCAAAAATGGACTCCATTAGACTGGTTTTGGCCATTGCCGCATCCAAGCACTAGGAGGTGCATCATATCGATGTCAAGAGTGCCTTTCTTAATGGAGACCTGCATGAGGAGATATACATGAAGCAGCTTGAGGGCTATATATCAGATCCTTCTTTGGTTTGAAAATTGCAGAAGTCATTATATGGGTTGAAACAGGCCCCAAGATCATGGTATGCCAAGATGGATGCCTTTCTGCTTTCACAAAACTTCCAGAGATGCAAATCTGATCCGAATGTGTATTTGCAGCAGTATGATGGTAATCTTATTATCATAGTGTTATATGTTGATGATATCTTGATAGCAAGAAGCACACTTGCTTTAATTTCTTTCATAAAAACGACTCTCCATGATGCATTTGAGATGATCGATTTGGGCCTGCTGAAACAGTTTTGGGGCTCGAAATTTCACAAGGTTGCACCATTCCCTAAATTGATGGGATAATGGTAAATTAGTCTAAATATATTGTAGACCTATTGGTGAAGTTTAACGCATTTGATTGCAAGGCTGCACCATTCCCTTTCCTCTCAGGAATCGACCTTGAAGAGGGAAAAACAACTCCACCCATGGATCCCACAATTTACCGCCATCTGGTCGGAAGCTTGCTTTACTTCACACATTCATGGCCTGATATTTGTTATGCCGTGAATGTGTAGATTTTTCACTAGTTTTCAGCCATCGGTTTCAAGGAAAATTTATGTCACTGTTTATGACATTCTCAGAAAAATAAGGTGCTGGAAATAAACAAAAAATTTCAGACTTAAAACACTGCTGTAAACAATCTTTTCAGTGACAGGAAATAAAAATCAGCACGCCATTTAATCACACAGAACACTAGGATTTTTTTCCAATGGCCTTGGAAAAACCCACTGGGGGAAAACTAGTCAGAGAGAGAGTATTTTTATTTTTTAGGAGAAGTTTATAATTTACAACAATACACAGAAAAATATCAAACCAACTTATCTCAACCCGGATGATAAATTTATCTCTCAATTTGCGTGTCGAGCAGCAAAAATCAAACTGATTTTTTTTCTATTTTCTGGACCTAGAAATTTGTGCCCAATTTTTTTTCCTCAAAAATCGTGCCTAGAAATTTGCCTCAAAAATCATTCCTGCTGCCTCGAACACCGTACTGTACAGACTAGCAATAAATGTTGTTGTATTCTCCTCGATTTCCATGCCCTCTTTGCTGCTATCCTTTCCCTCGATTTGCGTGCTGCAAAATTTTTCCTCTTGCTCAGGAAAAATGGAAACTTTCTCTCTTCTCTCTCTCAGCTCTCTCTTCTCACTTCAATCTGCAAAAGTGAGGCAAAATGCCTTTCCCATGCCTTTTTGAGAAAACCCTAGGGTAAGTCTAATCTAACGGTGGAGATTAGATTAGATGAAGGGCTGAAATTAAATGCTCATATTTTATTTCTAAAATATTAATTTCACTCACCCACTTAAATTTATCAAAAAGTGACTCTAATGCTCTAAATTCAAATTAAATGCTTTTACTTAAGTCATTTAATGCAAGGGTCACTTTATGTCCCCTCTCTAAGTGACTAAGGAAAAAGTCACTAGGGGAACACTTACCTAGGTACAAAGCTAACACTCCCTCTTACCAAGGAAGGTGTTCTGCACCACTCCCAACTTGTCTCTGAAGAAGAAAAACTTGCCCCTCCCCAAAGACTTCGTCAAAATGTCAGCTACCTGCTCATCTGTGGAAATGTACTGAAGCATCACTGCCCTTCTCTGAACATAGTCTCGGATGAAATGATACCTGATCTCAATGTGCTTTGACATGTCATGGAAAACCGGATTCTCAGAGAGTTGGATGCAACTCTGATTGTCACAATAAATAACCGTAGGCCTAAGCTCCTAACCAAATAGATTCACCAGCAACTTGCGAATCTATAAGGCCTCACAGCTGGCCAAACTAGCTACCATATACTCAGCCTCTGTAGTACTCAATGCAACATACTTTTGCTTCTGACTGAACCATGACACTGCTTCCAAGCCCAAACTGAAACAACATCTGGAAGTGCTCTTTCGGTCTGCCACAATGCCTGCCCAATCTAAATCTATATATCCAACCAGTCTGATCCCCTCTAACCTCCTGTAGTCCAAACCAAAATCCATTGTCCCTGAAAGATAGCGCAACACATGTTTTGCAGTGATCCAATGCACACTCCTAGGCTCAACCATGAACTAGCTAAGAGTGTTCACTACAAAACACAAATCTGGCTGAGTGTTAACCAGATACATCAATGACCCAATAAGCTGACGGTATAAAGTAGGATCCACCAACTCTCCCTCATAAGCATGAAGCTTATTCCAGTTGGTGATCATAGGTGTCGACATAGGCCTGCAATCCTCCATCCCGAATCTTGTCAAAATATCAACCGCATACTTTCCCTGCCCCAGGAAAATATGTCCAGGCTCCTGCCAAACCTCCAATCCCAAAAAATAATGCATCAACCCAATATCAGTCATCTTGTACTCTGCTACGAGATCCTTCTTGCAAGTTGCAATGGGTCTCTCTCTCCCTGTGATAAACAAGTCATCAACATATAGCAGAAGAACAAACAGATCATCTCCAACCATGATGAAGTAGAGATTCGGATCTGCTTCACTCTTTTGAAACCCCATACTTAGCAAGTAAGAATCAATCCCGAAGTACCAAGCTCTTGGAGCTTGCTTCAGCCTATAAAGGGCCTTCTTCATCCTGCATACATGTGTCTCCATGTCATGTATCTCAAATCCCTGAGGCTCCTCAATGTAAATCTCCTCCTGTATGATCCCATTGAGAAATGCGGTCTTCACATCCATCTGATGGATCTTCCAACCCATTTCCACCGCAATGGAAATCAATGCCCTGATAGAAGTATATCGAGCAATCGACACAAAATTCTCATCATAATCAATGCCCTCAACCTGTGAAAACACCTGCGCTACAAACCTGGCTTTGCACTTCTCCACACTCCCATCTGCCGCATGCTTCAGCTTGTAAAGCCAACAAGAAGTCACCACTGACTTCCCCTCTGGTCTCGGAACAATCTCCCATACATCATTCTTCATGATGGAATGATACTCATCCATCATGGCATCTCTCCATACCGAATTCTGGGAGGCCTCCTCAAAAGTAGAAGGCTTAGAATCTCGTGTACAAGCCACCCACACCATGCCCAATCTGTCAGGCATCTTGATGGCTCTCACCTTGTCACTAGGTGTCCCAGCCTTTAAGGCATCCTTCAAGGTCTCCCGAAGCCACTTAGGATTCTTCTTCCCTGAATGTTCTTCCCACATTAGCCTGTCCTAACCTGAAGAACTACCAGAGCTAGAAGCCCCAATCACCTGTGAACCTGAAGCTGGTGTGACAACACTAGGTGTACCCTGTAATCCTGATCTTGATCCTGATCCCGATCCCCTGTAAGGTGTACCTGTAATAGTAGACCCATCACTTGTCCCCGAAGACCCTGCTGGCCTAACCATTGAATCTGGTGAACTTGTGCCAACACTCTATGGTCCTGTAACCCCGGAAACCTGTGATCCTGACTGCTACATAAATGAAACCTAAGGTGTAGGGACCTGCTGCTCTCCCTGCTCTGACTCTCTCGACCTCTTGAAGGCTCACTCCTCCTCAAACTTCACATCCCTCCTCACCACCACTTTCCTCTGAGAGGGAAGATAAATACGGAAAGCCTTCACAGTCTCATCATAGCCCACAAAGATGCCCTTCTTTATAGTGGGCTCCAACTTTGTCCTCTTCTTTGAAGGGACATGAGAGTAAGTCAGACTACCAAATATATGAAAATGGCCAACTTCAAGCTTCTTACTTGAAAAACACTCCTCAGGTGTCATGTTTCCCACTGCTCGATGGGGACTCATGTTCTGAAGATATACAACGGTGCTGCATGCCTCAGCCTAGAGAAAGAAAGGAAGTGACTGGTCATGTAACATAGCTCAAGTTGCTCCAACAATGGACCTGTTCTTCCTCTCTGCTACTCCATTCTGCTCTGGAGTATACAAAACTGTCAACTGTCTCCTGACCCCCTCTTGTCTGCAAAATCCATCAAACTCCTTGGAGATATACTCACCCCTGTTATCTGATGTCAAGACTCAATTCTTCCTCCCTGTTTGGTTCTCCACAAGAGCTTTGAACTCTTGGAACCTCTGCAAGACTTCCTCATACTTCTTGCTCTTCAGAAAGTAGATCCAGGTCTTCCTAGAATGGTCATCAATGAATGTCACATAATACTCATATCCTCTCAAGGACACAAAAGACATAGGTCTGCATAAGTCTGAACGTATCAAGTCAAGAGTACCAGCTGCCTTGCTATTACTGCTCAGAAAAGCAGTCTTGGTGTACTTTCCCAAAGCACACCCCTTGCACACATCGCTCTTCCCTATGCTAAACTCCGGTAAAATTCTCACCATGTTCCTCAACAACCCCAAGGCTGGATGATGCAAGTGAGCCATCCTCCTATGCCAAAGCTCACATAATTCACTGCTGATGCTATGCGCTAAAGCATGATGTGGCTGAAACAAGAGCCTATACAGTTTCCCACATCTTGTTGCAATGGCAACTGAAGCAGATGGTCCTGCAGTATTGGGAAACATATGCATGTGTCCATCTAGGAAAGACACCCCAAGACCCTGATCCTCGATCATGGAAACTGACACTAGGTTCTTCTTCAGCCTAGGTACATACAATACATCCCGTAATACCATGGGACTCATGGTCTCCCTCTGAAATGTAATGGTCCCACGTCCAATTGCATTGAATACTGAGTCATCTCCCAACACAACCTCCACATCTGTATTTTCCTGTGAAAGCTCAAAGAACATCTCACGAGCACCTGCAATGTGGCTCAAGGCTCCGCTATCTATGTACCAAGTGCTGGAAGTAGATGTACTGTAAGAATGGTCTGTCACACAAGAAAATTCCCTCTGTCTGTCAACTCTGCACTGGTGAGAATGGATGCTATCTCTCTCTCAACATGCCCAGTGCAAAGTGAAAACTCACTCTGAAATCTAGTTGCAAAATCATCGATCTCAGCTAAAGCGGTTGTCTGTTGCTTCTTCTTCTTCTTGTTCAGACATGTAGCAGCATAGTGTCCCATATTGTGACATGCAAAGCACTTCACAGTGCTCATATCCTTATTCTGCTCATCCTGCTATTACTTGGCCCCACCCTTCTTGCTCTTCTTCATCCCCTTTGCTTCCAAAGCCACATCCTCCTCATCTCCCCTACTAGTAGAACCACTGAACTGTAAGAAACCCCTCCGAGTCTCTTCCTGAACAAAGTCATCACATACTCTGTCCCAATCAGGTAAGTTCTCTCTGGCCACCAACCCCTGAACAAACATAGCCCAAGGTACAGTCAACCCATTCAGGGCTACCTGCACTAACTCAGGACCAGTAATAGCGTCACCAACAGCTGCAAGATCATCTCTCACCTGAGAGATCCTACTAAGATAAGTCATACACATCTCACCTTTGACCATCTTGACGTTCTTCAGCTTCTCTCTAAGCACCATCTTCCTGTTTTCATTAGTACTCTAAAACAACCCGGTCAAAGCACTCCACATCTCATGTGCATGATCCTTCCCGGAAATGTGAGGAATAACATGATCTTTAACAACATCTAAGAATATCCTCATGGCTTTAATATCTTTCTTATTAAAGGCTGCAAGTAACACTGCATCAGTAGAAGGGAGAATAGTAACGGGCTTTGATGTAGTGTTTCTAACTACTTCCTCCCACAACTCATTCTCCCTCAACACAAGTAAAATCCGGGATTTCCATGAGACAAAGTTCACTGCCCCATCCAACCTATCCTCAGTTCTCAACCCCACGGAAGTCATTTTCTCAAAGAACAAGTTTTAGCAAAATGTACTACTATCACAAAGGTTTTTCTGAATTCTGGAAATGACTGTTTCACTGCTAAAAATTAATTTTCTGCCACAACCCAATCTGATACCATGTAGATTTTTCACTAGTTTTCAGCCACCGGTTTCAAGTAAAATTTATGTCATTGTTTATGACATTCTCAAAAAAATAAAGTGTTGGAAATAAACAAAAAAATTCAGACTTAAAACACTGCTGTAAACAATCTTTTCAGTGACAGGAAATAAAAATCAGCACGCCATTTAATCACATAGAACACTAGGATATTTGGCCAATGGCCCTGGAAAAACCCACTAGGGGAAAAAAGTCAGAGAGAGAGTATTTTTATTTTTCAGGAAGGCACCCAAGAGGATCCTTCAGTACATTTAGGGCACTAGATCCTACGGCATTCGCTCTGCTACAGATTCTGAGCTAGAGTTGGTCGGTTTTACCGATTCAGTTTGGGAAGGGGATTCCATAGATCGAAAGTCCACTTCCAGGTATCTCTTCATGTTTGGTGGTGGCCCCATTTTTTGGTCTTGCAAAAAGTAGGTTGCCATTGCATTGTCTTCAACAGAGGCCGAGTACAGGGGAGCAGTGAATGCTTGCATCCATGCTGTTTGGTTGCAAGGCATTCTTTCAGAGTTTGGGATTGGTAGTGCTTTGTCCACAGTCAGATTTTGTGACAATCAAAGTGTTATCAAGATATCCACATATCCAGTTACCAGGTAGAGGACCAAACATGTTGAGATACACATGCACTACATCAGGGGGTTGGTGCATGACAAGACCATTGATCTGCAATTCTGCCCTACAGATGAGAAGATTGCATATATCTTCACCAAGAGCTTTACTAAGAAAAATTTCACTTACCTCCGTTCACTGTTGGGGGTGAGTTCATCAGGGTGATCAGTTACTTCTTCAGTGTTCAGTTTGAGGGGGGGTTTTGTTCCCACTGGGTTTTCCCTCTTTCCTCACTTGGCTTTATTTTGAGCATTGTTAGAGTTACTTTTTGTACAGGGTGACCTATGGCCTTTGTTGCCGGGGCCCTAACATTTCATGTATTTTTTTTACTCCTCCTGAGTATAGCTTAAGGGGGGGTGTTGGAGTCATTATCCAACTCATACACCTATTTTGGTTAATTTTGGCCTAATTAATCACTATCCTAAGTTAATTGAATCGAATTGGCATCAAACGAGCACACCATGACATCAACATCAGCACACCCACGCCCTCCTTCAATTAAGGAGGAAAACTAAGCCTTCTCCTTCAATCAGGGAGGCTAACTAGGCTTCCTCCTTCAATCAAGGAGAAATTATGGGGTGATCTGGGTGTCATAAGTGCACCAAATAGCTAATTGGTTGTTGTTTCACCTAACAATCAGTTAAGCTGAGTTGTAAATGCACCTCCCTCGTGTCATTGTCTATTTTGGGCTGATTTGGGTGAACTTGAATGAGTTAATGCACCTCCAACAACTTCTGATGACCAGTATCAGTGCAGTTCACTTCATTGGAGTTGACTCGAGTTACTAATGCGTCCCCACCTACCAATTGACATGCATATTGAGTTACATTCAGTTAGACTCACTCATTCATTGCATTCTGATTCAGTTAGGACTTAGTTGAGTCAATTATGGATAGATTAGTGGTTAACTGGTGTGTTTAGTGTGGCTAACAAACAATTAATCTACACTCATCCATTCAATGCAAATGACCTCTAGTGAATTCGAATTGTCTCCATTCATGCAAGTTTGCATGACATTGTATTATTGATTTTCATTTCTATTATTGATTATACAGAGATGCAACCTCCTATTGCAGTACTGTTATGTCATTTCATGCCTAATTTGTCTTGAATATCTTGTAAGTTTGTTCTTTGTCTCAAGATTGCTATGACAGAATTAATAAACATTGAGAGTATTTCCTTTAGGGAGACCATAGAGAAGCTGCATCCCATTGACCTAAAAACATATGTTGGTGTCCACACCTAGAACAATAAAAGAGGAGGCCCTCGTCATATTGCCTCCTTTCTAGGTAGAGTTTAATCTCTGATTTGGTTCTATTTTCAAGGCAGATCTAATTGCAAACATTATTTCGAGGGTTGGCTCAGATCAATGGCTAATTTTCCTTCAATGGCATCAAATAGGGATGCCTCCAATAAGACCCTTTTTAATTTGAGAAATTTTGGCTAACACACTCTAACTTCCAAGAGATGCTAAAAACTTGGTGGGAAGAGATTAATCCTCTAGATGGGACTAAAAAGTATTAGCTACAACAAAATATAAGAATTCTCAAGGCCAAGCTTAAATGTTGGAACAAGAATGTCTTTGGTAACATTTTTAGCTAAAAGAAGAATCTTGAAGAGTGAATGAGTAAGCTCCAATATGACATAATCCACTCAAGGTGCATGTCGAACATAGTCTCTAAGGAAGACGACCTCCAATCTCAAATTGAGGCAAGGGATAAACAAGAAGAGATGCTTTGAAAATAGAATTCCATAGTAAGATGGTATTGTGAAGGGGAAAGGAACACTAGTTTCCTCCATTGACTTGTAGTCCACCACCGACAACATAATAAGATATTCATGCTCAAACATGCCCATCAAAAATATCTAAATAAACATGAAAAATATAAGAGTTGGTGTCATACTTCAAGAACCTATTGATCGAACCCAATATTAATCGGGTAGAATCCATCAACAAAATCACGTAGAACATCCCCACTATTGTCATGCTTGCTCAAAATGAAAGTCTTATGGGACCTATTACAATGTCAAAGGTGGAACAAGAGATTCAAAAAATGGTGATAGGGAAATCCCAATGCCCAGATGGATTCACCGCAGAATTCTTCCATCATTCTTGGAAAATGGTGAAACAAGAAGTATGGGAAATAGTTGAATACTCAAGGCTATCCAAAGGTGTGCTACTAGCTATTAGCTCCAATTTCCTATCCTTAATCCCCAAGAATACTAGCGTTGACATCCCAAGTAAGTTTCAACCCATCTCCCTTTGCAATGTGCTTTACGAGATTATCACCAAAGTTTTGTGCTACTGCCTTAAACCGCTTCTCCCTAAGTTAATCTCCCTAGAGAAATCAGGTTATGTTTACGGAAGAAAATCATGGATGGGATCATTATTTCCCATGAAGTAATACATTCCCTAAAAACATCCAAGAAACTAGGGATGCTGATAAAACTTCTTGCAAAATACTTTCACAAGCTTTGTGGCAATCACATAAGGAAGATTCTCTTAGTGTTTGGTTTCAATTCAAATTGGATCACCTAGATTCTATCTTTAACCCCCATAACATTGTTTTTTATCCTAGTCAATGTATCCCCCTCTACTACTTTCAAACCATCCAGATGCATTAGGAAGGGGCACCCTCTTTCACCCTTCCTCTTCAACCTCATGGAGGAAGGCCTTGGTCACACAAGTCAAGCTATGGTTGATTTCTAGAATCTAAAAGGACTATTGTTTCATTCTTGAGATTCATCTCACACTCATCAACAATTTGTAGATGACACCCTACTTATGGGTCACTCATCAGTAAGAGAAGTATGTGCCTTCAAAATTGATCTTTGCCTATTAGTGGATGCCTTTGACACCTCCATAAATGAATATAAATCTCATATATTTTTATTTAATACCCTATCCATTACTCAAAGAAACATCACACTCATCCTCAACTACACTTGAAGCTCCTTTCCATCCAAATACCTTGGAGCTCCCCTTATGGATTTAGTTATTAGATGATCTTCATGGGAGGATATTTTAGCTAAGCTATCCAAGAAACTTTCCAATTGGACTCTTTGTGTTAAGCCCCAAATTGTGGCCCATTCACCCCTTATAAATTGGGAACTTTGTCCACAAGAAAACACATTCAATATGGATCTTTCCATCCCCTAGAAACCATCCATCTTAACCTTACTAGCTTCCTTCCAGTTCATCTTTTCTCCCTCTCAAGAAAATTTTGGCAGTGTTTACTTACTCTCCCGATCACACCCAAAACCTATGGATACCTCACATATCTATAGACCTAGTCATGGTAGTCATCTCACCCCTCCCATGCAAAACTCAAATTAATTTCTTAAAAATAAATTACCTAATGTTCATCACCCTCCCTTGGGTGTCACTCCCACAAATTTTATTTTAATTTTAATTTATTAATTAGGAGAATAATCACCCCTCTAAGGCATCACTTAGAGAGAAATATCTGGTATCGCTATCTCAATATTTAGTAATTCCATTTATTCAATAAAATAATAATTTATTGAAGATCCTCCTAAAAGTGGATAAATCGAATTATTAGTTAATTCATCCCTAGGGTCTCTTTGGTTTACCTTGGATAAGTCCAAAAATATAGAAGGTATCTTTGTTTGGGGAGTAATGATTTGGTACCCTTATTGTGCACCCCTTATCAAAACCATGACATAAGGACTCCATGCCCTGATTCATGTGGCGTAAAAAACCATCCTATATACTTTGCAAAGAAAGAGACTATGTGCCTCTATCAAGACCTCGTCAGTTATGGCCCACACCCATCTATTGGAAAGATGGCTAGGCTTTTCCCTATGCCCTACATATGCACGCACCCACATGTATGAAATACATCTGTTATAATATAAATTCATAATCCCAGTCTTCATCTCATTTCATGTTCCCTATATCACTAAGATTAGTGACATCATATTATAATAAATATGCTTAAATTTTATAATGTAGCATTTAGTTCCTTCCATATCCTTCCTCTTATTCAATCAAATCCACATAGGAGTCTTGCAGTACTTGTCATAACTACAACAAAACAAGTCATTGGCACCAAATTTTAGTGTATTTAGTTTTCCAAATTGGGTTGAAATCCAACCCAAAAGTCGGTGCCACGATGCATGTTCATTGGGTGCCATAATTAGTGCCAAAATTAACATCGGAATTAGCGTAGACTTTTGCTCCTTGTTTAGTGTCGATCATAGTGCCTAGAAAAGCAACTTGAATTGTGTCAATGATTGCATTGACTGAATAAATTGCGCCAGTTATAGAGCCCGAATTAACTTTGGTTTTAGCTTCCTCTTTGACTTCTAGTATTGCTTTGTATTGGGCATTCACTTTAGCTTCCATTTTTTCTCTAATTTTAACTTCCTAATTAGTGTCAAGTGTTGCTTCTCATTTAACACCGAGTATTTCTTCCATTATTACTTTTTTTGTGCTTCTCGTTTTGCATCCAATCTTGCTTCCTATGTTGCTTCTAGTATGGCTTCCAAATTTGCTTCGGTTTTGGCTTCCTATTTCATGCCAAGTTTTGCTTACATTATTGCATCATTTGTTGCGTCTAATTTTTTTTCCAATATTGTGTCTTTGGTTGCATCTAACTTTGCTTCCATTATTGCTTCTTTTCTTGCTCCTAATATAGCTTCAATTATTTTGTCTTTTGTTGCTTCTAATATTGCTTCCATTATTACTTCTTTATTTGCTTCCTAAATTGCTTAATTGCTTCTTGTTTTTCATCCTAAGTACTGCCAGGTTTAGCTCCTTAATTGGCATCAAATTTTGCTTGGACAAAACTGCTTCCTTGTTAGCTCCATGGTTTTCTTCTTTTTAGTTTCAAGGTTTGCTTCCTTTTTGGTGCTCAGTTTTGCTTCTTTTTTTTAACTCCATGGTTTGCTTCCTTTTGGTATTGGGATTTGCTTCTTAATTAGCGTCCAGTTTTGCTTCCTGTTAAGGAAACAATTTAGCTTGTCATATTTAACGCTAGAAATAGCGGCAAGTATGGATTCCAGTTTAGTGTTGAGTTTTGCTTCCATTTTAGAGACACATTTTGCCTCCATTTATTAATTTAATATTTTAAATTAGTTAAATATATCATAGCTCTTAATTAACTTATATTATTATAGAGTAAATAATATTACGTTTAAAATATTTTATAGCATAATATTTATAAGGAAATTTTGGAGAAATTGACATCCATACAAACCAACAAAACTATTATACTCATTAATTCTTCATCAAAATAAAATATACAACCTTCTGTATATATAGATTAACAAGATAATTATTATAACATCATCATCATCTATAATTAAAATTAGTCATTAAAATATACCAATATTAGATAAAAATCATGTCAAATAACTTATATCTTTAAAAAAAATAGATATCTCATTTGAAATGTATATCTAACATTTTTGGAGATCTACAACAAAAACAATATGGCATTTCAAATTTATGTCAAACCATTTATGAAGACATTTAAATGAATTTAAAAACATCCATGCTAAGTAAATATGGATTCCAGTTTAGTGTTGAGTTTTGCTTCCATTTTAGAGACACATTTTGCTTCCATTTTAATAGCTGCTTTGTTTATAGCTTCCATTTATTAATTTAATATTTTAAATTAGTTAAATATATCATAGCTCTTAATTAACTTATATTATTATAGAGTAAATAATATTACATTTAAAATATTTTATAGCATAATATTTATAAGGAAATTTTGGAGAAATTGACATCCATACAAACCAACAAAACTATTATACTCTTTAATTCTTCATCAAAATAAAATATACAACATTTCGATATATATAAATTATCAAGATAATTATTATAACATCATCATCATCTATAATTAAAATTAGTCATTAAAATATACCAATATTAAATAAAAATCATGTCAAATAACTTATATCTTTAAAAAAATAGGTATCTCATTTGAAATGTATATCTAACATTTTTGGAGATCTACAACAAAAACAAATATGGCATTTCAAATTTATGTCAAACCATTTATGAAGACATTTAAATGAATTTAACAACATCCATGCCAAGTAATAAAATCATAATACATGCTGAATATCCATCCAAAAATCATCGACCACTTCCCATATAAGTCATTACTGATAAAATCAACATCATATATATAATTAAAACAAGTGAAACTCAAATATGCTCTTACATCAATAACATCTCAAAATGACACGTACCCAAAATATACAAGTAAAAAAATGATAGATGTCTAAGTCAAAATGATACAACTCAATATGGTATTACAAGTCCAAATCAACATGTGAAGAGGCATCACAATGATATATAAACAATGATCCATGATGGAGTCTATATTATCAATGTCATTGGAAACTACCAGCAATTGTCTCATCATCATCATTGTCATCTGCCTCGGTGTCCTCTCCATTATCATCATCTTCCATGTCTAAACTAGACATAATATAATTTGGATCGTTATCAAAATCATCTAGATCTCCTGAAAGACCCGTTTTCTACTACTACAACCAAAAAAACAATCAAAATGAAAAGTTATTTATTTCATGTGATAATTCATACTTTTGTTATATTTATAATATTACGACATATGAAACTAAACCATAATCATATTATATCATATCAAACTACACATACCATAATAAAATTTCAAGTAAGTTACATCTATGACATCATTCCAACGATGTAAAAATCATAAAAGAATTGTTATACGATTTAATTAACAACTAGAAATTATATTACATAATTTAGTGCCAACCTTTCTCTTCTTGGCATATAAAATTATTTTGTTTTTCAACAATAACTCTGCAATATATATAAGTCTACAATCAAATTGAATTTTGCAATATGTCATGATTCAATTGATAAGATGTCTTAATTCACTTGTGCCTTCCAAGTATAGACATACTTAGAAGCGTTCGTTGGGAGAGCATGCTACAGGCAGGTGTGGGAGCAAATCTCTTTTTTTCCACCGAGCAACTTCATGGCAATCAAAGAAAGCTATGTCTATTATACAAGCACATCCAAGTAATAGCTATATATGCATAAGGAATAAAACTCGGGCTCTTAGCCAGCAGTAAAGGCGTTCCAAACCCTTGAGCTCACCACTGGGTGGGTGCCCCTCTCCCCATTGCTGTCAATCTACCATACCCAATGTGATCACATGCTGATGCCGATCCAACCATTACTGATCCAACCACATGCCATCGATTTGGCTAACCAATACCATAGAGAAATAGTTAATCCCCACCACGACCTCACTCATCACTATCCCTCTCGGTCCATGGTGATAGGCAAGCATACCCGTGGTGAAATTATAGACTTCCCCGTCCATGGGATTATATAAGCATCCCTGCTCGTGATAGGCATATCCGTAATAATAGCGTGAGGACCATTTCTTGGTAGACTGAATGTAGGAGTTGTGCAAGTCACTGTAATCGGTCAACTGTTAGACTTCCTTACAAAGTGATACTATTTCATTAAACATAGATATACTTGAGACTATTTGAGGCATTGGGACCATATAAGTTTTAATAGTTCTCATTTCCCACAAATAATGTTTTTGGTTTAATAGTTTTTATGTTCTTAGCAAGGGATGCACTTACACTGGAGATAACTCCTCCATGATCAACACCTCAGTGCTTCTCTCCCTTTCAATATGAGATACATACTCCCTCTGAATCTGTATACTCAACCTGTTTTGTCCTGTAGCTGCTATTGCCACTTGCACTGAGATCATCTGAGTATCCCCACTCATATAGTTGGGACCATTCCCACCATGTGGGTCTGTTAAGGAGAGCCTCCTTCTCTCTCAAGTACGCTCCAACTTACCCATCACTTATTCCTTCGAAGTTGTAGATGGGTTGTCCCCATAACTTGTAAAGACAATCCTCACCGGAACTTTCAAAGCTTTCAAAAATACAAACAAAAAAAGTAGTTTTTTTTATGATACCTATCCCCAAATTTATATTAAAAAAATGTTTAAGACCTATACGGTATTTCAAATTTAAAGCAATTTCATTGGCTAACACATGATGACATGGAATTTGAGTTAAAGTTAAAAGGTCCATTTTGAGTTGAAATTTCCTCTAATGTTTTTGACATTTTTCATAAATAAATTCTTATGGGGTGGAATTAACTCTTGTTTATCCTTTTCCTAAGCTCTATGTTGCTATATAAGTATTGATGAAGCATGTACACATTAATTGATGATTTCAATAACATACATGATTTGGTCACCCTACTACTGAATTTGTACTCTAATAGACGCCCTCATTTGTTGTGTTAGGAGGTCAATGCATGATCGAAATACATCAACTATTTACTTTAACATTAATAGAGAGAGCCATCATCAAACAAAGAGTAAGGATGGGAACAACCTACAACTAAAGAGTAGTAATCACACATATTTCTTCCTCATGGGGTAGGCATATCGATGCTCATAAGAGTATAACTATTTATGTCTCCTCATCTAGGATATTGGTAACATATAAAAATATGGTGCCATGTCAATAAATACAACTTGGTCATTAGTATTGTGTAACAAGGTCTTTGATGGAACCACAATGGATGAGTCTAGTCAATAGAATGGTTGAGGCCTTAAACCAAGAGTAATGTTATCTTCAGTAATGGAAGAATGGCATCACAATATGGGTGTGGATATTGGAAGAGTTAAGGTTATAAATAAAAAACAACATAGATACTAGGCCCAATCATAGTTATGATTGGCCTTAGTTCCATAAAAAAATAAAAATAAAAATAAATGAACTCGAATGATTTCTTCCAAATCACAATTAAATTTGATAAGAATGCCCAATAACGGTTGGGATTTACAATTAAAACTCATACTACCAATAACAAATACACACAAATCTTACATCCATGTGCACTATGATTTGCCATAGTAAAGCATGTTTCCATAAGCATGGTCATACACATAACTTATACTCATAAACAGGCTATGATTTTCAATTGGAAGAATAAGTATTCGAAATACATAAATTTTCATAATGGCAAGTAGACATCCTACAAGGAAATTCCATAATAAGAGGGCATGATTGTTTATATACATATATATGTGAATATGGAGCTAGAAATACATTTCAAACTTGCTAGAAAAGGCATGTAGTGGCAAGGTTTCTTTGACAATTTTGCATGAAAAAATAGTGAGGATAGTGCCCAACAAGCTTGCATGCATTATGGGCATTTGTGGGTAAACTATGTTGTTTGGATTGACAAATACAATGATGCCAATACAAAGCGGGAACACAAAGATGCTTCCTATAAATAACAAGATTCATAAACTAAAGTGTTGATCTAAATTTAAGCTTGAGAGCTAAACTGGAAAAGTGGAGAACAAATCTAAATACAATGGTCATGGATTCAAAAATCTATGGTGTCCATAAAGTCAATGTATCAGGGTCTATTGGAAGTTATCTCCCCGGGTAGAAATATTGAGTTCCAATGAAGACAAAAAAAGGAAAATTTGTCAAGGATGGTAGGTGCTTCATAACCAACTCTCATTGAAGAAGCAAATTGTTGAAACAATTGGATGATAGGCCATCTAACATGGATAGTATAGTTGTCATTAGAGGAGTTTTGGGGTCTAAAATGGGCCTCCTAAGGAAAATAATAAAATAATAGTTAAAAGAGTAAAATAATAAAATAATATTGATTAATTTTGGAGGAAGAAAGAAAAAAACTACTTTTTGTGTACATATTTTCGACATATCTCATTGTGTTTTTACTCAAATTTCGATCGGAAGAGCTCGTTGGATGCGGAATCAAATTCCGCATCCAACGAGCTCTCCCGATCGAAATTTGAGTAAAAACACAATAAGATATGTCGAAAATTCGAACAAAAAAAATAGTTTTTTTTAATGACAAATATGTCAATTCAACCATTATGGTTGACTTATGTTATTGAAATTCTATTGGTTATTGAATTCCAACTCACAAAAACTTATTTTGGCACGTTTTCTTATAAGGCCCATTTTAGACCCCAAATTTCCTCTAATGATAGGCAACAAATCAAGTTTATCCAACTGTGCGGATTGTTGAAGACCAAGACAAGTTTATAAGTAGTAGGATGAATACCATAGTGGAGTACATGGTGGTTCAATATTTGCTTCTACATAATCAAGTGGTGTGGCTACAAGAGAACAAACAAATGCTACATATGGTTATCTAGGAAGACAATACCATAAAATGTTGAAGTCATTAGTTGGTAGCAATAAATGAAAAGTGACATAAACACAACAATATCCAAGTAACTTATCGAAAGTCAACTATTGATACCTCGTTCTCCATCCAGATAACAAAGTCTGCCCGCTTTTTGGTCTACAACATTTCTTTTTTCAAAGTGTGTTGAATTATGGTCGTATTTGTCCTCTTGTGAAAACATGGCACATGGACTAGTTAAACTGATTAATATGCAATCATTTATCTTTTTATAGGAAATAAAAAATATATCATTTCGCATATTTAACATACTGAAGTACAAATCAATGCATGTAGACCTTTATGGCCACTATGATGTGTAGCAATCCTAGCCTAGGAGGCCTTGTCTTGAAACATATACTAATTGAATTTAAATATGCAAAAATAAAATATAAAAAACAATTAAGAAATTTGATATAATCTTATGAGCAAATTCAAAGGTACTCTGCTCACCATACTTCCTTTGTGCATACAACTTCTCATACGCTTTTACAAGTTCTTTCCATACTTTTAAACTTACATCAACTAGCCTCTTTTTGAACCTTTGCTTAGGCAGGATTTTTTTATCTTCCTTGTTTGATTACACCTAAATCTCTTCCAGTTAGAGGACATTCTTAGTTTAACATTCTTTACAGACCAACCTACACCAAATCCAGTCTCCATGGTGGGAATCACTGCTTTTTGGAAGTTCATCGGTATCTTTACGAATAACAAATGGGGATGGTCTTTAAACCATTGAAGGCATGATTCCTTCAACTTATTCATAAAGACTTTCCCAGCATTTGATCTACATATTTCACTTGAAACCACATCATATTATATCCTTGTATTATATCTACAAATGCAAGATCCATAACATGGCATAGTGGAAGAAGAGTTTTGTGTCCCCGGAGTGGCTTGCGCATTGGAAGTCTTTGTTTTATGTTCCAAATGCTTAGAGGTAATGGTTAATGATCTCCTCCTTGATCTTATGCTCGATCCAGGAGTCACTAGTAGAAAAAGTAAGATATATGACTAAAGAAATGAATAAATTTGTATATAAATGACTAAGTTTAATCACGTGACTAATAGTCATTTATTTCCACTCACTTGAAGACTAAATACATGACTAAATTTTTTTAGTGATTTATTGGTTGTTTTTATTGATTAGTTTGGTCGCATATCTAGTAGTTGTTTTAGTCATTAATTGTTGTTAACTGATCATTTATTTAATCTTTGATTGTTGTTAACTAGTCATTTGTATAGTTATTGATTGATGTTAATTAGAAATTTATTTAGTCATTGATTGTAATCAACTTATAATTTATTTAGCCATTAAGTGTAGCTAACTAGTCATTTATTTCATCATTGATTGTTGTTAACTAGTCATGTATTTAGTCATTTATTATTGTTAACTAGTCATTTCATTAGACTTGATTTTGTAGATAGGACACAGAGGAATCGAACCATCAACCTTCTGCTTGTAGGCAATTGCTCTCCATTGAGCTAGCACCATCCTAAATATAAGAATCAAAGTTCACATTTAATTTGTCTAATTGTAAAAATACCAGCTATGAGAAATATATTACAATTTATTTTTACATGTTTATGAACAGATAAAACCTCTTTTAAATATTTTTCAATTTCTATTATCAATATAAGCCTTGGTTTTTCTGCTGCTTAACATGCTTCTATTTATTTTAGAATATTTAGCGTGATTGCTTGCATTACAAAGATACATTAACCACCTGAATTGCATAAAAAACATCAAATGAATGAAATGAGATAATCATGAAAGATATAAACATTGCCTATATGTAGCAAAACAAGTATCTAATGGTTCAATTACTACACAAAAAAGTTACAACCAAGGATGAATGAAATGAGATAATCATGAAAGATATAAACATTGCCTATATGTAGCAAAACAAGTATCTAATGGTTCAATTACTACACAAAAGCAAAGCTAGTTCTGAACTAACATAAATAGGAGAAGACGCCTGTTAAGAACAAGCTTAACCTGGTGACTCCATTTTGATGCCAAAAGCCAATACCAATAGTTAAGATATCAAAATAAAGAATGAAGGAAAGTTACAAAACCTCCCTTTTCAACTTATGTTTTCCAAAGATTTTCTTAAACGATGCAACATAAGATTTTATTCATACTTCAAACTTCTTGTCACTCGATATAACAAAAGCATGATTGCCTAGGTTCCATGACTCGAGAATTTCAATGTTGAATTTCACAAAACAGTGTCACTAAGCATTGTGAGCGTCTTCTTCATTCCAAATTAATGATAATTTACATTTATTTCGTTTATCTTGTTTGATGTTGGTTTTAACTCATGGGAGAACTAACTAAAATAATACATCCTTACGGGCTTTCTCCCTTCCTACAAATATATTCTACTTTCTATCACAGCTCATTAAGTGCTACAACATCTAAGCATTTATTTACATTAGAAGGTAATATAAATTCTAACCCTTTTGGACATGTTCCAGCTATTGAGAGCAAGGGCCTATAAGCACCAAGTCCATAAGGGTATGGATATAATCCCTGCATGGTTCATGAGAATACCCTACTCCAAATTCCAATTCCTTAAACAATGTCCAAGAAGAACCCTCATGTAGACTCCAGGCACTGTAGATTAAAGAATCAATCAGAATGTAGATGAGAAGTTGATTGTAGCAACAAAAGGAGATAGTCCAATGAAAGCCAATCAACTAACGTCCACTATTATATATTAAATAAATAGTTCATTTAGGCTTGTAGAGATTTCATTACAGACCTATGTATTTTGTTTTAACCATAGTTTTAAAAACCGGTTGAACTGGAATTGAAACCGACCGATTCACTGGTTCGTTACCAAACCGGCTGGTAAATCGAATTGGAGACCGGTTCGGTAACGAACCGGTCAGTTCAGACACCAAACCAATTGGACCGACCGATTTACGACTGGTTTACGACCCAGATCGGTAGCATACTAGCAAGTTGCATGTGTTTTTTTCCTTAATTTATCATGTTTTTTTTAATATTCCTAACAATTCCTAACCTAATATCCACCCAACCTAACCCAACTACAAGACTCTAAGTCACACTCACTCAGTCTACCTTTTGTTTTTTAAGTTTGGATTGTTGGAGAGTCGAGAGGAAGGCTAAGAGCTAGAGTTGGCAGCATGGACTTGGAGTCTGGACGGTCTGCAGTCTGCACAGTGGCAAGTTGGTAGAGTAGAGCCTAAAGTTCTGAACAGTGAAGAGGGCAACGTCTACACACTGCATAGTGAAGACTCAAGAGTGGGAGATTTGGCAGCTAAAGGTCTACACAGTGAAGAGTGGACTGTGGGAGATTTGGCAGCTGGTCAAAATCTCAAATATCAGAGGTAAGTTTATTAAAGTTTTATAAAAAAGTTAACATTTCTATTTACAGTTTACCAAATTCAAAAGACTTAAACTTACAGTTTGCCCTCATAAAAGTTTGCAATTTATAAAAATTTGCTATTTACAATTACAGATTGTCGGATTAAAAATTTGCTATTTATAATTTTATAAAAATACTTAAACTTCAACTTTGCCCTCATAAAACTGTCATAGTGTTGTTTGTTGGGTTAAAAACTTAAACTTTTAAAGACAATGATTTTATTTATGTCTGAAATTCTGAATTTGAAATTGATTCACTAAGTTACTAACATTTTGAGTTTTACACAACATATTGTTTGTTTGTTGTTGTTTCAACTTTCAGCCTATCAGAAATGGCCCCAACAACAAAAGATTCTACATGGGCCCATGCAGATGTTGTTGACGGGGTGATGTATTGCAAGTATTGCAAAAAGTTGATTAAGGGCAGGAAAATTTTCAGGCTTAAACAACACTTCGCTACCATAAAAGGCCAAGTGGAGACATGTGAAGCTCCACTCGATGTTATTGGACAGATTAGAGCTGATATGCAAGAACAATTTAAGAAGTTTGAAGAGAGTAAGGCTAGGCAAAGAGAGATAGAGAAAGAAGTAGGAAAGAAGAGGAGGCTTGCTGAAATGATGGGTGGTACCTATGCTCCTGGTTCAATTGAAGGCTTTTCATCTATCCTTTCTACCGATCTTAGGAATCATTTTTAGTATGTTCCACCCTCCGAGACTACACAAGAAAAGGGTAAATCGAAAAAGAAGGGTGGCATTCAAAGCTATTTTACATCCTCTTCTAGTGTCTATACTTCTTTGTTGCCTCCAACACAAGTTCAACCCACCTTAGATGACCACTGGAAGAAGAAATACAAAGAAGTTGCCTATGATTACATAGCTAGATGGTGGTATGATGCTTGATCTTCCCTTCAATGTTGCCTGCTCTTCTTATTACCAACCTATGTGGGATGTTGTTATAGCTGCTGGTAAGGGCTTCAAAGGCCCTATTATGCATGACTGGAGGGGATATCTTTTGAAAAAAGAGATAGTGTCCATAGATTAATACCTGAAGGATTTCAAACAGTCATGGGTCAGAACAGGATGTACTATCATGTCAAATGGATGGACCGATCAGAAGGGTCGTACTCTTATAAACTTTATTGTCTATTTCCCACAAGGAACCATGTTTTTGAGATCACGTGATGCATCTGATCAGGTGAAAGATGCAAATCTGTTATTTCGTCTTTTGATGAGATTATTGAGGTGGGGGCAACTAATGTTGTACAAATCATCACAGATAATGTCTCTAACTATGTTCTTGCTGGCAAGATGTTAAAGGAAAAACATAAAACCATATTCGGAACTCCATGTGCAGCACATTGCATAGACCTCATGCTTGAGGACATATGCAAACAGGATTGGATCAAGGACACTATGGAGCACGCCAAAAGCATCACCAAATACATCTACAACCATGATTGGGTATTGAGCTTGATGAGAAGACACACAGAGGAAAGGGAGCTTGTTAGGCCTGCAGTTACTAGATTTGCAACTCACTTCCTCATGTTGCAATCTCTCATTTCCCAAGCATAGAACTTGGAGAAAATGTTCTCAAGTGATGAATGGAATTCATCCCAATGGGCCCACAAACAAGATGGAAAAGACACCAAGAAAAGAATTAAAAGCTCTTCATTTTGAAAAAGAGTAGCATAGGTTGTGGCGATTACTGAGCCACTTGTTAAGGTGTTGTGATTGGTTGAAGGAGAAAAATTGGCCATGGGCTACATTTATGAAGCTATGGATCAAGCAAAGGAGCAGAGAAAGACAACATACAAAGATAGAGTGGCCAAGTATGGAACTATTTGGGAGATCATTGATAGGAGATGGAACAATCAACTCCATCACAATATACATGCAGCTGGGTATTTTCTGAACCCAAGGTATTAGTATAGAGATCATATTGATCCATATCCGACTAGGGAGGTAGCAGATGGATTGCATTCTTTCCTTGAGCGCATGGTCCCGAATGAGGCGGACCAATTGGAGATACATTGACAGATCAACTCTTTCACCGTTGCCACAGGTACCTTTACCAATCATGTGGATAAGCTTTCAAGAGAGGTGGACTAACTAGGTAAACATTTCCATTGTTTGATTAACTTTTGTTTTTAAGATTAAACTGTGATTCTTAAATTGTAAATAGTAAATAGTAAATACTGCAATTCTTAGCCAAATTCACAATCTAATTTGTTGAATTAAGTTATTAACTACCTTGACTGTTCACATTTCTAGCACAATGGTGGAAGGCATTTGGCAACCATACTAAACTATTGCAAAAGTTTGCAATTCGGGTCTTGATTCAAACCCACAACTCTTCTGGGTGTGAGCGCAATTGGTCTTTGTTTGAGCGGATTCACACACAGAAGAGAAACCGTTTAGAGCAAAAACAGTTAAACAATCTAGTATTCGTGCAGTACAACCTCCGACTTAGGCACAACCAATTGATGAGCAAAAGACCTGATACAGATCCCATTGTGATGGATGATATAGATCCAACCTCAGGTTGGGTAGTGGAGACCCAACCTGGATGTTGAGCTGGAGGACTTGTTGGATGTAGATCATCTATTGCCGATGCCATCAGTTCATACAAGTGTAGATCCTGAGATAGCAGTGGCAAGCATGGCAGGCACTAGTCGACCAGGACCTCATACTTATAGTTGTCGATGACGTTGACATTCAGCCAGTACTACTACTTCATTAACAAATGACTTTGATCCTGAGAAGCCCGAGACTGAGCCAGATCATGATGCCTTTGCTAGTCCTTCTGGTTCTTCTAGTTCTAGCAGTGGTGCTGAGTTTGATGATGATCATTGATGATGTATTATGTAGTTTATTATGTAGCATGTTTTTTGGACTCTACAGGCCATATAGCCTTTACTATATAGGGCCTAGGCCTCATGGATTATGTATTTTGTTCTAGTTCCAAACTTCTAGTATCCTAGATATGTGTTATGTATTTCACGGAGTCCAGTCTACAGTACAGTTTGTGCCATTTGATATATTGACTCTTATATGGTATATACATGAGCAAATTTTGGATATTTTGTTTCAATGCCTTGGAATCATGGATTATAATTTTGAAAATGTTTTTCTTTAAAATTTAAATATTTTATGTATTATTTAGCAAACCAATTCATTAAATTCAAATCAGTTGATTTATGACCAATTCATTACCGATTCCGATTCCAATTTCGAGTTGACCCTTGACCAATTCCAAGTTCAATTCCGATTTTTAAAACTATGGTTTTAACTTGGACAAGAGCAGCTTGTTAGAATAGTTATTATAAGCAATTCATGAAATTAGACTATCATTACCAATTCATTACCGATTCCGATTCCGATTTCAAGTTGATCCTTGACCAATTCTGAGTTCAATTCCTATTTTTAAAACTATGGTTTTAACTTGGACAAGAGCAGCTTGTTAGAATAGTTATTATAAGCAATTCATGAAATTAGACTATCCTAATGAACAATCGAAACAATCATCCTAATGTGATTGTGGAACTTCATACATGTTCTTAAGGAATGCTTACATCTATGTCAAATTAGATTGCTCCAAATATTGTATTTAGGTTATGCTTTTGTTTTCTTTTTTCATATAGTAGTTTAGCTCTTTTATTTTATATTGACCTTTTTTTTTCTCCTGTCATATAGTAGTTTAGCTCTTTTATTTTATATTGACCTGTTAGCTTAGAGGAGTTGTTTTACCTTTTAGACTATATTATATTCGCTTGTTCTAAGGTGACATCATTTATTTGTAGTCGGGAAAGTGAACCAACAAGCTTGGGAATATCAAACAAAATACCTTAAAGATAAGAAAGGAGGTCATGTAAACAGAATCATCAACACCAAATCACACATGGAAGCAATTGTATTAACTATATGGGCAAAAAAGGGGAGCAGATGTATGCCAAATCATTAGAAGTTAAGAGATCAGCAAGCAGATCTTCTATCAAACAACAAGTAGTAAGGCAATTAGGCACAACACATATCTCCCACATTCCCATAAACATAACTATATTCTGGTTGAAAACATGAAAGTGAGAGGAGACTTACTTGATGAACAAGAATGACACGATGATCATGAAGTTGTTTGAAGACAACCATATGCAATATCATGAAGCTGCTAAATGATCATGTCACAAGCTATATTCTTTCTGGAAGTTGTACCACTTGCAACCCTTGCAGAGTTCATGTGCAAGTAACTTTAATAACAAAGGATTAACATGTACAGGAATATGTTTTCGAAAGTTCAGGTGTTGTAACCAATAAGCATACAAATACCCAGTAAATGTAATTGTTCTCCTTATGGAGAAGCACCAACTTTTGTCAGTAAACCTCACGTGACATTACTAACATTTTTCAATCATTGTTATTGTATTGCCACAATAGTAGAATCCTATTGTCTACCTATTCTAAGTATATGGCAAATAATGATGCTAGTGACATAACCTGCTCGTTCCAAATTTCAAATCAGGGGGCCTAGTAGCACACACCGAGAATTAGGAACAATATGCAATGGCAAAGGTTGATGGGAAAATCACTTGACCAATACTGTGCAATAACACCTCGAGTTCCTCCTTGATGTCACTATGCAAGGCTTATATAATAGAAAACATAGATGGACTAAAGGATTAAGTTATCATCACTATTACTATTTTCCATCCCCTCCAATATTGTTGTCAATTGATATTCCTTCCTTGTATTTCTTCTTCAATATTTTCCATCATATCATTACTTACAAGTTTTATATACAAAAGAATCCCAAAAAGAAAAATCAACAATAGAAGTTTAACACACCCATACCCCATACCCCACCAGTTGATCACATAGCCCCAAGTTGAGGTAGAGTGACATAGCTTACCCAAGATTTACCATCTCCATTTCCATTTATATCCTCTTCTTTCTCTCGATCATAAATAAAAAACAATGATTATTGACAGTGTAAAATTGATATTTCCTCCTCCACTTGTCCTAGGATCTGGTTCTTTTCTAGCAAATATTATTATCTTCCTTCAACTGCAGCAGTAGAAATGAGCTTCTACTTCATTTCCTTTCCATTTCGTAGCATTTTCCATCCCCTTCAATATTTTTTGTCAATTGATATTCCTTCTATGTAATTCTTCTCCAATATTTTCCATCATACCCATTTTCCCCTCCTCCTATCTTCTTCCCCTAAAATCTTTGTTGGGGATTTCAGAGAAAAACAGAAAAACGTTGGATAATTCAGGCTAAGAAGTTTATGGCTTCAAAAAGCCTCAACTTTCTTAGACAAGTTTTCCTTGCCTAAAGTTAAACATGAAGGAAGTAAAATTTATATTGATTAATTCATTGAAATGCATAATCAATCAAAATGCAAAAATTATTTCTCGATAGAAGTGTTGTATAGTCATTTGCAGGACTGCAACGGTGCTTCTGTATAGTCGCATTTTTTGGATAAATTTAGGTTTCTAGCTGGCTTTAACAGGCTTTATAATAACCAATACCCACTACACAAAAAGCACAACCATTCTCAATTACACACATTAATGTTATATTAGTAAGGAAACCATTACCCCAGACCTAACAAATAATAAATATGAAATTTGACAAGCTCGACAGGGTATGAAATAAAAAATACAATTCTCAGTGTAGCAGTACCTTCAATGATGCTGAGGCAAGCGTAAAAATCTTTGTAGCACACTTTTCAACTACTGTGGCCAATACATCTGATTTGCATAGAAGGAAAGCCTCTGGCCTGGAATGAGAATGTACTCTTAGACAAAAAGATCACAATAAAGCTCATCTTAATGGAAAATATAAACAAATAAAAATGCACTGCAGACAAATATAAAATTATGTCACGTATCTTTGCTTTTGGAAGTAATAAATAAGTCATACAAAGCGATCTTATTAACCTTTTGGATGATTTAATAAGAACCATCTACGATTAAATTTCATCATATATGTCCACTCCTACAATACACATAAACAAACAACATCTACAACAATTAATGTATACCATATTTTTACAAAGTTCTGTTAAAAAGGAAAATCTAACAAAGTTGCTACTAACAATATTGAAATATAATTTATTTCTTCAAACTAACACAAGAGCTTTGGATTGTAAACCTCCACAACTGTAGGATAATCATAAATCGTAATTAAATCCTTCCTTCGTGTATCCCCTTGTCTTTAGGGTAAGCATTGCCACAACTCCTCAGTAACAAAGGGCATGAATGGATGCAATAACCGCAATCCATTATCCAGGCATATCCATAATGTATCCCTTGTAACACGTTTTAATGATGCAGATGTTGATTTATTATCATCTGCTACCATGACTGGCTTGATGATCTCAACGAAAACATCACATAATCATGATAATTGATATTGCCACCAAGAGTGAACTGTACGGGTTGCACTGGAGAAGGAATATACTTCCATGACTGTGATATTCTTTGAGATAGATTTATTTAGAACAGAAAGTATACACTTGCAGCCACATGGCAGAGATTTCACATGCAAATTCTGAGAAGGCAAAAAATATTTTCCCATGTTGAGCATTGCAAATCAGATAGAATTCCATAGTTTATTACTCCAATGTCGGTAACCAACTACCTGTTGGATATCCAAATTTATTTTATATGACTACAAAATTATTTCAAACATGCATGACTAATTAAGCTCCAACCAATAATACTACAATAATTTTCTACAATTCAAGACAGGCATCAAAATACCTGAGCAGTGTAAGCAACAAGAGAAAAAAGGAGGGCATTTGCCCACACTCTGCTATGCCATTTGGGAAGTCTTTTACTTGTCCTCATTTTGCAATGTCAAGTTCCCTACTATCTAAATTATCCTGCTCCGTCTTTTTATGCAGACCCTCCAATGTTATATCATTTATAACTTCCAAAGCATCAATCACATTTCCCAACAGCTTATACATTTTACGACCATGTGCATCACGTACCATTTAGATGCAGATAAACCTGTATCAAATACCCGTATAAGTTACTTTCAGGAAGAAAGCCAAATGTAAACATAAAAATTCACAATATAGTATTTTATAATTTTTCAAAGGGTTTGCATATTTTGTAGAATGTATGCTCCTAGATATGATATTTTCAAAAAACTCCATCATAAATGTAAAGCTACACACTCCTCATCAATGGAGCAGCATCCCATTTCTTCCACTCTGAACAAGGCTTAAGACAGGGATGTCCTCTTTCCCCTCTGCTTTTCTTACTAGTTGCGGAAGGTCTAAGTACAGCCCTTCTAGATGCTAAAAGGAGAGGCTTTTTGAAGGAATCAAGATTGCCACAAACCTGAACATCACACACCTTCTGTTCGTGGATGACATCCTCATTTTTTTCAACGATTCAATTAGAGAAGCAGAAAGACTCTCAGAAATTCTAATCTTGTTTTGTAAAGCTACAGGTATGCAAATAAATCTCCAGAGGTCTTCAATCACAACACTCAATATGGAAGAGGAAGTCCAGAAGTTTTTTCATGAGCTATTCCCCTTGTTATCCACTAATTTTGCACTTAGTGGATTTTTCGGTGAGCCGCTAGAGCATTGAACAAGTACACTAGTTCGTGATCACAATTCAGAAGTCCGCCAACCTTTTCTTGGACTCTGTTCGGAACTTTTTCTAAATACATGTTCATACCCCCTTGGGGAGATTGTAAAAAATGTTCTAGCATTTAATTTTTTATAAAAGGCTCGGCTTCCCGAACTTGGGCATCAAGCCAACTAGCCCAAAGTGTTTTTTCCCTTGGTTATTATTGGCAGTTGAACAAACAACCAATAATTTCTGAGTTTTTCACTCGCTCCTCCAAAGCTGGGGTAGTTGTCTTATTATTTCGGCCTTGGGAGGTTACTAGAGCCTTCGTGTCAATGTTTTTTGTCATGGTTGGCATCCCGATTGAGTCGTATGAACATGTACTAGGTCCCCCTAAAGTTTCGTTGGATTCCGAGAAAAATATTTGTTTCCGTTTTTAAGCCATTTTTTAATGGTTTAAATGGAAAATTTCAAAACGTAATAAATGGATGATCCGGAGTCCGTTTTCGGCATGGTTGGGCTCATTTTCAAGCCCGGAGTAGCATCTTTACCGCAAGGGCCACTTTCATCATCAGTCGGACAGCCAAGACACCCCGTGAAGCAGTATTTGACTAAAAATGCATCAAGATGGCATTTAAATGCTAAAAATGGACATTTTGGCACTAAGGTCCAAATTTTAAAAAGTCAAAATTGAATTTTTAAGTGTGGAGATGATTTGGCATGGGTCCCATATTAAGTTGCGACTCTATTTCACATGACATGAGTTGAAACTTTGGGTTAAAATTGAAGTTTGTAGTAAGTCAAAAGGAAGTGGGTGACGTCAATATGAATGGAGTTCATGCTAAGCGTTAGTATGAATGTGTGAGTGGTATTAAGTGTGTACCCTTCTCATGGTAAATTTTAAAAATTAAAACCCATGGTATGGTCACGATTTCATAGAAAGGGGATGACGTGAATATAGAGGCTCACGTTGGCATGATGAGTGCTAGCGAATAGTTGAGAGGTGGTGAGTGGGATTAGTTGGGGCCCATTCACTTAACCAATAAAATATTATAATAAAACTTTGGACACAGGATGTGAAATCGAATTTACATCATGAAGAGAGGTGATGTGAAGGTAAATCAAACCTTATGACCTCTGTATCTATCTGGAAGATTACGGTATCTCAAATCTTGCTCAAGCCAGGAATTACTCCAATGAAGCAAGAAATTATTGGCTCACTGCTGAAGATTTGGATCTAGGTGGCATTTGGAATTCTCTTTGGAACAATTATGTCAGAGGCTTGGAGTATGGGAGGATTCGGCTCAAGTCCACTCCTGATCACTTTCTCTAGTCTTACAGGAATTGTACAGGCCCTATCAGCGCGGCACAGGCATATGATTGTATCGTGGACCATTTAAAAGAGCCTATTATGGACAATTCTGATGTTTTTCAGGTTCTCTGGAAATTTCATATACCTGAAAAATTAAGGTGCTTCACCTGGCTTCTCATTAGGAATAAAGTGTTGACCTGGGATCAGCTCCTCAAAAGAGGTCTGCAAGGTCCTAGCTACCGTCAACTCTGGAAAATGAAGGAAGAAACGGCCCAGCATCTATTCTTGGACTGTCAATTTTCAATGAATGTCTGCGCTGCTGTTTATGATCATTTTAATTTTGGTTCCTTCAAAAGAATTTTCTATGGAACTTCGATTCAGCTGTTCCTGGAACTATGGGTTAAAAATCATTCTATGGACTACCCAAATTTATATCTGCCATTCTTCACTTTCTGGGCAATTTGGAAGCGCAGGAATTTATGTATCTTTGAGGGGATATCTCCTGCATTGTATCCAGTCCTTCATCATATAGACACGTTGTTCCATTCATACCCTGTGCCTGTTAAAAAGAAAAAATATAGAATGATCGGGCTGCCTCCAAAGATGGAGTTTCCTTGTGGGTTTCTTCGATGGTGCAGCCGCCAAGAACATAGGGGGGGCAGGCTTCATTTTGTTTTTGAACAAGTCCCACAGTATTCACTTCTCCATGGGCTGTGGAAGGAGTACAAACACAAAATCAGAGCTGATGGCACATTGGGCTCTTCTCTCTGCTTCAAAGATTATGGGAATTCCTCTTCACTCTGTTTTCGGAGATTCCCTTGTCATCATATCATGGGCATCTGGAAAAGGCACACTAAACTTACCACATCTGAACCATTGGTGTGATGAGATTAAAGACTTACTTCTTTTTTTTCCGGATATGAACATGAAACACATATATCGTGAGCATAATCAGATTGCAGATAGTCTCTCCAAATCTACCCTCTCTCTTGATTCGGGCTTTGGGACTTTCCAGGAACATCTCTTGGACATGATTATGGAACATGGTAATTTTCAGTTTTACTAGTGTGTGTTGACCCTTCAAGCACATTTTTGAGGCTTTTAAGGAGGGATCTAAGCTCTTCCATAAAGAGGCGTTCTGCCATATGCTCATTTTTTACGAATATGCTCATTTTTTATGTTATTTCTGCTCTCATAAGGAATTTGATTAAAATCTGACCTGTACATACAGGAGTGATGATAAAAGCCTGCTTCAAAACAGGTTGTTTCCCCCTGCCCATGATATGATGAAGGAGAGAAACCCATAGAGTCCTATCTGTGGAGACTGTCTATTTGTATATGATGATCTTTGATTCTAATGAATAACAGGATCTGGTATTTTTTCTGCTGAAAAAAAAAAATCAAACCTTCACACTGAGCATTCCGTACACTCGCGAAGGGTGAGCTCACGTTGGTTTGGTGGGGCGATTACATTGATTCGTGGCCACCTCATGGGCTCGGCACCTTTCAATCGTAGGTTATCTTTACTTCAGCTCAGTCTTCACCTCAGTTCAAGCTGCGCTTAACTCCGGATTGATCTCTGGTTCATTAAAAGCCCCTGGGGCTTGTTTTTGTTTATAAATAGAGGTGCTTGGCACTCTCTTCATATGGGAATTTTTGGCATAGAAGCTCTGGAGAATTTTTATTGTAACATTTTGCTAAAGATTTAATAAAGTTGATGACTTTGGAGGTCAATGCAGAAGCTCTTTGTTTGTCATGATTCACCTTGTGAGGTGATACCTTTCTTTGCTCCCTTCTCTCTTGATTCTTCAGCATTAGATTGTATAATTGTTGAAGGCTAACAATCTAACACTATATTGTATAATCCATGCTTTTCTCTTGAATTTGTGTTGCTTTCAAGTATTGTCCGATATACAGGGGCTCTTTTAGGGTTAACATTCATTTTGCAGGTTCTACAAGGATTTATTTTCTTTCAAAAAAGTCGAGAAGCATAAGTTTCTTTGCCTCATCCATCAAGCAGAAGCAATTCTTTTCAGTTACTTTTCTTAGGTTGGATTTAAATATGTCTCCTCTTTCGTCATATTTCTATGTATCATATGTTAGTTTTGACCTGAGAAAGTAAGCTTGGGATTTGATCCCAAGTGCCACATAATTTTGTGGCTACTTCTCTTTCTCCAATAGCATCCTTGCGTACATCCAGCTAGACTGGACGGTTTCAGGACTAGTGCTTCTAGTGGTCGCTTTGTCCGGAGGTTAATCCCACCTTTGGTTGATTGTCTTGTTGTTTTTATCCTCTTCTTCTAGTTTGGAATGGCCTCCTTCCACCTTGTTGTTTGATTGTCTTCTTCGATTTGTTCGCTGCCCTCTTTCTTCAAAATTTTTGCAGCCACTTTTCTCCTAAGTTGCTCCCCTGTTTTTACCTGTTTTTTTTGCAGCCTCTTTTCTCCTAAGTTGCTACCCTGCTTTTACGACTTTTGCAACCCTCTTATTGATTTAGCTCTCTGCCCCATTTCATCCTTTTTTGCAGCCAACTATCTATTGTTCGCTTCTCCCTTTTTCCCCTCGTTTCGTCATTTGTTTCAGTCCTCTTTTTCCCTCTTTTTGCTCCTTTCCATACTCTTCCTTGTTCCCATTTTGCAAGTTTGAAGAAAAGGTTCTCAACAAAAAGATAAATCACTCTCCTTTTTGTATAAAATCTATTAAAAAAACTTCATTTTTAGTCTTCTAGCTTTATTTTAAAAGTCCTTTTCAACGGTTAAATTCCCAAGGCAAATTGTAACACTTAATAAAATTTCTTTTTTTGAGTGGGGTTTTTAAGCCCCCAGTCCCAACCTCCCCCATTTGGGGAGGTTTGTGGTGTTCTTTTCTTTTGTGTTCTTAGATTAGATTTGCTTTACATAGAATAGTTTCATTTTCTTGCTTAGAACAGTAATTGCTAGATTAGCTTGTTTTGATTCATTGTGAAGTTGTGTACTTTGTCATTTAAAAATCTCATCTTTCAAAAGTATTTCAACTGCTTTAAAGAAGAAATCTCTTGAATCTCACTTTGTGGATCAAGAGTGCTCTCTATCAGAGAGTTGTTGTTTATTTCGGTTTTTCTATTTACCCCCATGCTCTCCTGATTAAGGCCTAAAAACCTAAAAGAGATTCTTGGGTAGATTAGTCATTTTACTTTTTTCCAAGTTAATTAATTAATTGATAAGTTTCTTGAATTTGTCGGAATCCAAGTCAAGAGCACTCTCTATCGGAGAGCATTCCCACTGCATTTCCTTGTATCAAGCATATAGTTTAGCTAAGACTCTTGAACTTTTGTCATAAGAAAAAGTCAAGAGCGCTCTCTATCGGAGGGTTTTAATTAATTTATTTAATAAAATCTTTCAACTCACTTTCCCCCTTAATTAATTTACTTTGTTGACATCATTCACCTAGTATACTCTGTCGACTTTCGAGTTGGGCTCGTATTCAGAACAGTGAGCGGACTTGCTAAGACCAAAATAACAACACAAATTAAAATTTTACACCTTAACCAACGCACCGGAGTTGTAGAATGTTTCCCAAGTCATCCCTAGTAAGGGCGCCGGAACCGCCGCTGTCTAGATTCTCAGTTAGCTGGTCAATCTTCGCAATACCAGCCTGAGCTACTGGGCGGGCCGTCATGTCCCAAACGGAGTAACTCAAAAGATTTTCTCGGTCAATCTCTGATACCTTCTTCGTTTCAAAGCCATAATAAACAAGACCACTAAAATCTTTAAAACGGACCAAGAGCACTCGCATACCATTCACTAGATTTATTTCAAGACTTGTTAATTTCTTTAAGCATTGCAATACTTTGACTCCATAAGGCACTGGTCTATTATTTTATGCATGATTATTAATATAGATCATTTTGTCTTGGGCTTATAAAAATCTTTATTTGTGAATGCATTTTTTACAAGTTCTTTATACTGTTCATCTGTTAATCCAGTACAACGACGTGGATTGCTATTTTACGTCTTGTGTTCGAAATTCATAATAATAAAACATCCTTAATCACAATAACTCCTAAACAACATCCATCTGCATCATTCACACATTAGAACTTAACTTAAACACATTGAGCCATAGAAAACTCTTTGTTAGGGACTACCCCCCTTGGCTTCATTAGGAGTTAGCCTAAACGGAGGAGCTAGGAGTAGCTGACAGTACCTGGCTCTGTGCTTGCCCCCAAGGTCACACCTCTCCCACTTTCTCGAGTGAGGAGACAGCTTCCGGAAGATTTTTGCTGCTGGTGTGCAATCGGTGGACAACATCTTTTGGCGCCGTTGCCGTCGACAAATCTTTTTGTTCCTGGACGACCTTTGTTTCTTTTTAGTTTTTTACCTTTTTTCCCTTTTTTGTAGATTTTTAGTCCAATCACTCTCCGAAATTAAACTTGAATCCACTTGGCGACTCCACTGTTAGTAAACACCTCAAGGTATTCAACTAGAAGAAACGCTGAAGGTTTGCTCAATTTCATCCCCGAGCCTGAAAAGGTTTATAGGACGAGACTGAACAAACTTGCTTCTTGTAGGATCCTTGAGGAACTTGGATATGACTCTGTTTCAGACATCCACCTTTTATTTCAAGAAAACTTAGAAAATTTTCAAAACAATAATTGTTTTCCTAACACAATGGGTGAGTTTTTTACTCAGCTCAATTTCACTCGGATAGCAGGTCAGCCCCATGACATTCCCGAAAAAACTATTGATAAGCTTGTCACTTTCACAGGCACTGATGCCTTTATCTTTGCTGAGCAGCACGTCAAAAATTTCTCCAAACACTGTGGTTCTTATGTCAGGTGTGCTGCCAAACATGAAGATGTTTACATGACCCTGTTTGCTCTGTCTTTGGATGGCAAAGCTGGAAATTGGTATGATAATTTGCCAAACAACTCTTTCACTACCATAGCGGATTTCAAGACTGCTTTCCTTGGAAAGTTTGGCAATTAAAAGAAACCTAGACATCTAGTAGCAGCTTTGACTAGTATGAAGAAATATGATACGAAAACCATGGATGAATTCAACGATAGGTTCACAGAGTTATCAAATTCCATCCCTGCCACTTATGCTCCTCCTGCAACTTCCACTTTGGATTATTACATAGAAGCATTAAGTGGCAAGATCCAGTACGAGATTAGAGACAAGGAGTCGACCACATTACTTCAAGCTCAGAATTTGGCCATTAAAATTGATAACAATATGCAGTCCTCAGGAGAGTCAAACATCCAGGGTTACTCTAGATCATCAATTCCTCTTAAAACTGTTGAACCTAAAGGGAAAGAGCCATCAAACGAAGCATATGAGAAGAAGCTCATGGACCTGACATAGAAAATGCAAGACATGGAAAGGAAACAATTAGCGCAGATTAAATAGGTTCAGAATAGGGTCATAACTGTTGAAAGAACTCAACCTCCGCCACCTCCTAGATCCTTCCCTGCAAAACCAACATGGCAAAGAAGAAATCCCAACCATGAACAGAGGCCTCCTCATCAGTTAGAGGCTGCTAACATGGTTGAAACTTACACGCCATTTTGTAGGGCATGTGAAGACCTTCATGAAGAATTTTCTTGCTATTATACATGCTATGTTCAGGAGCATGGTTTTCTAGAGGGTTGTGATCCTAAAGCATCATCAAGCGAGCCTGAGTACATAAACTATGTAGGTGACATGCATGATATTTCCAGAGAGAGTTGGAGAGAGGCAAAACAATATTCAAGAGAGCCTCAATACATTTACGCAGTTGGACAGCTCCATCCTGTCACCATAGAAACCCAGTGTCAACTCGAAGATTATAGTCAGCAATTGGATAACCTCACTGAAAACTTTGGTACTAATCCTACAAATGAGCATAATGATGATAGTTTGGAAGGTTTACTACCTTGTGACCTTTTTTCTGAAGAAGATGACTATGATCATGAGGAGGGATATAGCCAAGGATGTGATACAAGTGAGGAAGAATCCCTTACATCTGAGATGGATGATAACTATGAGACTTTAATTGAAAATCCAATCTTAGAGGTTTCATGTGATGAGAGTCCTCCATGCTTTCCACCTGATGACAAACATTTGGAAAGTTGGGTCCCCTGTGATATCTTTGAAAACCAGCTTTTTGAAGAAGATTGTTTTAAGTAGAATAAGGAGTGTAGATAGGGACTTGATACCAGTGATGAGGCATCTCTCATATCCGACATAGATGGCAATGATGACTATTGGACTTTTATTGAAAATCCAACCTATGATACTTTTGAAAATATTTTTGAGAATCTCATCTATGATGTGTCTAGCGAGGGGAGTTGTTATTCTGAGACTTATGAAAGTTGTAAAGAAGAGCAGTCGAAGTTTTCCTATGATCAGTCAGAATTGTATCTGAGTATCTGTAATAAGGACTCGAAAAAGAAGTGAAGTGAAGAATCAGATGGGATACAACTAGTTGAAGTTTTTTCTCAACCACCGTCTTCACATATAGATGTTCCTTATGTTTTGGAGCAGCTTGGGGCTTATACAACGAGTTATTATTTGATAAGCCTTGATAATCAACATGATGGAGTAGTCGACCTGCCTCATCATCTCGACTTGTATATTAGCGCTATCTAGTCATGGATAGAAGCAGCCTGCGCGAGCACCTACCAGTTTGGGAAAAAGTTTGACAACATTATTCATGCCTATGATTTCCCATCCAACCCGCCCATTCTGGATCATCACGTAGGTTTGCATTTTCTGGAAATTGTGTCCTTACTTTGGCTGGTAACCAAAGACCAGGCAAAACTTTTTTCTATTAATAAAATGCTCAAGTGGCTACACTGGATTTATGATTACACCTAACCTTTTTTATATCATGCTTAGAGTAGGAAAATAGGCTCCTCAAAGTGAGCATTTTCTTTCTATACTTAGAAATAAATAAATTTTTCAGTTAAATTTTGTCATTCCTTTGAATAAAGCAACTATTGGATCATTGGCTCTTTTTCATAAAACTTGTGCTACTGAGGTTTTTCTTGTCAAGTTGAGATGTTTTTACAGGATGTGGAAACCAGAAATTCTGGTGTTTTCATATGCTCTCCTTGCATAAGAGACTAGATCAAGCACACGTCCCGTAGTTGGAGCTAGATGTTATCCACTAATTTTGCACTTAGTAGATTTTTCGGTGAGCTGCCAGAGCATTGAACAAGTACACTTGTTCGTGATCAGAATTCAGAAGTCTGCCAACCTTTTCCTGGAACTTTGTTCGGAACTTTTTGTAAATATATGTTCATACCCCCTTGGGGAGATTGTAAAAAATGTCCTAGGATTTAATTTTTTATAAAAAGCTCGGCTTCCCAAACTTGGGCGTCAAGCTGACTAGCCCAGAGTGTTTTTTTCCTTCATTATTATTGGCTGTTGAACAAACGACCAATAATTTATGAGTTTTTCACTCGCTCCTCCAAAGGTGGGGTAGTTGTCTTGTTGTTTTGGACTTGGGAGGTTATTGGAGCCTTCGTGTCAGTGTTTTTTTGTCATGCTAGGAATTTCGATTGAGTCGTACGAACATGTACTAGGTCCCCCAAAAGTTTCGTTGGATTCCGAGAAAAATAGTTTTTTTTTCCGTTTTTTATGCCATTTTTTAATGGTTTAAATGGAAAATTTCAAAATGTAATAAATGGATGATCCGGAGTCCGTTTTCTGCATGGTTGGTCTCATTTTCAAGCCCAGAGTAGCATATTTACCCCAAGGGCCACTCTCACCATCAATCGGGCAGCCGAGCCACCCCATGAAGCAGTATTTGCCTAAAAATGCATCCGGATGGCATTTAAATGCTAAAAATAGACATTTTGGCACTAAGGTCCAAATTTTAAAAAGTCAAAATTGAATTTTTAAGTGTGGAGATGATTTGGCATGGGTCCCATATTAATTTACGACACTATTTCACATGACATGAGTTGAAACTTTGGGTTAAAATTGAAGTCCGTATTAAGTCAAAAGGAAGTGGGTGACGTCAATATGGATGGAGTTCATGCTAAGCGTTAGTATGAATGTGTGAGTGGTATTAAGTGTGGACCCTTCTCATCGTAAATTTTAAAAATTAAAATCCATGGTATGGTCACGATTTCATAGAAATGGGATGACGTGAATATAGAGGCTCACGTTGGCATGAAGAGTGCTAGCGCATAGTTGAGAGGTGGTGAGTGGGATTAGTGGGGACCCTTCAAGGTAAAGCAAACCTTCACGCTGAGCATTCCATACACTCGCGAAGGGTGAGCTCACGCTGGTTTGGTGGGGCGATTACATTGATTCGTGGCCACCTCATGGGCTCGGCTCCTTTCAATCGCAGGTTATCTTTACCTACGCTCAGTCTTCAGCTCAGTTCAAGCTGAGCTTAACTCCGGATTGATCTCTGGTTCATCAAAAGCCCCTGGGGCTTGGTTTTTTTGTATAAATAGAGGTGCTTGGCACTCTCTTCACATGGGAATTTTTGGCATAGAAGCTCTGGAGAATTTTTATTGTAACATTTTGCTTAAGATTTAATAAAGTTGATGACTTTGGACGTCAATGCGGAAGCTCTTTGTTCGTCATGATTCACCTTGTGAGGTGATACCTTTCTTTGCTCCCTTCTCTCTTGATTCTTAAGCATTAGATTGTATAATTGTTGAAGGCTAACAATCTAGTACTATATTGTATAATCCATGCTTTTCTCATTAGAGAAAATTTAGGGTCTAAAATGGGCCTTATAAGAAAACGTGCCAAAATAATTTTTTGTGAGTTGGAATTCAAGAACCAATAGAATTTCAATAAAATAAGTCAACCATAATGGTTGAATTGACATATTTGTCATTAAAAAAAACTACTTTTTTTGTTCGTATTTTTGACATATCTCATTGTGTTTTTACTCAAATTTTGATCGGAAGAACTCGTTGGATGCGAAATTTGATTCTGCATCTAACGAGTACCCACACTGCATACTTTTGACGGACCCCGCTACCCCATCATCATCACGTTTTTTCAGGTATTTCTTGTTTTTGGGGTAGCGGGATCCATCAAAAGTATGCAGTGTGGGTACTCGTTGGATGCGGAATCAAATTTCGCATCCAACGAGCTCTCCCGATCAAAATTTGAGTAAAAACACAATGAGATATGTCAAAAATATGAACACAAAAAGTAGTTTTTTTCTTTCTTCCTCCAAAATTAATCAATATTATTTTATTATTTTAACTATTATTTTATTATTTTCCTTAGGAGGCCCATTTTAGACCCCAAAATTCCTCTAATGCTTGAAGTTGTGGTGCTTTCAGGTCTTGTCCGATATACAGGGGCTCTTTTATGGTTAACATTCATTCTGCAAGTTCTATAAGGAGTCATTTTCTTTCAAAAAAGTCGAGAAACATAAGTTTCTTTGCCTCATCCATCAAGCAGAAGCAATTCTTTCCGATTACTTTTCTTAGGTTGGAACTAAATATCTCTCTTCTTTCGTCATATTTCTATGTATCATATGTTAGTTTTGACCTGAGAAAGTAAGCTTGGGATTTAATCCCAAGTGCCACATAATTTTGTGGCTACTTCTCTTTCCCCATTAACATCCTTGCGTACATCCAGCTAGACTGGACGGTTTCGGGACTAGTGCTTCTAGTGGTCGCTTTGTTCGGAGGTTGATCCCACCTTTGGTTGATTGTCTTGTTGTTTTTATCCTCTTCTTCTAGGTTGGATTTGGCCTCCATCCACCTTGTTTGATTGTCTCCTTTGATTTCTTCGCTGCCCTCTTTTTTCAAAATTTTTGCAGCCACTTTTCTCCTAAGTTGCTGCCATGTTTTTACAATTTTTGCAGCCCTCTTATTGCTTAGCTCGTTGCCCCATTTCCTCATTTTTTGCAGCCAACTATCTGTTCTTTGCTTCTCCCTTTTTCCCCTCGTTTCCTCATTTGTTTCAGTCCTCAATTGCCCTCTTTTTGCTCCTTTCTATCCTCTTCTTTGTTCCCATTTTGCAAGTTTGAAGAAAAGGTTCTCAACAAAAAGAAAAATCACTCTCCTTTTTGTATCAAATCTATTAAAAAAGCTTCATTTTTAGTCTTCTAGCTTTATTTTAAAAGTCCTTTTCAAGGGTTAAATTCCCAAGGCATATTGTAACACTTAATAAAATTTCTTTTTTTGAGTGGGGTTTTTAAGCCCCCACTCCCAACCTCCCGCATTTGGGGAGGTTTGTGGTGTTCTTTTCTTTTGTGTTGTTAGATTAGATTTGCTTTACTTAGAATAGTTTCATTTTCTTGCTTAGAACACTAATTGCTAGATTAGCTTGTTTTGATTCATTGTGAAGTTGTGTACTTTGTTATTTAAAAATCCTATCTTTCAAAAGTATTTCAACTGCTTTAAAGTAGAAATCTCATGAATCTCACTTTGTGGATCAAGAGTGCTCTCTATCGGAGAGTTGTTGTTTATTTCGGTTTTTTTACTTACCCCCATGCTCTCCCGATTAAGGCCTAAAAACCTGAAAGAGATTCTTGGGTAGATTAGTCATTTTACTTTTTTGCAAGTTAATTAATTAATTGCTAAGTCTCTTGAACTTGTCGGAATCCAAGTCAAGAGCACTCTCTATCGAAGAGCATTCCCACTGCATTTCCTTGCATCAAGCATATAGTTTAACTAAGACTCTTGAACTTTTGTCATAAGACAAAGTCAAGAGCGCTCTTTGTCGGAGGGTTTTAATTAATTTATTTAATAAAATCTTTCAACTCACTTTCCCCCTTAATTAATTTACTTTGTTGACACCCTTCACCTAGTATGCTCTGCCGACTTTCGAGTTGGGCTCGTACACAGAACGGTGAGCGGACTTGCTAAGACCACAATAACAACACAAATTGAAATTTTACCCCTTAACCAACGCACCGACGTTGTAGAAAGTTTCCCAAGTCATTTCTAGTAAGGATGCCGGAACCTCCTCTGTCTAGATTCTTAGCTAGCTGGTCAATCTTCGCGATACCAGCCTGAGATACTGGGCGGGCCGTCATGTCCCAAACGGAGTAACTCAAAATATTTTCTTGGTCGATCTCTGATACCTTCATCGTTTCGAAGCCATAATAAACAATACCACTAAAATATTTAAAACGGACCAAGAGCACTCGCATACCATTCACTAGCTTTATTTCAAGACTCGTTAATTTCTTTAAGCATTGCAATACTTTGACTCCATAAGGCAATGGTCTATTATTTTATGCATGATTATTAATCTAGATCATTTTGTCTTGGGCTTATAAAAATCTTTATCTGTGAATGCCTCTTTTACAAGTTCTTGATATACTGTTTATCTGTTAATCCAGTACAGCGACGTGGATTGCTATTTTATGCCTTGTGTTCGAAATTCATAATAATAAAACATTCTTCATCACAATAACTCCTAAACAACATCCATCCGCATCATTCACACATTAGAACTTAACTTAAACACATTGAGCCATAGAAAACTCTTTGTTAGCGACTACCCCCCTTGGCTTCGTTAGGAGTTAGCCTAAACGGAGGAGCTAGGAGTAGGTGACAGTACCTGGCTCTGTGCTTGCCCCCAAGGTCACACCTCTCCCACTTTCTCAAGTGAGGAGACAGCTTGCGGAAGATTTTTGCTGCTGGTGTGCAATCAGCGGACAACATCTTTTGGTGCCGTTGCCATGGACAAATATTTTTGTTCCTGGATGACCTTTGTTTCTTTTTAGTTTTTTACCTTTTTTCCTTTTTTTGGTAGATTTTTAGTCCAATCACTCTCTGAAATTAGACTTGAATCCACTTGGCGACTCCACTGTCAATAAACACCTCAAGGTATTCAACTAGAAGAAACTCTGAAGGTTTGCTCAATTTCATTCTCGAGCCTGAAAAGGTTTATAAGAGGAGACTGAACAAACTTGCTTCTTGTAGGATGCTTGAAGAACTTGGATATGAGTCTATTTCAAACATCCACCTTTTATTTCAAGAAAACTTAGAAAATTTTCAAAACAATAACTGTTTTCCTAACACAATGGGTGAGCTTTTTACTCAGCTCAATTTCACTCAGATAGCAGGTCAGCCCCATGACATTCCCGAAAAATCTATTGATAAGCTTGTCACTTTCACAGGGACTGATGCCTTTATTTTTGCAGCACATCAGAAATTTCTCCAGAATCTGTGGTTCTTATGTTAAGTGTGCGGCCAAACATGAAGATGTTTACATGACCCTGTTTGCTCTGTCTTTGGATGGCAAAGTTGGAAATTGGTATGATAATTTGCCAAACAACACTTTCACTACCATAGCGGATTTCAAGACTGCTTTCCTTGGAAAATTTGCCAGTAAAAGGAACTTAGACATCTAGTAGCAGCTTTGACTAGTATGAAGAAATCTAATACGGAAACCATGGATGAATTCAATGATATGTTCACAGAGTTATCAAATTCCATCCCTGCCACTTACGCTCCTCCTGCAGCTTCCACTTTGGATTATTACATAGAAGCATTAAGCGGCAAGATCCAGTACCAGATTAGAGACAAGGAGTCGACCACATTGCTTCAAGCTCAGAATTTTGCCATTAAAATTGATAACAATATGCAGTCTTCAGGAGAGTCAAACATCCAGGGTTACTCTAGATCATCAATTCCTCTTAAAACTGTTGAACCTAAAGGGAAAGAGCCATCAAACAAAGCATATGAGAAGAAGCTCATGGACCCTACAGAGAAAATGCAAGACATGGAAAGGAAACACTTAGCGCAGATTATAGAGGTTCAGAATAGGTTCATAACTGTTGAAAGAACTCAACCTCCGCCACCTCCTAGAACCTTCCCTGCAAAACCAACATGGCAAAGAAGAAATCCCAACCTTGAACTGAGGCCTCCTCATCAGTTAGAGGCTGCTAACATGGTTGAAACTCACGCCATTTTGTAGGGCATGTGAAGACCTTCATAAAGAATCTTCTTGCTATTATGCATCCTATGTTCAGGAGCATGGTTTTCTAGAGGGTTGTGGTCCTAAAGCATCATCAAGCGAGCCTGAGTACATAAACTATGTAGGTGACATGCATGATATTTCCTGAGAAACTTGGAGAGAGGCAAAACAATATTCAAGAGAGCCTAAATACATTAACGCAGTTGGATAGCTCCATCATGTCACCACAGAAACCCGGGGTCAAGTCGAAGATTATAGTCAACAATTGGATAACCTCAGTGAAAACTTTGGTACTAATCCTATAAATGAGCATAATGATGAAAGTTTGGAAGGTTTACTACCTTGTGACCTTTTTTCTTAAGAAGATGACTATGATCAAGAGGAGGGATATAGCCAGGGATGTGATACAAGTGAGGAAGAATCCCTTACATCTAAGATGGATGATAACTATGAGACTTTAATTGAAAATCCAATCTTAGAGGTTTCATGTGATGAGAGTCCTCCATGCTTTCTACCTGATGACAAACATTTGGAAAGTTGGGTCCCCTGTGATATCTTTGAAACCCAGCTTTTCGAACAAGATTGTTTTAAGCAAAATGAGGAGTGTAGCCGGGGACTTGATACCAGTGATGATGCATCTCTCATATCCGACATAGATGGCGATGATGACTATTGGACTTTTATTGAAAATCCAACCTATGATACTTTTGAAAATATTTTTGAGAATCTCATCTATGATGTGTCTAGCGAGGGGAGTTGTTATTTTGAGACTTATGAAAGTTGTAAAGAATAGCAGTCGAAGTTTTCCTATGATCAGTCAAAATTGTATCTGAGTATCTGTAATAAGAACTTGAAAAAGAAGTGCGGTGAAGAATCAGATGGGATACAACTAGTTGAAGTTTTTTCTCAGCCATTGTCTTCACATATAGATGTTCCTTATGTTTTGGAGCAGCTTGGGGATTATACAACGAGTTATTATTTGATAAGCCTTGAGGATCAGCATGATGGAGTAGTCGACCTGCCTCATCATCCCTACTTGTATATCAGCGCTATCAAGTCATCGACAGAAGCAGCCTGCATGAGCACCAACCAGTTTGGGAAAAAGTTTGACGACATTATTGATGCCTATGATTTCCCATCCAGTATGCCCATTCCGAATCATCACGCAGGTTTACATTTTCTGGAAATTGTATCCTTACTTTGGCTGGTAACCAAAGACAAAACAAAACTTTTTTATATTAATAAAATGCTCAAGTGGCTACACTGGATTTATGATTACACATAACCTTTTTTATATCATGCTTAGAGTAGGAAAATAGGCTCCTCAAAGTGAGCATTTTCTTTCTGTACTTAAAAATAAATAAATTTTCCAGTTAAGTTTTGTCATTCCTTTGAATAAAGCAACTATTGGATCATTGGCTCTTTTCATAAAACTTGTGCTACTGAGGTTTTTCTTGTCAAGTTGAGATGTTTTTACAGGATGTGGAAATCAGAAATTCTAGTTCTCGTATGCTCTCCTTGCATAAGAGACTAGATTGAGCACATGTCCCGCAATTAGAGCCCGTTGTTATCCACTAATTTTGCACTTGTTGGATTTTTCGGTAAGCCGCCAGAGCATTGAACAAATACACTTGTTCGTGATCAGAATTCATAAGTCCTCCAACCTTTTCCTGGGACTCTGTTCGAAACTTTTTGTAAATACATGTTCGTACCCCCTTGGGGAGATTGTAAAAAATGTCCTAGCATTTAATTTTTTATAAAAGGCTCGACTTCCCGGACTTGGGCATCAAGCCGACTAGCCCAGAGTGTTTTCTCCTTTGGTTATTGTTGCTTGTTGAACAAACGACCAATAATTTCTGAGTTTTTCACTTGCTCCTCCAAAGCTGGGGTAATTGTCTTATTGTTCCGGCCTTGGGAGGTTATTAGAGCCTTCGTGTCAATGTTTTTTGTCATGCTAGGCATTCCGATTGAGTCGTATGAACATGTACTAGGTCCCCCTAAAGTTTTGTTGGATTCCAAGATTTTTTTTTTTTTCCGTTTTTTAATGGTTTAAATGGAAAATTTCAAAATGTAATAAATGGATGATCCAGAGTCCGTTTTCGGCATGGTTGGGCTCATTTTCAAGCCCAGAGTAGCATCTTTACTCCAAGGGCCACTTTCACCATTATTCGAGTAGCCAAGGCACCCCGTGAAGTAGTAATTGACTAAAAATTTATCAAGATGGCATTTAAATGCTAAAAATGGACATTTTGGCACTAAGATCCAAATTTTAAAAAGTCAAAATTGAATTTTTAAGTGTGGAGATGATTTGGCATAGGTCCCATATTAAGTTACAACTCTATTTCACATGACATGAGTTGAAACTTTGGGTTAAAATTGAAGTTTGTATTAAGCCAAAAGGAAGTGGGTGACGTCAATATGGATGGAGTTCATACTAAGCATTAGTATGAATGTGTGACTGGTATTAAGTGTCGACCCTTCTCACCGTAGATTTTAAAAATTAAAACCCATGGTATGGTCACGATTTCATAGAAAGGGGATGGAGTGAATATAGAGGCTCACGTTCGCAAAGAGTGCTAGCGAATACTTGAGAGGTGGTGAGTGGGATTAGTGGGGGCCTGTCCACTTAACCAATAAAATATTATAATTAAACTTTGGATAGAGGTTGTGAAATCGAGTTTACTTCATGAAGAGAGGTGATGTCAAGGTAAAGCAAACCTTCACGCTAAGCATTCCATACACTCGCGAAGGGTGAGCTCACGTTGGTTTGGTGGGGCGATTACATTGATTCGTGGCCACCTCATGGGCTCGACTCCTTTCAATTACAGGTTATCTTTACTTCAGCTCAGTTCAAGCTGAGCTTAACTCCGGATTGATCTCTAGTTCATTAAAAGCCCATGGGGCTTAGTTTTTTTGTATAAATAGAGGTGCTTGGCACTCTCTTCACATGGGAGTTTTTGGCATAGAAGCTCTGGAGAATTTTTATTGTAACATTTTGCTTAAGATTTAATAAAGTTGATGACTTTGGAGGTCAATGCGGAAGCTCTTTGTTTGTCATGATTCACCTTGTGAGGTGATACCTTTCTTTGCTCCCTTCGCTCTTGATTCTTAAGCATTAGATTGTATAATTGCTGAAGGCTAACAATCTAGAACTATATTGTATAATCCAAGATTTTCTCTTGAAGTTGTGTTGCTTTCAGGTATTGTCCGATATATAGGGGCTCTTTTATGGCTAACATTCATTCTGCAGGTTCTACAACGAGTTATTTTCTTTCAAAAAAGTCGAGAAGCAATTCTTTTCGGTTACTTTTCTTAGGATGGATCTAAATATCTCTCTTCTTTCGTCATATTTCTATGTATCATATGTTAGTTTTGACCTGATATAGTAAGCTTGGGATTTGATCCCAAGTGCCACATAATTTTGTGACTACTTCTCTTTCCCCATTAGCGTCTGTTGTCTGCCGATTGCACACCAGCAGTAGAAATCTTTCGAAAGTTGTTTCTTCACTTGAGAAAGTGGAAGAGGTGTGACCTTGGGGGCAAGCACAGAGCTAGGTTTTGTCACCTACTCCTAGCTCCTTCGTTTAGGCTAACTCCTAACGAAGCCAAAGGGGGTAGTCCCTAACAAAGAGTTTTGTAAGGCTCAATGTGGTTAAAGTTTTTTTAATTAGTTGCGGATGTGGATGGGTGTTATTTAGGAGTTATTATGATTAGAAGTGTTTATTTATTATGAGTATGACACTTAATCAAAAGCAATCAACGTTGCTAGCAAGATATTTAAGTAATGAGTGATGATTCCAGACTTTAATTATGCATTCAAAGAAAGAAATTATAATAAACCATAAACAATTGATCAAATAATATAATTATGAAAATTAAAAAAGGACCAATGCCTTATGGAGTCAATAATGCTGAAATGCGCAAGAGAATTAAACACAAGTCTAGAAATCACACTAGTGAATGTTAGGTGATGCGAATGCTCTTGGTAGGTTTTAATGACTTTATGTGCTCTTGATTAAGATGTCAACGAAGGTTTGTCAAACGCCGGGAGACTCTTCTAAGTTCACTCTGTTGAAGACATGCCGGGCCCGCCCAGTACCCCAGGCTGGTATCGCAAAGATTGACCCGCTAGCTAAGAAGCTTAGACAGCGGGGTTCTAGCGCCTCTACTAGGAAGTACTTTGGAAAATTCCCTACAACGCCAGTGCATTGGTTGTGGGGTGTAAAATTTTATTACGTTATTCTTGCAGGGTTAAAGATCCAGTGCCATTTCTAGGTACTCCGATCTGAGATCGGTCAGAGCATACTCCGGCAAGGAGGGAATGAAGTTAATTAATTAAGGGATGTGTGTTGCAAGTTTTATTAAATCAGTTAATTAGAACTCTCCGACAGAGAGCGCTCTTGACCCCGTCTTATGACAGTGGTTCAAGAGACTTAGCTAATCTAAGATGCCTAATGCAGGGGTATGCAGTTCTATGAATGCTCTCTGATAGAAAGTGCTCTTGACTTGTGTACTGCAAGTTCAAGAATCTTACTTAATTCGTTAAACTTTGAATGAAAGAAATAAAACAATAAAAATCTAACTACCCAAGAGTCTCTTTTCAGGCTTTTTAGGGCCCTAATCGGGAAAACAAGCGGGTAAGTATATAGTAAGAAATATGCCATGTTCAATTTAAACAATCAAAACAATATTTTTAACTCATTTTCTATGGACAATAAATTAATCAAAACATGCACTACTTGATTATGATTATGCAATTTATGCTACCCTATTCTACCATTAGCAATTTAAACAAAAAATGAAAAGCATGGCAGTGAGACGATACAAGCTTCCCCCAAATGGGGGAATAAGGGTGTGGAAGCCGTAATCCCACTCACTTTTTATTAATTTTACAATTTTTTGATGAATTGTTCTTTGCCTTTTTTCTGAAAGCACAGGGAGAGAAAGGGATGGAGAGAAGAGGGAAAATTGTCTTTTTGTTCTTGCTTGCTCCCTTGCTTGCTTTTTTGGGTTTTTTTTTTAATTCTTCCTACAAATAAGAGCTTTAAACAGTTCAAACATTATGCATTAATCAAAATTTTAAATACAAACTACAAACTAGACTCTGAAAGAAGGGGTAAAAACCAGCGATGTGTTGTCCGCCGATTGCACACCAGCAGCAGAAACCTAATGAAAGTTGTCTCCTCACTTAAGAAAGTGGGAGAGGTGTGACCTTGGGGGCAGGCACAGAGCTAGGTACTGTCACTTACTCCTAGCTCCTCTGTTTAGGCTAACTCCTAACGAAGCCAAGGGGGGTAGTCCCTACAAAAGAGTTTCTATGGCTCTTAAGTTGTTAAAGTGTTCTTAAAGGTTGCGGATGCAGATGGGTGTTGTTTAGGATTTATTATTATTTGAAGATGTTTACTTATTATCAGTATGACACCTAATCAAAAGCAATCCACGTTGCTAACAAGAGATTAAAAAGATAAGTAAAAATTCTAGAATTTAATTAAGCATTCAGAGATAGAAATTATAATGAACCACATACAATTGATCAATATAAGATAATTATGCAGATTTCATCAAGGACCAGTGCCTTATGGAGTCAATGATACTGAAATGCGCAAAAAAATAAGTCTTAAGAATCCAACTAGTGAGTATTAGATTGTGCGAATGCTCTTGGTAGGTTTTAAGGTTTTTATGTGTTCTTGATTTAGGTGTCAACGAAGGTTTGTCAAAAGCCGGGAGAATATTCTAAGTTCCCTCCGTTGAAGACATGTTGGGCCTGCCCAGTATCCCAGGCTAGTATCGCAAAGATTGACCAGCTAGCTGAGACGCTTAGACAGCAGGATTCCGGCGCCTCTACTAAGAAGTACTTTGGAAGATTCCCTACAACGTCGACGAGTTGGTTACGGGGTGTTTAAGTTTTATTAAATTATTCTTGCAAGGTTTAAAGATCCAGTGTCGTTTTTGGGTACTCCGATCTAAGATCGGTCAGAGCATACTCCGGCAAGAAGGGAACAAGGTTAATTAATTAAGGGGTGTATGTGTTGCAAGTTTTATTAAATCAGTTAATTAAGACTCTCCAACAGAGAGAGCTCTTGACCTTGTCTTATGACAAAGGTTCAAGAGACTTATCTAATCTAAATGCCTAATGCAAGGATGTGCAAATCTAATAATGCTCTCCGATAGAGAGTGCTCTTGACTTGGGTTCTGACAAGTTCAAGAGACTTAATTAATTAATTGATTAAACACTTAACAGGAAAATAAAGATCTAAGCTACCCAAGAGTTTCTTTCAAAATTTTTAGGGCCCTAATCGGGAAAGCAAGGGGGTAAGTAAAACTATATCAAAAAGTTAAACAAAATTTGCATTAGCTTAAGTAAATAAACAAAGAGACATCTTTACTTTTATATTTTATGAATAATGAACTAAACAGAAATAAAACTACCTTGTTTTATTAAACAAAACAAACTTCTAATAATTGAAACTATTTTATCGTACTTTTAGCACAATGTGAAGCAAAGCATGAAAATTGGGAGACGATACAAGCTTCCCCCAAATGGGGGAAGAGGGGTGTGGGAGCCATAATCCCACTCGCTTTTTATTAATTTGTTACAATGTTTTGAAGTTTGGAGTCCTTTGTGATCTTGAGAGTGTCTTCAAGGCAACCTATAGAATGGGGATTAAGAAGGGGGAAGAAGGAATGTTTCTTGCAGCTTATATCCTTGATTTTTTGCCAGCATTCTCGTTTAACCTGTCACAGAAAGAGAAAAAGCAGCGAGCTATTTTCCTGCAAAATGATGGATTAAACAATACAATACACTACCAAAATCCACTTAGTACTTAAATAAAAGATAGGGACTTTATGTTGCTTCTTAATCCCCCTGTAGAATGGGGATTAAGAAGGGGGAAGAAGGAATGTTTCTTGCAGCTTATATCCTTGATTTTTTGCCAGCATTCTCGTTTAACCTGTCACAAAAAGACAAAAACCAGCGAGCTATTTTCTTGCAAAATGATGGATTAAACAATACAATACACTACCAAAATACACTTAGTATTTAAATAAAAGATAGGGACTTTATGCTGCTTCAAGTACTAACTAGATCTAAGAGAAATGAGAGCAAGTAGATGCAAAAGATTAGCTTTATAAATCAGAATTCTAATTGCAAACATAAAGTGAAATAATGAAAAATTTTAACTTTGGGGTGAATGGAGAAGATAAACCACTTGGATCTTGAATCCTTGAAACCACTTTGGATCCCAATAGCATGCAGTTGCTAGAAACGTATGCTTGGCTCCAAGAAAAGGAGATGCAAGTTAGCTCAACAATTTACTTGGTACGGTGAAGTGATCTGCAAACAAAATCTTATACACTTGCCAAAACGGGGTTAAAACATGTATTATTTACTAATCAAATCCCAAAAGCATGAAATACAGCTGAATAAAACAATGCTCTTTAAGACTTTTGAAAGTAAATGGAATAAATAGGTAACTTGAAAGCTACAAATACCTATTCTTACGTGCTTTTATAAGCCCTTTAAAGTAAAGAAACTAAAACAATATCACCTCATTAACCGGAACATATGCATCCAATATCTACACAGCATGAGCCTCTAACGCCTTTCTTTATTACAAAATAGGTTGCGTAAGAGCAACAAGCATTACAATATTTCACCAGAGGTTCTTTATATCAATCATCCAAACTGATAGAGCTAAAAGTACCTCTATTTATACAATGAATGAAGACCAAAACCCTAAAACCAAAAATTCCTGACCTAACTGATTTGGCACCTAGCTGGGAGTCCAAACCTAAAGATGAAGAGCTGAGAGTGAGGGGAGGCCTCCACCTAGGCAAGGCGCCCTCACTCCAAACCTAAACATCCAAAACCAACCACCTTGGAGTCCACACGTGTGCGGGTGCATCTGCTGATGAAGGAGGGGCGTGAGCCACATCTTAGGTATGGAGGAGCCACTGCCATTAGATCATCAAGTAATCACCAGTTCCTGCCGCAATCAAATCATCAAACCAATGAGTGCTCTCCATCTCATCCAATTCGAGAGTTTAGCTGGAGATGACAAGTCCGTTAACTGAATATATCTTTATTGCTCACTGAATGCTGACTGAAGCTGAGTTATGATAACTCCAATCATCATAAATGCCCATTGAGATGTCATTTAGCCTTTTATTTCACTAAATTTGGATTAATTTGGAGAGTTTTGGATTTTCTCCAAAATAATCATTTTTCCCCAAAAATGACTTTTTTGAGAAAATGTGCATTATGTGTGCGATTGATGATCTGAAAGTTGGATCTGACTAGCTAGCCAATCAAGAATGATTTTTGGCTTAACGTTAGAGCCTTCAATCACTGAAAACGGGGTCCGGATGACTAACTTATTACAAATGGGATTTTTCCATTTAATTTATGGAAAAATTAATCAAAAAACTTGGGTAAATAATTAAAAAATTAAAAAAAATTAAAATAATTTTTTAACGCGTCCAGTAAATTTTTTCAGAAAATTTTTGATGGTCCTATTGACTTAGGACATGACCATGCTCTATTCTAATAATGCCTAGTAGGTTTATATACACTTAGTTGGGCTCTAATAACCCCCCAAGGCCCAGAATTCAAAATCGGGCATTCCAGCTTTGGAGGAAGCGGGAGAAAACCTCGTCAATTATACTCGGCTATAGGCAAAGCATAATTGTCAAGGGCAAAAAACTCTCTGGAATACCTTAGTTGAGATTCTACGTCTTAGGAGACCGAACCACTCAAAACACCCTACTAGCAGATTTTATTACAAACCCCACGGGGCCATGGTCAAAATTATTCTAATGAAAAACTGGCTAGCCAAAATTGGCTTGACATAAAGACGGAACAATTTATACACTGGAATCAAACATTGGACATGTTTGTCAACCGGCGGCTCCTCAGGTAACCCAACTATGCTACAAAAAAGTTGGTAACACGATGAAAGAGGAGGAAAGAGAGAGGAGAAAAACCAAGAAAAAGGGAACAAGAAAAGGTAAAAAGAGGGTTGTAAAACAGTAACAGAGGGCAGCGAACTAAGTGAAAACAAGGCTGTCCAGAAAGAAGAAAAAGAGAGCTGTCCAAAGCTAGAAAAATGGGTGAAAACTAAGGAAAAAGAGGGCTGTCCAAAGGGAAGAAAGAGGGCTACAAAATAACGTGAAAAGAGGGCAGCGAACTAGAAGAAGGAAAGGCAAGCCAAACAAGGCAATGGGAAGGAAGCCTAAGGATTGAAAGAAGTAACCGGTAACCAAAAGAACATTATCTTATGGATGGAACACGAGAGAGAGAGTTATTCCCAGCTTTTTTTTTTTAAGCAAAAAATGACGAACACTGTAGGTCCTGCAATTAAAAATGTTAAATTTAAATGGTTGTTTTTAAGCATGGGATAGAAGCAGCTGAGCTCACACCCATAGTTTTAAAAATCGGAATCGAACTCGGAATCGGTCGAGGATCAACTCGAAATCGGAATCGGAATCGGTAATGAATTGGTCATAAATCGGCCGATTTGAATTTAATGAATCGGTTTGCTAAAAAATACATCAAATACTTAAATTTTAAAGGAAAACAACATTTTCAAGATTATAATCCATGATAGGCTGAAAGTTGAAACAACAACGAGCATTAATTCCTCAAAAAAACATAATAAAAAAAGTTAAAAACAGCATTAATTCCTCAAAAAAAACAGCACCCTGTCATACTGCTGCCACTGCTGATAATTAGGACAGTAGGATTTCAGACCCTTTGGTCTCCTTAAAGTGGTGCAATTGGGACAGTTTTTTAGGCTTCTTTTCTAGACATTTTATCTTGGTGACCTGTTAAACTCGCTGGCATGGTCATTACAAACTTACAGCGGTCATTTTGAATAATCTTTTGTTATGATATCCTTCTAAATGGTGATAAAGTACAGACTTTTAAAATGTTGTCTTGACTGAGTTTGATTCCAAAATGTGAATGCTGATGTTAACTCTGTTTAAAGTTATTGATGTCACATCTGCTTTTCATATATATAAAATAATATTCTTTAACAATAATAATACTAAGTCTGCCATTTATAATGTTAATGAAATGTATATAACACCAGCCCAGATCCATCTTAATCATGTATTGATCAGTGATGAGCAAGATCAAGTCCCTTGAGGTGCAAAGGGTTTGCACTTTAAGATGGATATAGGCTATCTTACTTCCAGTTGTAAACTAATGTGCACTGTATCAGGATTCTTGTTGAAAGAGTCTATATAATCTGCCTGTCTAATGCTTAGAGAAAATTGAAATTCGCAAACAATTTGGTTGTCATTATTCTTATTATCTCTTATAGAAATATGCATTTTGAAAGCAAGTGATGTGCAGATTTTAGTTCTTCTAATTTGTGTAGTATTCAGGTCTCCATTCTCTATTTCTTGGAAGACTGAATTCTTAGAATTTCTATAAGTTGTTTTTGACCATCTAAAGCACCATCCTTAGGAACTAAAATGCCAGTTGAAATGATATGCAATCCTAGTTGTAGACAGTTGCTAGATTTATGATGTAAATTTTCAATCTGGTTGGGGTTGTAATTAGCCATCACATTTGCACTATCATTGTATGTCCTGAATCCTGATGTTGACATTTTTCAGTCCTGATTTTGATATAAAATTTTACATTTAAGATTAGGTGGAGTCTTATTGTAGTTGTGCATTAGGTTAGGGAATAGGGTAGGTTAGGAGTCAGGACTTAGGTTAGGGAACCGTTTAGGTTAGTAAAGATTTATAAAATAAAATAAAAATGACTAAAAATTAAAAAAAATTGACTTTTTGCAAACCGGATCCAAACCGGACCGGTCAGGCTTGAACTCGACCGGTTGGACCGGTTAGTTACCGAACCGGACCGGTTTGGTACCAAACCGGTTGGTTCGGTAACTAACTGGTCCCCGATCCGGTTAACCTGTCGGTTTGAACCGGTTTGGTTCCGAACCGGTGAACCGGCTGGTTCCGGTTCCGATTTAGCCGATTTTTAAAACTATGCTCACACCCTTCTACAATCTGTGAAGCCTGAATCACATCAAAACTTAAAACACGAAGTGAGATAAAAAATATGCTAGTATGTTAGACAAATCAAATCAAGATCAACATTTTGTATTACTTACTACTCATGTCCATCAAAATATCAATTTACTTTGCATAAATAACCAAATTGAAACTACAAATGGCTATTCTAATGTGCCAACAATGGCCTTCTTGAGCTAGCAAAATATTTAATCACATACAAGTATTTAAAAGAGATGAGTTAGAGACAATATCAGCTCAACCATGAGGAATCCAGCACAATCAAAAGCCCATAGACCTCCAAAGTTGAATATCTTTATTAACAAAGCCAAAGCAAAATGCTTGATACAATTTTCTCAGAGTAACTTTAACCCAAAAGTTTCATCCCAATAAAGCTAAAGAAGCCTCTATTTATACAATGAAAGAAGAACTCAAAACCCTAAAACCATTATGATTAGTATGATGATGTAGCCAGTCTACCTCATCATGACGATTGGTATATCAGTCCTATCCAGTCATTGATAGAAGTAGCCTGCACAAGCACATACCAGTTTGGAAAGAACTTTAATGACTTTATTCATGCCTATGATTTCCCATTCCGGATCATCACGCAGGTTTGCATTCTCTCAATAAAGTATCCTTACTTTGGCTGGTAACCAAAGACAAGGAAAAAAATTTACGTCAATAAAATGCTTAGGTGGTTACATTGGATTTCTGATTACACTTAACCCTTTTTATATCATGCTTAGAGTAGGAAAATAAGCTCCTTAAAAGAGAGCATTTACTTTCCGCATTTTTGTTTTGTACTTAGCTATAATAAAAAATTAAAAAAAATCATTAGTTAGTTACATTTATTTTGTTTAAATAAATCAGCTTAATGGTTCATTTGGTTTTTATATAAAGCTTGTGCTACTAAGGTTTTCTTGTCAAGTTGATATGTTTTTATAGGGTGTATAAACCAGAGATTCTGGTGTTCTCATTTCCTCTCCTATCCCTATGACCAAATTGAGCACACGTCCCGCAATTGTAGCCAAATGTTACCATCTAAGTTGTACTTAGTTGGTTTTATCAAGTGAGTCTGGTGAACCGGACAAAAATGATTTGTTTGGACTTTAGAAGACCTTCAGACTTGCTTCTAGGAAGTGTTTTTGTTTATCTACCACATGTTCATACCTCCTTCGAGGAGTTGTAATAAAATGTTCTAACAAGATAGTGTCTGTAAAGACTCGGTCTCTTGGACTTTATTTGTCAATCCGATCAGCCCAGAGTGTTTTTTCCCTTGGCTATTATTGGTTGTTGAATAAACGACTAATAATTTCTGAGTTTTTCACTCAACTCCTCCAAAGTTGGGATGGTCGGATTGACATTTAGGCCTATTGAGCTTATAAGAGTTTATGTGTTAATGTATAAACATGCTAGGCATTATGGTCGAGTCATATGAACATGTGCTAAGTCCCCCTAGGTTTTTTTTTGTTATTTTTTTATTTTAATTTTTCCACAAAACTTAGGCTATTTTTTAATAGTCTAATTGGAAAAATTGGTATTGTAATAAAAGTGGGCTCAGAAATCAGTTTCAGTCATGGGGGTGCTCATTTTCTAACTCAGAGCACCCGGTAAACCCATAATCCCACTTTTCCTAAGTTTTGAGTGATTTTCCCATCACTCAGATCAGAAAACCCTAAAAATCAAATATTGATTATTTTAATTGATAAATTAATTAAACAATGGAGAAAATCCAAAATTCCTAAATCAATGGATTTTGCTCCGATTTGACTGAAATCAATCTCATCGGCTTTGGATTGACTAGAGCTAACCATTCCTTGACAAGAGTTGATCTGGGCTGAAGAGGGAGTGCACCACAACATTCATTCTTGGGATTTGCGCCCTCTCTCTCTCCTCCACGCGTGTGGGCTCATCTGGATGTGATTTGGTTGATGTTTCAGTTAACCGGTTGATGTGTCAGTCCCATCAGCTCTCCGATTTCCAGTTACACTCAGTCAAACTCAGATAGACTCAGATCAAGCTCAGCTTGACTCCTCATGCAGCTGCAGTCCCTCTCTCCTTGGGAATTGCGCCCCCTCTGGGCTAGGTTTTCAATTTTTGCTATAAATGAAGCACAGTCTCCTCCTTCCCAAGCTAGTTAGAGTTGGATTGAAGGGCTTGCTATTGTAATACTATTGTAATATTTTATTGTTGGAATAAAGAAAAGCTTTGGAGGCTAAATGGTGCAATGCTCTCATGTGTGTGGAATAAGCATTGTCTTGCGGCTATTGATGTTGCCAGTTTTTCTCTCAATTTCTGCATCGGAACCTTGTCTGGCTTGAATGATTCAGCTGAATCAATAGGAGTGTAGTTGGGCAAGTAAGATTACTTGTTTTTCTGTATCTCATAGCATATGTGTTTGAAGATCTAGATTATACATGTTCAATGAGCTTATTTGCATGTAATTTTTGTCTCTTTTTCATATATATATCCAAATTTCATAAGGTTTTGTGCAAGGTTGTGTGTTTAGCTTTCAGGTGGTAAGGATTGGACGAGTTGTGGATCTAGTTTGACTCCACTGTACATCCAACATTTTTGTGAAGGCATTGCCCCTCTGCATTCCACTAACAAGTTTCCATTGCAGATCTATCCAGCAACAGGCCTTTCCCCTTTCTCTTCCTCCATTTTATTAAAATCAATCTTCCTTGGTTACTTGGTTCATAGATTTGATTAGTTTAGATCTATCGTTTTAGAGTGAATTTTAACATAGATCTATCTTCTTAAAGCTCATAATCTAGATCTTGTTCTTAAAAGGTTTCATAAGCATTCTAGATCTAGCTTTGGGGAAATCGTCATTTTTGCATGGCATTTTAAAGTAAACCTGTAGCTTGCATGCATTAGATTTATGTTTTATGTTATAAAAGATAAATCCAGCAATCAATGCACATCATCTTGGTTGCCCAAAAGGCAAGCCAAGATCCCAAGGAAAGCTTGCTTTCCTTGGTTCCTTTTTCACCTTTTTATTAACTAGTTTTAACTTAGCTCTTTGCAGTTAAAAGTGTGTTGACCCAAAGGTACTTTCAAAGTGCTTTTGGGCATATTTCAGTTTAATAAGCTTGCTGGTTTTTAGCAGGTATAACAGAAAACAAGAGGAGGTGTTGTCCGAGAAGTAATTTTTGGGCCATCCGCAACCCCCCAGGGGTCTCCCCTTTTCCCAAAATCTATAATTTTTTGCACTTTGTAAGCTCTTGGGTTCGTTCTGTATAAGAACCAAGAGGCATTATATCAGTTTGCTGATATTGTAACCGCTGGTAATAAAAAATAATTTCAAGTTGGCTTTTTCGACCCCATTCCCTGTCCCCCCTGGGGGGATTCGCGTCCTTTTTCATTTTTTGCATTTTTTCTATTTTTTGCTATAGATTAGTTTTATTTATGCATAATAGTTTACTTTGATTACTTTCATCATATCTTCCATATTATAAAGTTAAAGTAACTTGGATACTTACCCCACAAATCCCGATTGAACCGAAATGTGAAAGAGGATCGTGGTAGATTTAATTAGAGAACCGGTGGTTTGCTTTATTTTTGTTGCTTCGTTGTTCACTGTTAATTCTTGCAAGTATTCAATTAAAATCAAACCCCTCCTTGATTCCCCGATTGAGGTCCACTTGGACCGAAGGAGGTTCCTAAAGGGTCTTCTTTCTAATAAAGACACATCGATTAAATTTTACTATAAATTACAAAGACTCCAGTGTGTATGCTCTGCATTTGGGTTGCGGTTCGTTCGATCAGTCAAGCTGCATCAAAAGAAACGTGAGTAACTAGATTAATTAGGTTTCACTTTCCCCAATTAACCACCATCAGGCGAAAATCCAACGCCTCGAACAAACCGTAAGTGGTGGCAAAATACCCAAAGGAAGTGGGAACTCCTAGACAGTGACCTCGAGGCACCTATCTCTGTTACACCCTAGCAGGTGTATTATGAACACAGTTTCAGAGACTCCATTCAGCCCACACATTCCTTGCGGGTAGCCGTGAAGGTTTTATTTTTGGACATACTTAAGTACCCCTCAAGTATATCTAGAGTCCTTCGCCTAATTTAATCCACTCATTTTTTCATATTAACTTAAAATGTACCAAAAGACAAATGCAAAACATTCACTCCAAGCACATGCAAGCACATTTAATCATATTGCGACTCCATTTTAAGGCACTGGTTATTTGTTTACTTCTTTCAATATATATATTGTGTGTCATCATTGTGTTTACTTGTGTTTATTTTTCATCTTGTCATCTGTGGCTCTCAATTGTTAATTTCAAACTCCTAAGCAACTTATTCAATTTAATACCATCATACTAAAGTAATTAGCCTTAGTAACTTAATAGGGTCTACCCCCCTTGGCTTCGTTAAGAGTTGAGCCTAAATAGAGGAGTCAAGAATAAGGTGACAGCCTTGACTCGAGACTTGCCCCCAAGGACACACCGAGTGGCTTGAAGATTTATGCCACGCCCCCCCAGGTGTGTGAAAGGCGGCAACAGATACCAATAATATAACTTAGGCTGTCATCCATCTGCTGCAAGTGTTAAGAGGCTAGGACATGCTATACAAATCATTCAAGTAACAATCATAACAAATAGCAATGACCTCACTGGCGGTACATCAACCAAATACATATACAGGGTTTAATTTATTATTACTCAGACTAGACTTTCAGGACTATACTCACTTCATAGTTGTAGTCAATTTGCTAGTGAAGGGTGAAGGCTAGAATTTACAAGGCTAAGACAAAGGATGACCACCAGCTCAACATTGTGACACTTTGGATATGGAAAGGGAATACTCACTATAGCCATATATGTTGGACAAACAACAACAAAGGGGATGGCAGTGCCTCACAAATGGGTGAACTACTTCAGAGGTGTTTACTCACCTTGACAAATACAAATAAGGCCAGCAATTTTTAGATATAACTTTTAGGAACCATTGTTATTTTGGGCTTTTGAATTTCCATAGCCTTTGTCTTCGTACTTTTTATACGGACTTTTATCATTTAGGCTTTATGCATTCATGTATGTTGAAAAACACTACTTTTCATGAATGTTTAAGATATTTCATTGCAATACTTTTTCATAGCCAATTTCATTAGGCTAGCCTTGCATTCATGTATGTTAAAAACACTACTTTTCATGAATGGGTTTTTTTATAAGATATTCATTTCATTTCCAAATACATTGTATTGATGGCAGCGCTACTTGTTTCCGGTAAGCAAACATGTCCTAAGCAACTCAGAGCCGAGACACAAATAAACAAGGAGGCTTGTCCAACAAAGGCTTTAGCGGGGAAAGGTCCTCCATGCCACAAGTCAAGTAGTAAGTCGGGCTAAAACACAACTGGAAGGTAATGGATGAATGGAGACAATGAATAATGAAACCAACACTAGCAAGCCAAGGTACGGTGGGAATGACTACCTCTATTCTCCCTGAGGGTAAAACCAATGAGTATAGATCAAGAACTTCAGAGTCTGAGTAGGGACATCAATACATAATATAGATACATCCAATTCCACATATTTATATGACCGCCAGATCATGACACTAAATGCTAACACATGTCACAAAAATGAGTATAAGGGCAATGATAACCATAACACAATATAATACAAGCAGAGTCATAAGCATGAAAATAATCCATTTGAACCAACATCTGTCCAATGAGAAAACACTGATGCAAATCTGGGCACTGCTAACTGCTCTGTACATGACTAAATGGCTACATCGATCCTCAAATCTGAGTGTCCTGAGACTCAGTCCTGGCATGGGAAAGTACTATAGTCCATAAATAAAATAATGATCCATCATAAATGCTCATCTCAGCATCTCATCTGTAGGAGATCTGGCTGAAAAAGTATACTGGATCTGAAAAATAGAATATGGTAGTCCGGCTACTATATATGTGATAACAGGAGGGTCGCATAGGAGTTGGAGAGCCATTTTTGCTCACACCCTAGGGGAATTGTAGCACAAATCATAGTGGAAAAAATCGTCGAATTTTCGGCGATGTCCCGAAAATCGCGATTTTTTCTTGCTGCCGATTTTTCAGCCCAAAAAAATCGCATTTTTTTCAAAAAATCGGACACCACAAAAAATCGGCAAAAATCGGGAAAGATTGGGAAAAATCGGCAAATAGGGGAAAAAATCGGTAAGCAAATTTTGACCCTATTGAAGTACAAAATTTGCATTTTTTAATGCTTGCCGCGGTTTGTCAATTTTTGCCGATTTTTTCGTCGATGTTGCCAAGATGTTTTCTGAACCCTCGCCGATTTTTTGTCGATGCCATTTTTTCCACTATGGCACAAATTACTAGTAATTTTACCATTTTTTCCAATGTTCCCAAATCGACTTGCAGATGTACATAAGATGTCATAAAGTGATCAGAGATTCCATTGATTTATCCTAAGACTCACCATATCAGTCCCTACCAAATTCAAAACCCTCTTGTGCCATTCGAAGCCCCTAGAGTCAAAGACTAGTCAAGACAATTTTTCCCCAAATTCTGCCTTTGTTTATAATTTTTTAATTGGGTTATTATACTTCGAGAAGAACTTTACTCCATGGAGCTCACCCATGAGCTTATCAATCCTTGGAATGGGATATCTATTTTTCATTGTCTTCTTATTAAAAGCTCTAAAATCAATGCACATCCTCAAAGTTCCATCCTTTTTCTTTACCATAACAACTAAAGAAGCATAGGGGCTTGAACTAGGCCTTATGAGACCCAATTCCAAAATTTCTTTAATAGCCTCTTCAATCTCATCTCGAATCCTTTTGGGGTACCTATAGGGATGCATTTTGATAGGTTGGGTTCCTACCTCTAACTTAATGCTATGTTCCACCCCTCTGTCTAGTGGTCTCCAAAAACCTTCTCATACTTACCCAACAACTACTCTATCTCCTTAGTATGCTTGGCAACCTTCAAGTGAGGCTTAGAACATGTAATAAAAAATTCAACATCCCATTCAATGTCTCCATGGCCTCAATATAGACTCCATACTATGAGAGGACACCACTTGGTTTGGGTATGTGTGTATACCTCTCCACAAGACTGGTTTTCCTTTCGAATTTTTGAACTTCGTTTCAGGGACTTGATAGTTAACTGTATGTTATTCCAAAGAATATAACCATTGGACTCCCAAAACCACATTTGTATCAGCCACATTCACTACATAGAAGTTGTCAGTAATAGTATGATCTCCTATAGTAACTTAAAGCTTTGGAATCCATTTGGTGCAATCCATAGAGTGGTTACCTGGAATGATGAGCGTGAAACCATCAAAAGTTTTAGTTTGTAGCTTTCTCCTTTCCACCAAAGTTGCATCTATGAAGTTATGAGTGGCTCCTTAATCCACTAGGACTGCAACCTTTTGGCCTTGTATGTTACCCTTGAGTCTAAGGGTGTGAAATCTAGGTACACCTAAAAGAATTGGGATTTTCTTTCATGGGATGTTTCTTCTGCTGTTTCTTCCTCCTCTTCTTGGGCTGCAAGTTATGATTCCTCCTCCTCTCCTTCTTCCTCATCTTCAGAGGAAAATTCAATGTAGTGTGCCTTCCCCTTTGCACACCTATGTCTCGAAACCCATGGTTGCTGACATGTGAAGCACAATTTCTTTCTTTTGAGTTCTTCTTTGCTTGGGCCTCCCTTATTCTCTTTGACAAAAGAGTCTTTTTTCCATGGTTTCCTTCTTTCCTTGAATTTGGAAGGGAAATTAGACTTAGGGGGATATTTGGTTTTTGGCAATACATTCAGAAGTCTCTTGTCAGATCCATGGCATCCTTCAATGTAGTTGGCTTGTGGGATTTCACGAGACCTTTCAAAGGTTTTGTCAATCCTTCAGTAAATAGTAAAACCAACCTAGCCATAGAAACATCAAAAACCATTACCAAGTGCTTTTCAAATTCTAAAATATATGCTTTAGGAATTCCAACTTGCTTTAATTGTGCTAGTTCTTTGAAAGGAAGTTCGGGGTCTTTGCTCTCAAATCTCTCCATTAAGGCATTGGAGAAACCCTAATAGGATAAAATCTGATCATGTCCCAAGGTTCTATGACCATGGAACCACCAATCATTAGCTTCCACTTCAAGATGTAAAATGACCATTTTCAGTGAATCTTCTTCAACCATAGGATTTAACTGGAAATACACACATAGTTTTTGTAGCCAAGTACTAGCAAACATTTGGAAAGAACCATCAAATGAAGGAATCGTTACTTTTCCAATGGTATACTTTAATTCATGATTAAGAGGAGGTGCCATATTCCCACTTCCTCCTTGCTTAAAGTGAAGAGAGGCCCTGATGAACTGATCGAAAGGTAGGACTTTCCCACATTCATCACTTAGCTATTGCCAATCATTTGTTGCTTCCTTCACATCATAAGTAGTGTAAGGGCCCTCTTTGGACTCTAAAAACTTAGGAATTGTAGATCCGGTCTGATTCTTGAATTCATGGGATCGGTTATGAGGTCCATTCTTTGAAAAAATAGGTCCCCCATAGGTTTTCTTCTCATCATGAGGTGTACTATTACTACTTCTGGGTGTTGACTTGCCCCCAAGGTGGATGGCCAACAATTTGAACCCTTGCATAAAATGCCTGGTCATATTTTCAAGAGATGTCTTCAAGAATGTTTTAAGGTCTTCATTATCTCCCTTATCCTCCATATCCTCCATATCTCTAAATCCTAGTTTTTCCCTAATCTTCTCGTACTCGGAATTAATTTATTCACCTTCTTCTCTTCCACTGTTAATGTATTCAGTCTCATTTTCTAATGGGGAAAGACTATCATCAAAAAACATGAGTAGCAAAATCCAAAGGTGCTAAGATCATGTTTTGATACCACTGTAATGACCCAATATGAAATTTCCAAACAAAGGCACAATTTGGGGCAAATCCGATTTAACTAGTTTTTACTCTAGGAGTTCCAAATGGCACAAAAGGGTCCCAAATTTGGTAGGGAGTGATATGGTGAGTCTTAATACCTCTCAATAGACTCTCTGGTCACTTTAAAACTGGTTTTAAACCTCTGCAACTTCATTTGGGGTTTCTGGAAAAAAGGGGAAAATTACTAGTAAATTGTGGTGGAACCCTAGGGTGTAAGCAAAAAGGGTTGATAAATAGAGTATGGGGACTGATATTAGCCTTAATTGGCTTTTATTATATGTGGTTATAAGTTCTGCAAACTAGTTATAGATCTCCACATTCGAATGTTAATTTTCAGTGATATTGCTGAAGGGAAATGACATTGATAGCTTTACTTCAACTCATAAAATGTACATGAAATGATTCAGAACAGAGCATGAAGAATGTAGACCATCTACACCATACAAAAAGCTTACTCAACAACATTTAACATCAGAGAAAATCCTCAATACAAATCAGATACACAACTCCTTCGAAATGGAAACTAGTCAAACCATAGCTTGGAAATGTGGGCATTTTGCATATGTATTTCTGCTAATTCAACTTACAGAGAGTATGGGGAACATATTACAGAGCCAAACATCATTCACCCATGCTTGGGCATCTACTAAGCTCAACAAAGCACAGGCACCATTCACACTAGTGCGCCATCATATGAAAACATGGGAATAATGAAATGGGGGATGAAAGAATGGGGAAAGAGATGAATCATGAACTGTAGCAGCCTTCTATCTACAATAACAACACTACATTCAGCTCCAAATGAGAGGTCAGGGTCACCCCTCCATCAGACAATTTGGATGAGAATCCAACTCCCTCGAAATTGGCTCCCTAGCAGGGAGAGTGAGCACTCACTGTGCAATGGACTTTCCAAAATGCCAAAGAAAAATTCTCAAAATGATCAAAAGCTATTCCTCATGACATATTTTTATAATCCTCATGGGGTCCTCTAAGGTCGAATTCCCCTCCATAGGCTTCCACCAACTCATCTCAGTTGTTTAGTAACCCCTATGACACTTGTCCTCTTCCTCGTGCCTCAATCCTCTTCCAAATTCGAATGACTACCACTAACCTCCAAATGCACCCCCTTGGTGGGTATTTTTAGCCCTGACATGTCAAATTGTAATAGGTCTGCAATCAGGTCTGATTTTGTCATAGAATCTATTACCAACTATTTTGTACAATAGTTGAACTTCCTATTGAGCCGCCAGTTATCGAGCATGATGAATGCTCATCTCCAGAGTTCAGAAGTTCAGTGTGCTCCAGAGTTAGCCAGTTTTGGGCTAAACTTTTTATTTTTTGTAAATACATGTCCATACCCCCTTTGGGAAATTGTAAAAAATGTCCTAGCATTTAACTTTTTATAAAAGGCTCAGCTTCCCGGACGAGCATCAAGCTGATTAGCCCAGATTGTTTTTTCCCTTGGTTATTATTGGTTGTTGAACAAATGACTAATAATTTCTGAGTTTTTCACTCACACCTCCAAAGTTGGGGTAGTTTTCTTGGTGTTTCGGCCTTAAGAGGTTATTAGAGCCTTTGCGTCAGTGTTTTTCAACATGCTAGGCATTTCGATTGAGTCGTATGAAAATGTACTAGGTCCCCCTAGAGTTTCGTTTGATTCCGAGAAAAAATAATTTTCCATTTTTAAGCCATTTTTTAATGGTTTAATTAAAAAATTTCAAAATGTAAAAAATGTGTGATCCGAAGTCCGTTTTTGGCGTGGTTGGGCTCATTTTCAAGCTCGGATCAACATATTTACCCCAAGGGCCACTTTCACTATGTTTCGACCAGCTGAAGCATCCCGAAAGTCATCATTCAGCTAATAGAGCGTCAAAGTAGCATTTAAATGTTAAGTTTGGATAAAATGCACAAAGTCAAAGAGTTTTGAAAAAGTCAAAAAATAATAAAGAAAAGGTGAGGTGACATAGCATGATGTCACAATAACTCATGCGATCCTTTTTAAAGTGTAATAACATCCAAACTTTGGCTTAAGAGGTGAAATCGAATTAATTCAAAGGAATGGTGACGTGAGGAAAGATCACGTATGGTGAAGGGGATGTGTGAGTAGTATTGGGTGGACCCCCTCCATTGCATCTAGCTCATCTTAAGGATCACAAGCTTGTTTGTTTAACATTGGTTTTCTTTCCAGGATCTACACAGCTTGGATTATTTCAAGAAGGAGGCACTAAGGGTTTGGTTTGCTTCAAGTTCCATCCTACAAACTACATTAAAACTTGGTTACCTTGAAAGCCCCTATAGCACCTTTCTTGCTTTCATTTTTTGGTTGTTTCCTCCCCTTCGTTTTTGCCCTCTCTTACTGTTTGGTTTGCTTCAAGTTCCATCCTACAAACTACATTAAAACTTGGTTACCTTGAAAGCGCCTATAGCACCTTTCTTGCTTTCATTTTTTGGTTGTTTCCTCCCCTTCGTTTTTGCCCTCTCTTACTGTTTTTGTAGCCCTCTTCTTCCTTGTCTTTCGCTGCCCTCTCTTACTGTTTTTCAGCCCTCTTCTTCCTTGTCTTTCCCTGCCCTCTTTTACTGTTTTTCAGCCCTCTTCTTCTCTCTTTTTTGCAGCCACTGTTCGCTGCCCTCTTTGCTCCCATTCGCTCCACTTTTCTTCCTATTTTTCTCCTCATAGCTCTTAGTTGTTTTGCATTTAGTTTCATTTCAAAAAGACTAAGGAATAAATTGCATTTAAAAGTTGTTTTGCACTTAGATCTCATTGTAAAAGTCGCATCTCATTTTTTATACTTAGATCTTAGTTGCATCTAGTTTCTTTTTCATTTGATTTGACTAATGCTAAAGGGTGCTTGTAGTGTGATTTGCATTGTGTTGTAGGTTTGAGCAAAAGCAAACTCAAGAAGGGGACTTGAAGAAGAAGAAGAAGAGATCATTGAAGAGAAGAAGAATAGATCATTGAAGAGAAGAAGAAGATTGCAAAACCAAGAGGAGATTTGAAACCAGGACCAAAACCATGAAGACTTTAACACTCTCCTTTTTTTTGTAAAGCTTTTAAGAGCCCATTTAAAAGTCACTTCTGCTATCTTCATTACTCATTCCAAGGTTGAAAATCCTCAAAAGTTGTATTTGATTAATAAAATAAGGCTAAGTGGGATAAAGCCTCCCATAGTTTGTGTTTCTTCCCCATTTGGGGAAGAGTGTCTTGTGTGTTCTTAGCTTAGATTTGCTTCAAGTACCTAGATTAGTTTCTTTTTTGCTTAGAACACTAATTGCTAGTTTCAGTCTCACATTGTTATTTGTTGAGCTATCACTTGTGTTCCTTATTTGTAACTTGCATCTCATATAGTGTAAATAAGTCTCTTGAACCTATCGCAAGACGAGTCAAGAGCACTCTCTGTCGAAAAGCATTTTATCTATTGCATTACATTACATGTAGGTTAGATAAGTCTCTTGAATCAAGCCATAAGGCAAGATCAAGAGCACTCTCTATCAGAGAGCATTCCTGTGTGTTCTAATTAAAATCTGCAACTCATTATTCCCTTTAAATAAAATTTGAATTTATCTCGTTGTTTCCTTGCCAGAGTATGCTCTGACTGACCTAAAAAATCGGATTACCCAGAAACGGCATTAGACTGTTAATCTTACAAGATTCAACATAATAAAACTTTCACCCCATAACCAACACACCGGCGTTATCTCGATAAATACTCAAGTAGTGGGCAAATTCCAAGTGTGGGCGCCGGGCAACCCAATCTGGACACTTGCTGGTTAAATTCTCTGAACACCTATCTTGTGATTCCAGACAGGTCCGTTATGCCTTCGAACGAAGCCACTGAAAGTATTTCCGGTTAGATTTTCTAGACACCTAAAACAAGATTACATAAAATTTACAATAAAATAAACCAAGAACAATTGCAAAACAATCTCACAAACATCACCACTTTGAATTCTTGTATCAAGCAACCCAAGCACTTAAGACTATTCTTTGACTCCATAAGGCACTGGTCCTTGTCATCAATTTTCATTTGTTTTTATCTATCTGAAGCATTTATATTATCGTGGTTGTCTTGCTTTAAATTATCAAGTGGTTGTTTCCTCAATCTTGTGATCTTGCATTTATCTTGAGATTATTTTATTTTATCATGATAAAGTTGTAATCATTCAAAAAAAACTCCTAAAAAACACCCACCGCATCACTCAACACCAAAAACACTTACAAACATAAGGGCCACAGAAAAACTCTTTATTAGGGACAACCCCCCTTGGCTTCGTTAGGAGTTTGCCTAAACGGAGGAGCTGGGATTCAGGTGATAGTACCTGGCTCATTGCTTGCCCCCAAGGCCACACCTTCCCCACTTCTAGTGACGGAACAACTTTAAAAAGATTTATGCTGTTGGTGTACATCTCGGCGGACAAAATCTCTGGCACCGTTGCCAGGGACAAATCTTTTTGTTCCTGGACGACTTTAACGTTAATTTTTTCTTAGTTTTTTACCTTTCTTGATATATTTTTTAGTCAATTCAACTCTCTAAACTTAGACTTCAAATCCATCTAGCAACTCCACTGTCAAATAACTTACCAAGGTATTCAACAAGAAAAAACTCTGAAGGCTTACTCAATTTCATCCCTGAGCCTAAACAGATTTATAGGAGGAGATTGAATAAGCTAGCTTCTCGTAGGATCCTTGAGAATCTTGGATTCCGAGTCTGTTTTAGACATCCGTAGATTGTTTCAAGAAAATAATAACTGAAATAATGGATGAGTATTTTACTCAACTCGACTTCTCTCAGATAGCAGGTCAACCCCATTGTCTTCCAGACAAAGCCGTAGAGAAGCTCCCTATGTTCACTGACACTGATGCCACCACTTCCGCTATGCATCTCAGAAGTTTCTCCAGGTGTCTTAATGCCTTCATTAGTGATCCTGGACATCAACATGATGATGTTTACATGAAACTCTTCGCTCTTTCCTTGGATGGAAGAGTTGTTGACTGGTACAGCAATTTACCAGACAACTCCTTCACTACACTTCAAGCTTTCAAAACTACCTTCACTAACAAGTTTGGTAAAAAGAAGGAACCTAGGCATCAACTGGCTTCTTTAAGAAACATAAAGAAGAATGAGAGTGAGACTATGGATGAGTTCAACCAAAGATTCACAGAACTATACAATGCCATTCCTGCCACTTATAAACCACCTGCACCATCTATCTTGCTTTATTACATTGAAGCACTTAGTGGGAAGATGCAATATCAGATCAAGGATAAAGAACCCACTACTATTCTAGATGCACAAGAAATGGCAGTCAAAATTGACAGAAATATGCAGTCTTCAAGTGAATTCAACCTTCCTCGTTATTCAAGGTCCTCAACTCCTTTGAAGCCAAATGAACAGAAAGAAGAGGATTCTTATAAAAAACAAATGACGGAAATGAAGGAAAGACTTGAAAGAATAGAAGATAAGCATCTATCCCAAATAAAGGAAAAACTTGAGAGAATGGAAGATAAGCATCTAGCCCAAATGAGAGAAATACAGAACAAGGTCTTCAGTATGGAAAGAACGCAATCACAACCTGTCCCAAGAACATTCCCTCCAAAAGTAAATTGGCAAAGAAAAGCACCCAACCATGAACATAGGCCTCCTCATCAACTAGAGTCTGCTAACATGGTTAGACCTTACACGCCATTTTGTAGGGCATGTAAAGACTTTCATAAGGAATCTTCTTGCCATCATGCATGCTATGTTCAAGAGCATGGTTTTCTAGAGGGTTGTGGTCCCAGAGCATCATCAAGCGAGCCTGAGTATATAAACTATGTAGGTGACATGCATAATATTTTCAGAGAAAGTTGGAGAGAGGCAAACAATATTCAAGAGAGCCTAATTACACTAACACAGTTGGGCAGCTCCATCCTGTCACCACAGAAACCTGGAGCCAAGCAAAGAGTACAGTCAAGGCCATGATACAGGTGATAAAAAGTCCCTTACGCCTGACATGGATGATGACCATGAGACTTTAATTGAAAATCCAATCTTAGAATTTTTGTGTGATGTGAATCCTCCATGCTCTCCACTGAATGACAAATATTTGGAAAGTTGGGTCCCCTGTGATATTTTTGAAACCCAACTTTTTGAAGAAGATTGTTTTGAGCAGAATGAGGAGTGTAGCCAAGGACTTGATACCAGTGATGAGGCATCTCTCATTTCTGACATAGATGGCGATGATGACTATTAGACTTTTATTGAAAATCCAACCTATGATACTTTTGAAAATATTTTTGAGAATCCCATCTATGATGTGTCCAAGCAAGGGGAGTTTTTATTCTGAAACTTATGAAAATTGTCAAAGTTGTATTTAAGTGTCTATAATGAGGACTTGGAGAAGCAATACAGTGAAGAGTCCGATATGATGCAACTAACAAAAGATTTTTTTCAGCTATCGTCTTCACATATAGATGTTCCTTGGGATTGGGACCATTTTTTGGCTTACACACAAAGTTATCAGCAGATAAGCCCTTTTGATGAGTATGATGATCTGCCTCATCATACAGATTTTTACATCAGTCCTATCCAATCTTGGATGGAAGAATCCTGAAAGAGCACCTACCAGTTTGGGAAGAAGTTCGACGATATTATTCATGCCTATGATTCTCCATCCAGCCCGCCCATTCTGGATCATCACGTAGGTTTGCATTTTCTGGAAATTGTGTCCTTACTTTGGCTGGAAACCAAAGACAAGGAAAAACTTTTTTATATTAATAAAATGCTTAGGTGGCTACACTGGATTTATGATTACACCTAACATTTTTTATATCATGCTAAGAGTAGGAAAATAGGCTCCTCAAAGTGAGCATTTACTTCTAGCATTTTATTTATGTACTTAGAAATATATAAATTTTTAGTTAAGTTTTGTCATTCCCTTTAATAAAGCAACTTTTGGATCATTGACTATTTTTCATAAAGCTTGTGCTTCTGAGGTTTTCTTGGTCAGTTGAGATGTTTTTACAGGATATGGAAACCAGAGATTCTAGTGTTCTCGTATGCTCTCCTTGCATACGAGAACACTAGAATCTCTGGTTTCCATATCCTGTAAAAACATCTCAACTGGCCAAGAAAACCTCAGAAGCACAAGCTTTATGAAAAAGAGTCAATGATCCAAAAGTTGATTTATTAAAGGGACTAGATCGAGTACACGTCCCACAGTTGGAGCAAGATGTTACCAACTATTTTGTACAATAGTTGAAATTCCTATTGAGCCGCCAGTTATTGAGCATGATGAATGCTCATCTCCAAAGTTCAGAAGTTCAGTGTGCTCCAGAGTTAGCCAGTTTTGGGCCAAACTTTTTATTTTTTGTAAATACATGTTCATACCCCCTTGGGGAAATTGTAAAAAATGTCCTAGCATTTAATTTTTTATAAAAGGCTTGGCTTCTTGGACTTACGCATCAAGCCGACTAGCCCAGAGTGTTTTTTCCCTTGGTTATTATTGGTTGTTGAACAAACGACTAATAATTTCTGAGTTTTTCACTCACACCTCCAAAGCTGGGGTAGTTGTCTTGGTGTTTCGGCCTTGGGAGGTTATTAGAGCCTTTGTGTCAGTGTTTTTCAACATGCTAGGCATTCTGATTGAGTCATATGAACATGTACTAGGTCTCCCTAGAGTTTCGTTTGATTTTCGAGAAAAAATAATTTTTCTGTTTTTTAAGCCATTTTTTAATGGTTTAATTGGAAAAATTCGAAATGTAAAAAATGTGTGATCCGTAGTCCGTTTTTGGCGTGGTTGGGTTCATTTTCAAGACCAGAGCAGCATCTTTATCCCACGGGCCACTTTCACTATGTTTCGGCCAGCTGAAGCATCCCGAAAGTCATCATTCGGCTAACAAAACGTCAAAGTAGCATTTAAATGCTAAGTTTGGATAAAATACACAAAGTCAAAGTTTTGAAAAAGTCAAAAAATAAAAATAAAAAGAGGTGAGGTGACATAGCATGATGCCACAATAACTCGTGCGATCCTTTTTAAATTGTAATAACATCCAAACTTTGGCTTAAGAGGTGAAAACATTATAAGTTAAACCATATAGTATTACATGCAAGTTGCAAACGAATATGGTGGAGGTTTCGGGTGACGTCAATATAATGGAGCTCACGCTAATGTGCAGGTACGACTGGAATTGTATGGCCCCTCCCCACGCAATGAGTATCTTTTGTATTACATGCAAGTTAAACCATAAGTTAAACTTTGGCTTAAGAGGTGAAAACATTATAAGTTAAACCATATAGTATTACATGCAAGTTGCAAATGAATATGGTGGAGGTTTTGGGTGACATCAATATAATGGAGCTCACGCTAATGTGCGGGTACGAGTGGAATTGTATGGCCCCTCCCCACGCAATGAGTATCTTTTGTTCGATGCTTTGGTTATATCAAAATTGGAGATATACTATGTTACGAACCTTCCATCAAATCTTCAAGTTATTCTTTCACATCAATTCTATACGGTTCGCATGAGGAGATGAGACTCGCGCATGCGGAGTTTGGTGAGGAGATTGGATGACTCGCTTGGTTGGTGGGAGGTTGGTGATGTGTTGGCACATGTTGGGTGGAGAGGGTCAGTTCCTCTTCACTTCAGCTCCAGTTCAACTTAGTTCAAGCTCACCTAACTTTGGACTCTCTCTTAGTTCATAAATTCCCCCCTGGGGATTGGTTTTTGTATATATAGAGGTGCTTGGCTCCTCATTCAGGATGGATCATTTTGTTGTAAACTTACTCTGTAGAATTTTGTAATTGCTTTATGCTCGTTATTTGGAATAAGATCAAGACTTTGGAGGTCCATGCGACTTGGTGCTAGTGGTAAATGAACTTTGTGAGGTGAATGCTTTCTATATTTTTTCGATTCAAATGTTTGTGTATGATTAAATCAATTGGTTTTAGAAGTCTATTTTATAGAACGTAAAATCTCCCATTTACAGTTGATAATTTGGTTGATTATGCTATTATATCAAGATTTCATGAGCAAGAAATATTCAGTTGTATTAATGTTGATGAATCTTTATATGCTTAGCATGCTAGTTGATTGATCTCACTGGGTTGTTTGAGTGGTCTGATTTTGGACAGGATTTTCCATCTTGGAGAAGGGTGTGAGCTCAGTTCCATCTAGCTCATCTTCGGGATCACAAGCTTGTTTGTTTAACATTGGTTTTCTTTTCAGGATCTACACAGCTTGGATTATTTCAAGAAGGAGGCAGTAAGGGTTTGGTTTGCTTCAAGTTCCATCCTACAAACTACATTAAAACTTGGTTACCTTGAAAGCCCTAAAGCACCTTTCTTGCTTTGGTTTTTTTTTTGTTTCCTCCCATTCGTTCTTGCCCTCTCTTACTGTTTTTTAACCCTCTTCTTCCTTGTCTTTCGCTGCCCTCTCTTATTGTTTTGCAGCCCTCTTCTTCCTTGTCTTTCACTACCCTCTCTTACTATTTTTCAGCCCTCTTCTTCCTTGTCTTCCGCTGCCCTCTCTTACTGTTTTTCAACCCTCTTCTTCTCTCTTTTTTGCAGCCACTGTTCGCTGCTCTCTTTGCTCGCATTCGCTCCACTTTCCTTCCTATTTTTCTCCTCATAGCTCTTAGTTGTTTTGCATTTAGTTTCATTTCAGAAAGATTAAAGAAAAAATTGCATTTAAAAGTTGTTTTGCACTTAGATCTCATTGTAAAAGTTGCATCTCATTTTTTATACTTAGATCTTAGTTGCATCTAGTTTCTTTTTCATTTGATTTGACTAATGCTAATGATTGTAACTTGCATCTCATATAGTGTAAATAAGTCTCTTGAACCTGTCGCAAGACGAGTCAAGAGCATTCTCTATCGGAGAGCATTTTATCTGTTGCATTGCATTGCATGTAGTTTAGATAAGTCTCTTGAATCAGGCCATAAGGCAGGATCAAGAGCACTCTCTATCGGAGAGCATTCCTATGTGTTCTAATTAATATCTGCAAGTCATCATTCCCTTTAAATAAAATTTGAATTTATCTCGTTGTTTCCTTGCCGAAGTATGCTCTGACCAACCTAAAAAATCGGATTACCCAGAAACGGCATTGGACTATTAATCTTAATAAACTTTCACCCCATAACCAACGCACCGGCGTTATCTCGATAAATACTCAGGTAGTGGGAAAATTCCAAGTGTGGGCGCCGGACAAACCAATCTGGATACTCGCTAGTTAAATTATCTGAACACCTAGCTTGTGATTCTAGACAGGTCCGTCATGTCTTCGAACGGAGCCACTGAAAGTATTTTCGGTTAGGTTTTCTAGACACCTAAAACAAGATTACATAAAATTTACAATAAAATAAACCAAGAACAATTGCAAAACGATCTCACAAACGTTACCACTTTGAATTCTTGTATCAAGCAACCCAAGCACTTAAGACTATCTTTGACTCCATAAGGCACTGGTCCTTGTCATCAATTTTCATTTGCTTTTTATCTATCTGGAGCATTTATATTATCGTGGTTGTCTTTCTTTAAATTATCAAGTGGTTGTTTCCTCAATCTTGTGATTTTGCATTTATCTTGTGATTATTTTATTTTATCATTATAAAGTTGTAATCATTCAAAAAAACTCCTAATAAACACCCATCTGTGTCACTCAACACCAAAAACACTTAAAAACATAAGAGCCATAGAAAAACTCTTTGTTAGGGACAACCCCCCTTGGCTTCGTTAGGAGTTTGCCTAAACGGAGAAGCTGGGATTCAGGTGACAGTACCTGGCTCATTGCTTTCCCCCAAGGCCACACCTTCCCCACTTCTAGTGAGGAAACAACTTTCGAAAGATTTCTGCTGCTGGTGTGCATCTCGACAGACAACAGAATCTTCCATCATTGTTGTCATAGAGTGCAAGGAATCTCTCTCCAAGTGGCACACATTTTCTTCCTAGTCTCTTCCTCTTCACCAATTCAAATCATTTGGCTCATGATATGTTACTTGACACCTCTTCATCTCCCAAGAACGTTCCATTCCTCATAATTTCAAATTTGGGAGGTAAGTCATGACAAGTGTATGGAGAAATCTAGCCACCCAAAGTATCCATGAACCTCCAAGTGTCTCCATGAAGCAATGCCACTTTATTTTCTCCATATTTATTATTTATATGACCCGATTTAATGTGTTGATAGTAAACTAAGGTCCTCTTGGGTCTCATAGATCCCATATTGCAAAATTTAATGACTCCACCTCAACCTAGGGAACTAGTAGGTTGGTGAAAGATTGTAAACTAGTAATCTTATTGGGATGGGGACATGATTTGCAGCATGTACTTTCCAACTATAACTAACACCACCATTGCTGCCTCAACCTAGGGAACTAGTGGGTTGGTGAAACATTGTGAACTAGTAGTCTTATTGGGATAGGGACATGATTTGCAGCATGTACTTTCCAACTATAACTAACACCACCATTGCTGAATTGCTCTTCTTTCCTGTACAAAATATGTTGCAAGACAACAAGAGAAAGATGCGAGTTGTTAAAACGACAAAATAAAGTTTTCAGGGATGGAAAGCAAAACAAATTATAGGTGCCAATCAAATGGGATAGAAAGAAAGAATATGTGTTTGGTATTACTATTTTCAAATTGTTAAAAGTCCTGGACTAAATTACCCATTAACATAATTCAATAATATGGTAGAGGTTAATGCAATGTTAATTCTGATTGGAATCATCGTGGATAGAGACATCAAGGAGCTGCAAATGTCAGTGGATTCCATGATTGTGATTGAGTGGTTCAATGAAGACTTCCACGACAGCAACATTGGTTTATCACATCTTATTACATAGATTAGAGAGCAGGGGTGTAGTGTGCCTTCTTCAAATGCAATCATATTTATGGAAGCTTAATGCTTTAACAAACAAGTTGTGTAAAAAGGAAGTTAATGGTCAAGGAGGTGTCCTTGACCTAACTAAGACTAAACATGAGGTCACCTCATCTCTACCTCAGAGATAGTTGTTTTTCTTGACCTTTTTTTCTTGAAGGATATGATATGCTGACATTAACATATTTATAGAGCATGGGAACTATTTGATATATGTTTTTCTAACTCTAAAACTCAAGTGCTCATTACTGTAAAAGAGAGAATAGTGATTTATATCTTTTTATGAATCTTATTTTCTCCGGGTTCTTCTTATAGGCTGGGTGGTTGGGCAGAAGGATATCAGTTTCTGAATCCAAAGAGTTTTGGACCTTGATTTCAGTACTGAATCTTAGGGATCACTAGTTAACATGCCATTCGGTTCCCATTCCAACCTCAATTCTGGTATGAAATATTCCGGTATGAAATTCCGGTATGAAATCTTAGCAGGGGCGATTGCTATAATTTTGTTCCTAACTCCTTGGGGACGATTGCTATACCTTTGTTCCTAACTCCTTGCCAGTTTGCCAGCCCTCCCACAATAAGTGGTGGGCATAGAAAGGAAAATAGAGAACCAACTAGATTTTACAAGTAAAGTAATTGTGTTAAAACTCCTTTATACAATAATTGAACATAGAGACCAAAATAGAGAACCACATGGATTTTACACACTCAAAAAGTTAGTTCATGTTTAGTTTAGCATAGACAATTAACCTCACATCTCATATGCTCTAAATGCACTTTAGTATAAATAAAAGAGAAGTTACCAAAAAAATTAAATATCAGGGGGGCGAGCTTCTATTTATAGACTAAAACGACGGTTTGAATGTGAATATTGTACCTTGGCATTTTATATATGTCAAGTAGTGCGGTAGTAAATGTCACCTAAAAAATTAGTATGACATTTTATGATGAAAAAATCGTTTAGATTCATCCTAATACTAAATCTATTCTTTTAGCTGCTTGATAAATCATAAGTATGCCTATCCTCTTAGCTGCTTGATAAATGATTGGATTGTTTATAAAACTTAAAATTCTAAGGTATATGAACCATTTTTGTATGTATTGTTTTTTTATATTTACATTTAAAAGTCTTTATAAATAATAAAGAAGCAATTGAGTTTTTAATGGTAGAGTATAGATGTATATAGAGTTAATATCGATGTATATATAGAGTTAACTAGCATATATTGATCATATAATGTGATATTGATTAGAATTTGACCATCCGGATTATTTTTAACTTGGAGTCTTTCCAGTTTGAATGATTTTATTATATTCATAAATAGATGCCAAGTCAATTTTGTTTAGGCGTTGTTTTGGTAAGTTCCATAGAAAAATTATATGAAGATAATAAAAAAATAGTACAGGCACAAGAGAGTCATGATGGCTGAGAGCCCACTGTAGCTTCACACAGATCCAAAACATCAAACTAATGACCTTTGACAAACTTCCCATACATGGATAACAAAAAAAGCCTACTAATATGAACTGCCCAGGCATAAGATAACAAAACAAGCCTGCTAGTATGATCCACCCATACATGGGAATTCAAAAAACCTGGTAATATGCTCTATGCCTGAATAGATAACATAATTATACGGCCTCAAGTAGGCATAGAACTGTCATAACCACTGCCAGAACTTCCTCCGCCTATTCTCTGGCAACCAAAGGTGGCGCGAAGCAACCAGCAGTGGCGCAAAGCTGTCTAACATGATTGCTGCTAAAGACTGAATCCCAGAACTTCCTCCGCCTATTCTCTGGCAACCAAAGGTGGCGCGAAGCAACCAGCAGTGGCGCAAAGCTGTCTAACATGATTGCTGCTAAAGACTGAATCCCAAAACCTCTGCCTTCTTAATGCAGTAGCCAAAGAAGAACAATGCTAACCCAGAGGAAGGCTTCCACCAAAACGCTGAGAAAACACTGCAAGAATTCTAACCTCAAAACACCTAAATCCAAAAAACTTTCAATAATGGTCCAAATTTCATTTGCTGGAGCGTATTAATGTGCATGGTAAGCGAGCTGAGATTGATCCACGTGGTAGATGGTGGTGAACTCCGTATTTGCCTCCCTAAGTGACAATCGCTCTTGTAAAGCACCCGCATCAGGGGAGATCCTCGTCAAATTTACCAAACCTAACTTAAATAAATATATTTCTAATGTGATACACCGATCTATTATAAATTCTGGTCAATTTTACCAACCCTTACTTAAATACCATAAACAAAAAGTTCAAAATATATTCATAATGAAATACACCATTTATATACACCTTTGAATTTTGAATTGATTTTTTAAATAAATGTAATCATGTTCTGTTTATAAGTAATGCTAAAATCTTATAAACATTTCTCTTCCTAAATCTTAAACCTTGGATTGAGATCTCGAGCGCAGGTTATCACACTAATAAATGCAAATAATCCGGTTTGGTTGTAGTGAATGAAATATCTATCTGGGAGAGAGGTAAAATCACATACAGTATAGCCTGTAGGTAAATGGAAACTCCATCTGCACGGCACTTGCGGCAAGTTTGGAAGCATCCACACGCTTTGCTCAACATCAAGGCAAACGTTGCTTAGTAACAAGACGGCAGATATGCATAAATAGCACGGCCACGTATTTAAAACAATTAAAGAAATATAAAACACAGGCCAAATACACCGAGTCACCGACCCCAATAAAGTTTGCTCCGAGCCTAATTTGCAAGTACGATTCTCTCCCTTTCGGATCTTTTCTCACAGAGTCACAACACTGGGGATTGGGAACTATTAAAAGAAAATAAGACGTCTATCCCATGTTTTGCATAATTACAAGTTAAGCTAAAACAGGAGGATCTATTAAAAGAAAAAGAAAGAGCAGACCTACGTTTTGCATTTGCAGACCAACTAGTAAAAAGCATTTAAATGAATTAGGGTTTTAAAAAGATTCATAGGAAACTATCTCTAATTAAAATGCAAAATTTTAAAAGGCCAAATAGTTATTTCTATGTTTGTGCTGTACCAAACTTTTATACAACTGCGTAGCATTTCTATGTACAGAGGTAGTAAAATAACTTACATATTTATATGTCACTATTGGATTCAATACGCATCCCAGCTGAGCATCTATCAAAACTATTTTCTCTGTAGCTGCCAGAAATAACACATTTATATTTTATCAGATTATAGTGATTTAAGGGCTGTGATGTATCCGACTCTCAAAACAAATTGGAGTCTCTTCAATTCCATAAACCCTTATTTTTAATAAAAACATGGAAATCAACTAACCGCTGCAAACAATGTGATGATTTAGTATCAGTTTTTTACCTGGAAATCAACTAACCGCAGGAAACAATGTGACTTAGAATAAGATTTTTACCTGGAAATCAACTAACCGCAGGAAACAATGTGATTTAGAATAAGTTTTTTACCTCGTCTCCTCATGAATCAGTCAAATTCCATGCCAGATTGCGGATCTTCAATTAGCTAGAGCAAATGGCAAATACTGAAGATATCCATCTGTGTAGAGGTTCTACTCTCTTGCATCATAAAAAAACAGATAAAAAACACAGCACTGAAGACAACCTGAGAAACAAAACTCATAAACAGAAATTCCAAAGAATATGGAAAGGAAAACAACAACATTAACAAGAGTCGAATGAAAAGGAAAATACCGGAAGCACGGTACCAGTTAAAAAGGGCGAAGGCCAAGACAAAATTGTGTCCAGATTATAATTGAATGTGGTCTTAAATAGCCAAGAAGCATCCAAAGGCTAGAGAGAAAAAGCTTGAGAACAGTTGAAAAGATGCACCATACAGACAATAGTTCGAACCGTTGAAAAAGCTTGAGAACAGTTGAAAAGATGCACCATACAGACAAAATAAGTTTGAACCGTCGAAGATCCTTTGAGCAAGAGAGGCGGATCTGGACACGTGGCTGTCTTTCTTTTTCCAGGTCATTACATTTGTCCATAAGACAAATATTGAGATAATTTAGCAAAATCAGCCTCCGCAATTATCTGATAGCCGTCTTCAAGCATGCGCATTTTCATATTAAAATTAAAGATTCAATTATAAATTGTATTTAATGTATTAGCAGTAATTTCAAGATGATATAGATTTTTAGAAATATTACCATGGAATGTCCCTATTTTTCTGGAAAATCTTTCTAATCGGGTATCAAATAAGGGTATTTTACTGTATCTGCCCCTATTCATTATTTGGAATATTTGGAAGGCAAGAAACTGTTTATGTTTTGATGATCAGGAACCTATTTTGACTAGCCTGTTACATATTATTTTTGATGAGGTAAAGACCTTTAAGCCTCTTCAAAAGCACAAGCATAGAATTAGGAACATTGGGAAGTCTCCTACTTCTGTGTTTTCTATGATCTTTTTTTATGGTGCTGCTGCAAATAACTTGGGTGGAGCGGGCTTTTGTCTTTGGCTGAATGAACATCACCTTCTTGCTTTCAAACTCGGATGTGGCAGCTGCACAAATACTAGAGCAGAACTCTTAGCACTCTAGGCATTACTATGGGTCGCCAAGGATATTGGGTTGCCTTACCTACATATCTTTGGCGACTCCTCTATGATTATAAACTGGGCAAAAAAGGAATCTACCCTGGACATGGTGAATATTGAGGCTTGGTGCTTCAACACCATAATTCTCATGTCCTCTTTTACTTGGGTGGATTTCAGTCATGTCTATAGGGAACATAACAAGAGGGCAAACATCTTATCCAAGGAAGGATTGCACTTGGCTCCGGGCCATCTCTTACTTACTGAATCATTTGGAAATGAGATTATTGGGGTTGACTCATCACAACTTCTTTAGAATATGCTCATTCTATTACAGTTTATCTCTCATGATTCATTGAGCTATTATCAGGTTTTGTTGAGCAAGCTACTACAGGATACAAGAGTCACTCTCCTTGCTTGGATCAGATTTCTGGGCTCCTGTTATTTTCTTTAGGGACATAGATCACTGATTCAGACAGCGCTCTTATGAGAGGGATTTTTTGTAGTGATCCCAGGTGCTTTGGGTACCTCTATATTTCTGCGGGTATCTATTTTGTATCTTTTTGTGGCGTATGTATGTTTTGATAGGAGAATATTACCTAATATTTATTGTGCTATCCCTTGAGGCATAACTGATATGACTGATGATGTAAAAGGTTCCTTTGATTCAATGAATACCAAGGAATGGTTTTTTCAATTGAAAAAAAAAAAGTTGGCTATACAATGTTTCCTTTTATAATTGTAAAACACTTGCAAAGTGTGTATCATAATAACATATTTTATTAGAAAAGACACATGTATGTTTTTCAATATATTTTTTATTTGAAATTTTTTATATCAACCTGAAATTTTGTAAAAACCTATGTTTATCATTATATTTTTTTATAAACACATGTTTTATTATTTTTATTAGTATTATATCCCGCACAAAGAGATATATATTTGAAATTTTGTAAAAACCTATGTTTATCATTATATTTTTTATATAAAAATACACATGTTTTTATTATTATATTAGTATTATGTTCTCCACAAGGATATATATTTTTGGGTGACTCCTTATTAATTTGTCCTGGACTCTATAATTTTTTTTACTTTTATAATTGAAAATTTATTTTTATTAAACAATTTTTTTAAATAGTATTTTTAATTTTTCATTGGTGGTAGATAATGGGGTAGTCCTTGATTTTTCCTTCCTGGAAACCAGTTGCAAGCGTTCATCACTACCTACATTTTTTCAGGAAGAAAAAAGCCTGTCCTTGTTATTCTTATTAAGAATCAAAGGGCATCAAAAGCGCCATCCTAGAAGTGGGTTACATCTCAGAGAGCATACAGCTCATATGACTATAAGTCTCATCCAGTCACAGCCAGGGTGAAAGGCTAGACAATAGTGTGAAGGATCCCATTAGTAAAACTGTCTCATCATGGAGGAAATCAATCTCTTCAACCCCATCTACCGAGAACCAAAGGGAACAGATCAGCAATCTAAAAGAGGCTGCTCAAAGAGCAGCAGATCAACAAATCAAATAGAGGAGTAAGCTCCCCGATCAATACTCAAAAGAGTTGAAAGGTATCATGTGAGACCAAATAGTCCGCCATAAATTCAGAGAAACAGCCATAACCCGGAGAAAATGAGAGAGCAGTTTTAGAGAGACGGTCTGCAATCCGATTGTGTTCTCGGTAGATGTGACTGAACGACAGATCCGAAAAGCTAGAAATTAGCTTTTGAGTTTCCCAGCACCAGTGAAAGAGTTCTGGAGGGGAGAGAGCAGTGGATCCCTTTGCCTAGTTAATGATGACTTGAGAGTCACCATATATGTGGGATAAGGGGATCCCCATCATCTGGGAGGATAGCAGAAGAACCCATAGGCTAAGTAATTCTGCTTTTGTATTGGAGCCATTTTCGACCCCCAGCGCGAACTCGAAATGGTGAGACTCATTCAAATATAAGCTGTATCCAACACCGGCTGCCTTATTGGTGGAGGCACCATCGAAAAATCCACATGGTAAAAACAAACAGGGAGGATGCCCAATCTTCCTGATTTTTTTAACTTTGACAGACTGAGAAGAATAGATTTGCACAAAGTTTGTAATTTGATGTACAATGCTGAAAACAGTCCTCTTTTTCCCTTCAAATAAGGAAAGATTTTGTGCTTTCCATATGGCCCACATCGTATGGAATGGGATAGAACAAAGAGCCGAGTTCCTAGGGAAATTACCAACCCAATTCCCTACAAATAATGCAGGAGAATCCACGAGAGGATGGAGAGGCAGCTGAAATTAATCGCAGATGTGATCAAGAACATTCTTCCAGACTGTGCATTGAGAGAAAATATGAATGACGGTCTCCTCATCAGAATAGCACAGTGCACATATACCTAGACCAGACCACCCCCTTTTCTGGAGGTTATCCCACGTAAGGATTTTGTTCCTCAATACCAACCATATAAAGCATCCAATTTTACGAGGGAGAGCAATGGACCATAAAAAGGAGTGAATACAATTGCCAGATGCTGGGGAATAAGAATTGACAATGCATTCATAAGCATGTTTTGCAGAGATAGAGCCATCCTTCTTGTTGAAGTCCCACACAAGGGAATCAGCTTGAGTAGTGAGACGTATTCCACCGAGAACCAAACCCACCGTGTATGCATTCCAGGCTTCTTTCCAAGTCCCATCTAACCCCAACTCCTCAGTCGTGTACCTGTAGTGCTGCGAGTCAGGTAAAATGTTGTGTTCCTGTGAGAGAGTATTGATGTCCAGGTCCATCAGGAAGGTTCTCAGCTCCTTTGGAAGGTCGTGTGGGGAAGGGACACCAATAACCGGATCAACACCAATCAATATATCTTTACCATTACCCACCTGCCAAGCCGAATGACGACCAAGCCATGGAAGAGTCTGTAAAAAACCCCTCCAGATAATAGATACCCCATGTGTACAGAACCTCTTACCTCTGAGCCAAGCGACCACCGAGAGGTGTTTCATGTATTTATTGATAAGTACACTATGCCATAAACCATCATTCGACAGAACCATCCAAATATTTTTAAGGCGCAGAGAGATGCTAAACCAGTTAAGATTTTTTATCCCCGATCCCTCATATTCCTTTGGCCAAGTGACACTCTTCCAGTTGACCAGATGATATCTTCGATTATTTTCAGAAGATCCCCATAAGAATGCAAACATGATGCTCCTGAGCTTGTGCAGGATAGAAAATGGGATGGGAGCTAATCCTAGCCCGTAGACCGGTATACTGGAAAGCACAGACTTGACGAGAATTAACCGGCCTCCCAGGGAGAGAAGCTTGTGGGTCTAAAGACAAATCCTTTTTTCAGATTTCTGAACCAACCAATTCCAATCACAGACCCTGTAGCCGAGAGGTTTAATGAAGTATCCTAGGTACTTAAACCCAGAAAAGATCGGCTCCATCTTGTAAGGTAGAACCCTGGAAATATCCGTGAAATTAACAGCATCTATATTATTATACAGGAAGAAAGATTTATCAAGACTGATACACATACCGGATGCCTTACAGAAGGTCTCAAGGATAACATCAAATACAGCCCATTTCTGTAGTGTGCCAGTTCCCATAATGATCACATCGTCCACGAAAACAAGATGGGTAAGAGCAAGGAAGGAAGTGATTTGAATGCCACGGATTAGTCCATTGTTTCGGGCATTAGATATTAATAGGCTGAGGCCCTCGATGACAAGGATTAAGAGTAAAGGCAATAAAGGGCAGCCTTGTCGAATGCCACGAGTAGCTGAAAAAAACTTCGTGGGGGTCCCATTAATCAGCACAACAAAATTTGCATAGGAGAGACAGCCCAAGATCCAATTAACTGTCAGGAGGGGAACCCCGATTTGGATCAAGATGAGACGTATGTAGGTCCAATTCACACGATCAAATGCCTTGATCAGGTCCAATTTGAGGCTGAAGGCACAGATATTTTTGGTTTTAACGAAGTGGAGAGTCTCTTGAACAATTCCTATTGGCTCAGTGATCTGTCGGTTTTTAAGGAAGCCAAATTGTTCTCGAGAGATACCAGAGTCCAAATAGGGCTTGATCCTGACCGCTATGACCTTTGATATCAACTTATACAACAGATTACATAATGAGATGGGCCTGTAATCTGCAAAGGTCCCAAGCTTATCAATTTTGGGTATAAGTGCGAGGAAGGTTGTGTTCAGGGAGGGTGGGATAAAACCTGAGACCCTAGTAAAGTCCACAGCTGACAATAATCCATGGCCCAAGAGTTCAAAAAAGTGCACATAGAACTCGACAGGCCATCTTTCTGGGCCAGGGCTCCGATCTTTTTTAAAATATTTCAGTGCAAATTCAATCTCCCCAAGAGTTACAGGACAGGTAAGGTCAGCCGCATACTCATCAGATATCGTCTTAGGATATAGCATGACGACCTTGAGTTGTTGCACCAAACAAGTGCCACCATCATCCTTGAAAATATTCGCAAAATGTGACTGACCCAGTTCTTTGAGTGCTTCCTCATCTTCATAACAATTACCATCCTCATCAGCCAAAGACCAAATCGTGTTTTGGTTCCGCCTGCCAGAGACCAGCATATGGAAATATTTGGTATTCGAGTCACCCTGCAAGGCCCATTTCATTCGACTTTTTAATTGCCAAGTCAGCAGAATGTGGTCCAGGATCTTCTTCTTTTCAGATCTAAGATGAGTCAATTGCGCCATATCCTCATTGGAAAGGATACCATTTGACGTTCCTGAGAGGAGAGATCCAATGGCACGGTCAAGACTATTGGACTCAAAATCCATACAAGCCAGTTTATCCTTAATCCATACCTTGGCTTCGTTTTTAAGAATACGCAGCTTATGGAAGAGAGAATCAAGACCTTGTGCACAATCACCATGGGCAAGTAGTGAACACCGCTGCATAAACCAATCAGTGAAAGCTGGATCATTGAGCCACGATTGATTAAACTTGAATGGATAGTTACAGGAACCCTGCTGCTTGTTCCATTCAAAGCAAATAGGGTAGTGGTCTGAAATGTCAGCACACTGAGTCCACACCCTGTGAACCCCCAGAGATGGAATCATGGGTGCTGAGATTAAAAATCGATCTCATCTCTTACTGATACTATCCTCACCCACACGACCATTACACCAAGTAGGCCCAGCATACTGAGGAGCCAAATCCACAAGACCCACTGAATCAAAAAGGGTCAAGAAGTGATGTGTGAGGGGGTCCAAGGATGCCTTTTTTCCCCAAATCTCAGAGGAGTTCAGTGTAAGGTTAAGGTCCCCACCCAAGACAAGATTCGGAATGCTAAGAATGCCCCCTCTGTGTGCCTTTTCCCAAAAAAGTTCACGGTCTCTGTAAGGGCCATATACGTTAAGGATGGCGATGGGGGAGGGCATTCCACGGAAAGAAGCATGAACCAGGAGGCCAGCACAAGTCTGAAAGGCACTACACTTAACCATATGAGGGTTCCAAGCCGTGAGATCCCTCCCGATAGGCCTGACGCACTGATAGCACAGAATTCCCAAGAAGGAAGGATTTTTTATAAGGCTAGTAAAGCAGGAAATGAACTACACATAGTTTCCTGGAGGAGGATCATGTCCGAACCTAGAGACTTGAAGAGGGCACAGAGGTTATGGTTTTTGGTCTTACCTCCAAGACCCCTTACAATGAAGGATAAAAGCTTCATCACGGAACATCCTGGAGGGGAGACGACGCTCTAAGTCCCTGGGAAGGCAAGCCACGGGCCGCATCTTTGATGCAGACAGAAAGAGGGATGTAGGGAGGAGAAGCAGAAGATAGGTCCCCTTTCGATTTATCCTTTTTTTGACAGTCACATTGGCAAATCGAATGGAGTTGAGGTGAAGGGTGGAGGGAGATGTTGGAGTCGTAGCCGTGAAAATGGGCAAAGATTTTTTAAAGGTGGGGTCAGAGAAAGAAGGTGATGAGGTAGGACTATAGGATGATAGAGTAAGGGTCGGTGGGGATCTAGGGTGTGAGAGTGGTGGAAAATCCACCAAAGAAGTCAAAGATGGTAGACCCTATGCATTTGTGTGGTGCGGGGAAGGTAAAGGCAGGGTGGGAAGTGTATGGTCTGGAGCAGAATGAGGAGGGGAGCCAACAGAAGCCGGAGAAGACCTGATTGACGAGTAAGTGTTAGTGATTGGAAGCATGGTGTCGCCAGGAAGTGACTGATCCTGAATCGACTCAAGCTTCGAAGACAGAGTATCAGTGAGGGAGTAGGCAGAGGAGCATTAGAATGTGACAGTATTAAATAATCAATAGCATCCAGAAAGGTTTCTGAGACAATATCAGAAAGAGAGAGAGAATCGGAGAGGGTGCCTGGAATCTGATGAGCAAGTTCAAAGTGGTCAGCCGGTTTGGTGACTGTCGGAGAGACATCAGAGCCCGAGTCATCGCATCCAAGTCGCATGTCAGGACAAGCACGTCGTAGATGACCAACCTCGTGATAGCTGCTACATCTAAACAGCACATGGAGATAGTCAAGCCGCTGGACCAGGGGGTGTTCATTACAGAGGATTTCAACTTCCGCAGGTAAACCCAGGAAGACGTCCAACTCGACGAGAACCCAAGAGATCCTCTTATCAAAGGCAAGATGGAAATCCGCCTCAACAGCTACAAACCGGCCAATGGTATTGCCAATTCCTTCAAGGAAATGTTTGTTCCAAAGAGGGAACGGGAGGTCTGGCAGCAGCAACCAAAGATGACGTTTCGAGATTCTTTCCCAGAGGAGGTCGAAGCGAGATTGCCATCGCCCAATAACCAAAGAACCCCTCCCAATGCGCCAAATACCCTCGAGAATACGTGTACAGTGCTCCTCCTCCAGAAAGACAAATACAATCCACCCGTTCGATAACAAGCTGATAGTGGGAATGTAATCGAATAGGGGCTTCCAGTGCTCCGTAGCCCACTCCACCCAGGCCGCCTTACCCATCCTGCAATATTCCAGTCTCCCAACGAGTGCACGAGAGCAAAGAGAAGAGACACGATCCATGTAGATGTCATGGCCCAAGACAAAGCGAAAGCGCCCCTCTTGGGCTTTTATACATTTGGCTTGTCTCTTGCGGCGAAAGTGTGGGGGAGCAGCCAGCTCAGCCATGAGGGAAAGACCCTCAAGGTCAACACAAAAAGAGTGTGTATGGTAACCAAACCCCAAGCCATGGTCACATAGCCAAGGTAACCATTGCCCACAGTACAAAAACGTAACCCAAGCCACAGTATCCAGTGCAGCTGGTGAGGGAACACAGGATATGCAGAACCGGCAGCCAAACCCTAGGGTCCAACAGAGTGTTAGTGAGACCGGTGGAAAGGCCTGGAGAAAGGGACCACAGGCCAAGAAATAAAAAAATAAACCCGTGAACAGAACTCCAAGCCCCCGAAACCAACACAGGAGAACAGAAGTCAACCCACAAAACACTGGGCCCAAAATGGAAGAAACCCTAACCCAGATAGTAGGGTTAACCGAAGTCAACACCTGACCGAAAGACAAAAAGAAACCGACAGCTAGAAAGATGGGAATAAACCCCCTCAGCTAACAGAATGACTGATAACCCCGAGGAAAAGCAGTGAAAAAGGGGCCAAGTGCCAGGAGAGACACCAAAGAAAAACAGTGAGTGTAAACCCCAAGCCCTCGAGTACGTCAATGGTTAACAGAGGTCAACCTAGTACGTGCCTAAAGGGACGGATGACAAAAATACAAAAACAACAACGGAAGAACCCATGCAAAGGTGGCGAACCAGAAATTTCCCAAAGGCAGTAGAGAATGAGCGAAAACCTTCCCACTTATTTTTATTCTTGGTTGGTACTAGTCCCCCAGTGAAGGGGAGGGACTCCAAGAGGGCTGCCAACTAGAAATAACCACCCTGCAAATCCAATACCCAACCGGAAACCAACCTACAGAAACAGGGAGCGAAAAACAACCATCCCCGTAAGACGTTGGAAGGAGTGCAAACCCAGGAGCCCCAACAACCTGCAGAGACCGTCACAGGGATATGGGAGTAGGCCACCATGGAATGCCCGAAGCATCAACCCTGCGCTTGCTCTGCTCCATTACTGTGCTTAGCTTACCAATTACATTATTATTATGATATCGACCATTATATAACCCTCCATTTTTACACAGTAGTACCACAATAATTTCGCTACTTTTTCAAAAGCTTGCACACTAGCACAATCAATAATTCAACTCAACTAAGGCAGTGGTGAATTAGTAAATACCATAGTGAAGAAATTCCTCATTGGGCCTTACTTTAATAATTGTACTACTTAGAGAAATTAGACTCCTAGAGTCTTATGACTTTAGTCTTCACCTATTGTAATAGTGGAGAAAGGGATATGAGTCTGCTTTATATATAAAATCTCGCTTGGTTATTTTTGGTGGCTTTAATTATTGTAGTCTCTGCTTTTCCAAAATGTTTATAATAAAATGAAAACCTTAAATTAATTGAATATTAAAAAAGTAGACGACTACTATGGACCTAGCTTTAATTCAAATGGCGATAATTGGATTAATTTTGTAAGAAACAACATGCATATGTTTGATTGATTGACAATGGATAACTCCCAATGTCCATTGTTTTTTTAATAGAAACATTGATTGATTCATAACGGGTAACTCTCAATGTCCATGGTTTTTTATAATAGAAACACTCCTTATTTTATTTTTTCCAAAGTCACAAATCTCTCTATCCCACTACAGGTCTCATAGCTCCTAGTGTCCATTATCATCAACTTCCATTGCATTGTTTGAATTATCTCTCTATCCCACTATAGGTCTCATACCTCCTAGTGTCCATTATTATCAACTTCCATGCCATTGCTTGAATTTCATTGAAAGATGGCGAAGGTGGTCATATGGGTGTCATAGACTTCTTATGGTGCAAATGATGACTACAAAAGGAGTAGCGCAGTGTCCACTGACGACCACAACGCAGAAGATCACGCTCATATTTGTGGTGGAGGGCATGGGTCAAGGGCCAACCCCTAATCAGGAGCCAATAGAATGAAAGTGGGAATAATGGTCCCATGAACTGGTATGTGAATGGTTCAAGGAAAAAATTAAATTGAACAACAATAGAGTTTTTACAATGTCCTTTCCTGACCATTGGTCATTGTAGAGTTACCATGTGTTGGTCCACGACCATAACATGATTGACCACACGTTGTGTACACGTGTGGCACGATATGGAGAACATGGGATGTCGGTCTATCCCCACCAATAGATGGTAATCTACCACTAGAAGCTGGTAGATGTACCCCACCAGAGGAAGAGGTCCCTGCTTGGTCAATAGTTGTGGTGTGTCGAGAAATCATCTTAGCTAGCGTAAGAAATTCCTCCTGTGTTTGGCTAACCATATCATGTGCAGGAGGGATGTCTGGCCTTTGTAGCTGAACACAGGGTGGAGGTATCTGTTGATTGGCATCTCTATGCCTAGCATTGGGTCTGTTTTAGGTCATCCCCCTACCAGTGCCATGGAACCCCAGCATGTCAAAATAGTTGAAATGTTTTCCCATCACAAACTATGGCATAAAGTTTCCAAAGGAAGTACAAGGGTACTTCCCTATTGTTGTGCAAGGGAATATAAAAAACCATGTACCAATTGTCCATCCAATGGTCTCTAATTGGTTGATAGTTGTTGCACCACTCAATGGAAATATGTGGTCTGATGCTCTCTGGAATGTTATCCGTCCCAGGCACTCTAAATAGTGTATATATATGCTCTTTTGTTATTTTGAGCTTCATAATCTCATTGTATCTCAATCCATCGGCATATTCTTGTCTTTTTGTCTCCCTGTAAGACGCTATGCTATACAAAACATCATTTGATTTGCTGATGGTATCCACTATGGTCAGCAATGATGCGAACAAGGAGCAGTGGAGTTCATCTCCATCCCTCCAAGCAGAACCAATCTCTCTCAAACGACCAATAACTCTCAAAATCTCTGCATTGTGGTCCATAGTAGCCACTGCAATCATAAATACAAATAAAATATCATTAGAAAAATAAACACATCGTATAATAACATCTCTAAGCAATGAAAAGTGTAAAACTAATGTACGACTAATAACAACATAAACTATTTATAATTTAAATTTTAAAATTGATCTTGAATTTGACACTAAAGAATAAACATTTAACATTTTTTCATCTTAACTTTATGTCGTAAATTTGTATTAGTTCCAATTTCTAGATGCATGTACATAAAATGTCCTATGCTCATAAGTTGATTGGGAAGCTTCTGTAGCTTATTTTAAGGCTTAGATTATGAAGTTTCATTGAAATTGTGAGGTGTTGACTAATGCCCTTGCAAGACCAACTCCCATATTGCAGGTAGAGGCAAGGGATAGAGCCTAGAAGAGGTTGCAGAAGGTGCTATTAATAAATACAATCCCAATATAGGCAATATTTTAATAGATATGTAATTATTTGTTGTAGCGTGAATTTTTTTGGACTCCATAGTCCATTTAGCATCTTTGTTCATATGTAATTTGGGCCATGCATGGATTCCACTTGATGTTATTTTAGTTGTATGCACTCTTTCTATATACCCATGGGAGACTTTGCATATTTGTGTATAGTGGCTTTTATGGTTGCAAGGTTACACTGGGCTCTATCATGTATCATAGTATGTGATTGACATGTAATCAAACACATCAACCTTCCTATGTATCTTGATGTTCGTAGAGCCTATTGTTGAACTCCGTTTTCTTGACCTTAACCAAAATGTACCTTTTAGTCAAGGAGAAATATTTGTTAAGCATGGGAAGCTTCTGTACCTTATTTTAACACTTGGATTAGAAAGTTTCATCAAAACTATAAGGTGTTTATTAATGTTTTTGACGACCAACTTCGATATTTCAAATAGAGGCAAGAGATTTACCATGTTTATTTATGTATTTTAGGGAAGATATGAATTCTACTTGAATTTCTTTTAGTTGTATGCAACATTGCAATATACTTGACAAACTTTGCATATTTGTGAATTTTGGTTTGGATTCACAAAGATGCTTGTGAATATACATATGCAAATATTGAAATTGATTTGTTTTTTATGAGTAAATTGGGGTTTTGGTTTCCATTGGCATGTAAATTTCTTATGCAACCTTGCAATATATTTGAGAAACTTTGCATATTTGTGAATTTTGGTATGGATTCACAAGGATGCTTGTGAATATGCATATGCAAATAGTGACATTGATTTGTTTTTTAAGAGTAAATTGGGGTTTTGGTTTCCATTGGGCATGTAAATTTCTTATGCAACCTTGCAATATACTTGAGAAACTTTGCATATTTGTGAATTTTGGTTTGGATTCACAAGGNAAATGATTTGGTTTCTAGGAGTAAATTGGGGTTTTGGTTTCCATTGGGCATGTAAATTTCTTTATGGGCATATAAATTAAAAAAAAAAATTGGTTTCAATTCATATTAGGGCATAGAAATGATTGAAAATAGGGAAATTAGCATGAGAAGATTTGGAGTAAATACCTCACAAGGAAGAGATTGATCCCCAAGGCGGATTTTGTTTTCCTTTTATCACCCAAACTGCGTTCACCCTTGCTCATTTTGCTCGGCCCGAACAAGTTGTTGCGCGTGGTTGTGGAGAAAATGACGGGTTCGGCCTGTTTTAAGCATAAAAGAGGTTTTACATAACACGTGGGCGTTTTTGTACACTATAACGTGTGCACGTTGTACTTAACTATCCTAATTGGCAAGCATGTTCATAGGCTTGGAACTAGGCTTGGGAGGGTCAGCATTGCTTGGGATGACTTTTGTTTTATGGATTTTGAATGCTTGGCTTCAATCTACCGTTACATCTAAAAAGTCCTTCATCTTTCTACACTCACCCTAATATAAACTGCATTAATATATATTATAAGATGTACAATTGAATTTTGTAAATAAAAAAAACTTAATTTTTTTTCGATTAAAAGAATGTCTTTTTCCAGCATATTTATATAGGAATTAATACTACGTTCTTGGTTAACAAAATCAATCCAACCATCTAACTGTACAAGTAAGCGCAAACCAGAAGTTGGTGCGATTTGAAACACCACGCGTCCGTTCAAACATCATATGGACGTCACACGGCATGAGAAATGTCATGACAATGGTTGTTCAACCGGAAAATAAAATAAAACAAATAATGTGAACATCCTCAAAGGGTTTATGTTTTGGCCAAACACGTGCAAGAAAAATAGACGTTGGTGCGATTTGAAACACCCGCCTCATATGGACGTGACATTAACCACTGTTCAAACATAATATGGACGTCACACGTCATGAGAAATAAAACAAATAATGTGAACATCCTCAAAGGGTTTATGTTTTGGCCAATCACGTGCAAGAAAAATAGAACGATATCGTGGCCACTCCATTTGACTTTGGAATTTGAATGCCACTTGCATTAGATATGGATGGGAATGCTTAGGGCGCTGGCTTATTTGGTCGTTTTAGTCATTGATTTCCTCTCTCATCTTATTCTTTTTAGCAAGGAATATCCAAGCGGCCTTTAGGGGTTGATGAGGCCATCTTAAACATTGGAAGAGCCAGAAATAAAATGGGATCTCAGTGTTTCATCTCCCTTAACAAAACCTTTCATTTCATTTAGGCATATCCATCCAAGAACCAGTTTTTGCTTTTCTGAGTGCGGTGAGAAGTTGGGATTTCTGCAATTTGTTCACTGTCTGGATTTTGTCCCTGCAGTTGGGTAAGCAAACATCTAATTCTTTTTCTCTTTTCAGTTCTGTACTCAGAAATTACAAAGCATCTGATTTAATGTAAACTGATGGGTTGCTTTTATGCAGAAATGGGTTCGGCGGTTGAATTGGTACTGTGGTGTGCAGTGGTGCTTTCGTGTTCGGTGGCATGGGCTACTGCAGGGGTGCACTTCTCTTCCTTGCCCAACGTTCTGGAAGTCATAGCAATCATCAATACATCAACAACATCATTACCCAATGGTAAGAAGCATAAACTTCATTCCAGTTATTATCATTTTCAAAGGAAAATTTGGGTAGAACTGTCTCAGAAATCCAAACCATGTTGTAGCTTTGTGCGTCTAATTGTTTAGTCGTTCTAACTACTAAGCTCAGGGATTCTACCTAAGTAATACTTGTATACATAGAATTAGTCAAAATGGTTAACAACATTGATTATAATAAGTTAAACTAATGAGTGCAAATGACTAATAACATTGATTGTAATAAGTTGAACTAATACTTAGAATTGGCTCTCAACTAAGGTTTTGAAACAATTTTGCAGTGGCCATGGCTGGGAGAGACCAGCTGCAGGTGTCCTGGTGGGTAAATGAATCATCATCCGTGGATTCAGAGTACAAGAATGTGAAGGTGAAACTGTGTTTCGCTCCAGTGAGTCAAGTGGACAGGAAGTGGAGGAAAACTCATGACGATCTGAAGAAGGACAAGACGTGCCAGTTTGATATCAGTGAGCAACCCTATAATTCAAACATCAAGAACAACACCATTACATGGACTGTGGAGAGGGACGTACCAAAAGGAATATACTTCGTGAGATCATACGCATTGAACTCTTTGGGGAATGAAGTGGCATACGGACAGAGTACCCACAAGAACAAGACCACTAATTTGTTCATGGTCGAGCCCATCTCTGGGAGGCATGCTTCCCTCGACATCGCCACCGTTGTTTGCTCTGCTTTGTCCATTGTATCCCTCCTCGGATTCTTCATTGTGGAGAAATGGAGTTCCAGGAAGGCCGCGGCGCTGAAGAAATAAACGTAGCATTGTCTCAGTAAGTATAGAAGATGGTAGATGGTAGACAAGGAGCACAGATACAATGGACTGTAGACCTTCAATAGCTCATGTGAATGGAAAAAACACCTAGCTGCTATTTTTTGTTGTTTATAAATCAGAGCAAACATTCAATGTATGACCGTGCCCACCAATCAATTTTAAGAGTATTGGTCTATTTGGCCATGGAGAAGGTTAAGGTCTTCTTTGAATTTAAGAACTGTTTTTCAGATTTGTGTATGGTAACTCTGTTGTTATAATATGTTTAATTTGTGAAAATCAACCAGTGGAGTTTTGTCAATGCTAAGATTTTCCTTTTAAACCTCTTGAACTTGAACCAACCATGCCCATATTAAAGTCTGGTAAATGACATGGAAAGTTGAGGAGTTAACATTATCTTTGTGAAAGTATAAAAACAGGTTTGGCGTATATAAAAAATTCCTGAAATTATCAGTTGTTATTTTCCATCAAAGAACGTAACTCACAAGGATTACGAGAATCAACTGAAAGATCGACGCCGTATAAAAGTTGTACCATGCACCGTGTAACAAGTATGTTTTGCCTCTTCACTGTTTGGAGAGAGAGAGAGCAATGAGTTTGCAGGGGAGAATCTGGTATTCCTTTGGAAAACTCGATTCTTCCCTGTGATCTGGTTTTGTTTAATTTAAATATTAATCAGATAGAATTACCTTGGATGTTTGTAGTCCTTTTCTCCAACACTAAAGGGGTTGGGATGGGTTAAAGCTTTTGGCTTTCTATTGTAATTTATCTTTGATATCTTTTGTACAATGTTTCCCCAAGGTTTTGGGAGGGCTGGATTGAGGTCTCGGTGTGGGGAGACGTACATTTGGGAAGTGTGAACACCACCCCAAATTTTAGAGAAATTCAGCGGGGACAGCTGGACTGCGGGCTGGGCCGTCATAGTCATAAATATTTTAAAAATATTAAAAATATGAATCTTAACAATAACAAACATTCATCATTATGGAATCTACAATCATGCAAAATGCAAAATTCAAAGTTCAAACACATTATCATTATATTAATAATAATTTATAAATATATGAATCTATGATTAACATGAACATCATATTTGATAATCTTTAGATTTGACTTTTAAGTGATTGAAAAAATGAATCAACAAGATAGTGCAAGATAATTTAAGTTTAAATTTTTAAACAGACATTACAAATTACAATAAATTTAAAATTACTAAACCAGTAAACAACAACACTCACAACACTCACGGGCTCTCTCCTCACTCACAACACTCACTGGCTCTGTCCTCTCGCGCGCAGCAACTCACAGTGTCAGCAACACCCTCTCTCCTCTCCTCCGCAGCAACACTCACGAGTCAAGCAGTTGCTGGAAGTTACGGCAGTGTGCTTGTTTCATGGGCATTGCTAGTTTAGAATTAGATTTTAGGTTAGAAAGTAAATTAAAATTAGTTTTTAATATCTTTTTATGTTTTAAATTTAAAATTTTAATATATTAATATAAGTTTATAAAATTTTAAGTTGTATTAAATGATTTTTAATTTTTTTAATGACTTATCTAATTATTTTTATTTTTTTTAAATTAAGAAAAAATAAAATTCGAAAATATTTAAATATCCTAGGGAAGTTTCGGGCAAGTTTCGGAGTTTCAGGCGGACGCCAGGAAGTCCCCCCAAGTTTCGCCTCCCACCGAAACGTTTCCCTCCGCGTCTCGCCAAAAGCGAGATGTCCCGAAATGTTTCGCACGGAGTTTCGGAGTCCCCGAGACGCGAAAAACGCCGAAACATGTCCCCGACCCTTCGAGACATGTCCCCGTGTAACACTGTTTTTCTATTGTTTCATGTTGGAAACTGGTGACAACCGGCTCTTTCGGTGACTATGTAACTGTTTAACCTAGTCACTAAGTTTATACAGTTATGAGTAACCGTGTAAGAAATGTATATATTTCTTGTATTCTCGGAGAGAGGGATGAGAGTTGTTGTAATCTTCATTTACTGAATAATAGAGGACCGACACCATGGCTCAGTGGATGTTTCCCTGTAGAGGGTTTTACCACATAAAACGTTGTCTAAAATCTCTATGTACATTCATGTGTCTTTATTTACTTTCTTGTTTTCAATGCTTCCGCTACATATTTATGTTCTATGGTTCTTTGGTTCAACAAGTGGTATCAGAGCTTCTTAGGAGGCTGCAGAAAACGAGAAAGTTACCAGTGAGCATCATCCTGTCTATCACCTGAAGAGCACGTGAAATGCCAGTTTGTTTTATGAGAAAGTCACCCAAGGAGAGAAGGGGTGAAAATTAGAGAGTTTCGCGGGTCCCGAGCTTGAAGGGTCGCGAAAATTATATGGCAAAATTACAAATTAAATTCCATAGGAATTTTCGCAGCATTCCATTGACGAGAAGTGTGAAAATCGTTTTTTCCTTGAAAAAGGGTTTCTCTTATAAAGTGAAAATGCAGAGTGTCACCTAGTTTCTTGAAAAAATGGCGAAAATGCAGAGTGTTAAATTTGAAAGTGAAAAGTTCAATGGGAGCAATAATTTCGAGTTATGGAAGGTCAAGATGTGGGATATGCTTGTGCAGCAAGGAATGGCAAGGGCATTGGCAGGGAAGACAAAGAAACCCCTGGATATGTCAAATGAAGACTAGGAGGAGATTAATGAAAGAGCTCTCAGTGTTATTCACCTGTGCTTGGGCAACGATGTTTTTTTAACATTGTGTCTGAAATTACAGCAGCGGGTCTCTGGACAAAGTTGGAAAGCATGTACATGACTAAATCTTTAGCTAATAAAATCCTCCTGAAGCGGCAGTTATTTACCTTGCGGATGAAAGAAGGTACAAAAATTTCAGATCATTTAAATGCGTTCAATACTCTTATTTCTTAATTGGCTAGCATGGATGATAAAATTCAATCTGAAGACAAAGCGATTTTACTGTTGTGCTCTCTTCCTGAGTCTTGGCCACATTTTGTAACTTCTATCTATTTAAGTTCCACTGAGTCTATTACCTTTGATGATGTTGTGGGAGCCTTGATTTGTGAGGAAACTCAAAAGAAGTCTAGCCTTGAAACCTCGACATCACAAGTAATGGCGGCCAGAGGAAGAACCAGTGAAAGAGATCAACATTCGAGGGGCACATCAAGGTCAAAGTCGAAGGAAAAAAAGAGTAAATTGAAGTCCTAGTTTTGCAATAAAGCAGGGTGCCTTAAGAAAGATTGCTGGAAACGGAAGCAAGCTTCTAAGGAGGAGGACTCTACAAAGGAAGCAAACATAGCCGAGAAGGATTCATGTATGATCGATGAGGTATTAACTACATCTACTGTCTCACAATTCCATTATGACTGGATAGTTGATTCTGGAGCATCCCATCACATGTGTCTTCATAGAAATTGGTATTCCACGTACCAATCTATAGATGACGGGATAGTTTATATGGGAAATAATGTTTCATGTAAAACAGTTGGGAGAGGGAGTATCAAGATATAAATGTATGATGGGACTGTTAAGACTCTAACTGATGTGAGGCATGTACCTGAACTGAGGAAAAACTTGATATCAATGGGAGTTCTTAATGATGTTGGTTACAAATTTACAGATCAAGGTGGACTTATGAATATATCGAAAGGTATCTTGGTTGTCATGAAGGCAAACATAATTGGAAACTTGTATAAACTTGAAGGGAGGACGAAAGTCAATCACACAACAGTAGCATCAATTGGTGCAGCAACAGACATTGCTCGTTTATGGCATCAACGGTTAGGTCATATTAGCGAAAGAGGAATGAAGGTACTTGTTGGTCGGAAGTTGCTTCCTAATTTAAAATCTGTAGATTTGAAGATTTGTGAGCATTGCATTTATGGTAAACAAGCTAGACAAAAATTTAAATCTGGAAAACACACTAGTAAAGGTGTCCTAGACTATGTTCATTCTGATATATGGGGCCCATCTCCTACAATTTCTTATGGGGAATCATCATATTTTGTTAGTTTTATAAATGATTACTCTAGGAAAGTTTGGATCTATTTATGGTGCAGGCCGGATCAACCACAGCCACGCCAACTAGTACCTCCAAGATCTGGTGGCTCCTACACTTAGCAGGATTGTCAAATTTAGCACTCGGCCAAATTCTGCGCTAAAATTGCCTCCCCGCAATTCTGCTCCCGCAACAGGATTTTCTGCAAGTGGGTTACGAGATGTGGGATGCCGACAAACCTTCCGAAGTTGCCCCCCCACCCCCCTCCCCCCCGCAACTTTCTTTCCACGACAAATTTTCCGCAAGCGGGATGCGGGACAACAAACCATCCAAAGTCACCCCCAGCCCCGCAACTTTCTTTCCGCGACAGCTTTTCTGCAAGCAGGATGCGGGATGTCAACTTTCTTTCAACAATTTTTTCTCCTGCAACTTTTTACGACCGTCAGACCTTTGCGGCCTTCTCCACGACCATCGATCTACTATTTGGTGCGGATCTCACAAATCTTTGTGGATACGTTATCGCCCTCGCAACTTCCGGTTGCGTCAATTGATCAGAGAATCGATCAATCCATCCTGCAATCTCTAAGATTCATTAGCCTAGCGCTTCTATGCATGCATTTACAAACTATTTCAACTACTCAAGCAACAAATTCATGCGTGAATCAACAATTCCACAGAAATACACAGATGTTCAGGAAACCGCCGAAGTTGGCTCTTCACAGATTCACAATTCAAAACAGTAAATGCATAGAGGCTAATAATACTACAAACACACAGCTACTCTTCCTATTAAGCAACCACACAAACACACAGTTCGGCTCTCTTCTTCAATCTATTAAAATATTTACAAGCGGAACCAGACACATGTCTGTCCATATCTCTGCAAACTCCAAATTCTAATGCTGAAGAGCAAAAAAAAACCCCTCTACTTCTCTAATCTGCCTATTTAAGCTAAACTGCAACCTCCTACACTGAGTAGTCCTGCAACTGAAAACAAACAACTACAAAGCATGATGAAAACGTCCTTGTCACAAACAAACAAACTGCAGCTTGATCTCCACGCAGGGAGTCATGATACGCAATCACTCCTACCGGTACTAACAAACTATGACTCAGCAAAACAACAAAAATATGCCACAGCATGTGACCAACTCATCACATTGCTGGCATGCCATGATGCTCCTGCATCAAACTTGCAAGGGTGAAAAATAATGAACCCCTGTTCATTAGATCAGTTACAGTGAAACCCTGAGCTTCCAACTCTGCAGCGTTCATCCAAGTAGAATCCTCTATTGGTCGCTTCTTCCATTTGACCAAATACTCCAAATAGTCCTTCTTCCTTGTACTCTTTACCACTTTAGTGTCCATAATGGCCTCAACTTCCAATGGTTGTGTCACATGCATCTGCCCCACCCATTGTAAGTCTTCAGTAGGATCTTCACCTTCTGCAAAGGTTCCAGTGTCACCTGCTACATAAGGATATAGATCTGCAACATTAAAGATTGGTGAAATACCCACTCCAGTAGGCATCTCTAATTCATAAGCATTTGCTGATAATTTTCTGAGTATCCTGCAATGTCCAATCTTCTTCATCTTCAGCTTGTTATACTATCCCTTCGAAAATCTATCTCTCTTTAGATATGCTAAGACCAAATCTCCTACTTCATAGTTCTTCTCTCTCTTTTTGGAATCTGCTCTGGCCTTGTAATTGATGTTACTCTGTTGTAACCTTGCTTTCACTTGCTCCTGTAGTTCATTGATCCTCATTGCAAACTCTTCTCCATCAACACTCATTTTCTCCAATTGACCTAAGTCACGAAGTTCACACACTCCTCTTGGATGCATCCCATACATAATTTGAACTAGACTCATCCCTGTACTTTTGTTTGGTGAATTATTATAGGAAAACTCAGCTTGAGCTAATACTCTGTCCCACTGCTTAGGACTCTCTCCAATCAGACTTCTCAACATGTTCCCCGGACTCCTATTAACTACCTGTGTCTGTCCATCAGATTGTGGGTGATATGTTGAACTGAAGTTCAGTCTGGTACCCAACTTCTTCCACAAGGTCCTCCAAAAATGACCTGTGAACTTCACATCTCTGTCTGATACAATGCTTATAGGTAAACCATGTAGTTTCACAACTTCATTGAAAAACAAGTTAGCAATGTGTGTAGCATCACTAGTCTTGTAGCATGGAATGAAATGTGCCATCTTAGTGAATCTATCAACAACTACGAAGATAGAATCATGTCCCTTCTAAGTCCTTGGTAAACCTAGAATGAAATCCATACTCATAGAATCAAAAGGCCTAATTGGAATAGGCAATGGTGTATACAACCTCGTGTTCTGGCTTCTTCCTTTAGCATGCTGACATACTCTGCATCTACTTACAAACTTCTACACTTCAGAGCTCATCCTTGGCCAAAAATAGAAATGACCTAACTGTCCAAAGGTTTTATCACTTCCAAAGTGACCTGCCATACATCCATTGTGTTTTTCCTATATCAAGTTCTCTCTCATGGAACACTTTGGCATACACAGTTTACTATTTCTAAAGAGTAAACCATCGTGTAGCGTATACTCCATCCATGGCTCTCTGTCCACCTCCACCGGATTCTTACAAGCCCTGTAAGCCTCCTGGAAATCAATGGTAGTCTCATACAAATCCCTTAAATGCTCAAATCCCAAGACTTGGATCCGATTCTCTTGCACAATCAACAGTCTCCTACTTAAGGCATCATCTACTTTGTTTAACTAACCATTTATGTGGTTCAACACAAGCTCTATAAGAACTCAACCCACTTGACATGTTTCAGGTTCAACTTAGGTTGCTGCATAATGTACTGCAATGCATGGTTATCATAATATAACACAAATTCTCTAGGCATCAAATAATGTCTCCAATGCTTCATTGCTTGAACAATAGCATAAAACTCCTTGTCATAAGATGAATACTTCTGCTTTGCATCATTCAGCTTCTCACTGAAATAAGCTATAGGCATGTCCTCCTGACTGAGTATAGCTCTGATTGCTACTCCACTGGCGTCACACTTCACTTGGAAAGGGTGTTTGAAGTCCGGTAACTTCAATACTGGTTGCTCAGTGATCCTCTTCTTCAAGAATTGAAAACTCCTTTCAGCCTCTACGGTCCATTGAAATGGTTGTCTATCCTTCTTAATTGTCTTGACAATAGATGCACATATACCTCTGAAATTATTTATAAATTTCCTACAAAAACTTGCCAATCCATAGAAACTTCTTACCTCAAATATGTTCCTAGGTGAAGGCCAATCAATGATTGCTTGCACCTTTTCTGGATCCATCTTCAACCCATCTCCTGAGATAACAAAACCTAATTATACCAACTCTGGCTTCATAAATGTACACTTCTTCACGTTTACCAACAACTTCTCCTGTTGCAGCCTCTCTAAAACATATCTCAGATGCTTCAGATGCTCTTCTTCTATTTGACTGAAAACCAAAATGTCATCAAGGTAAACTATCACAAACTTACCTATGAAATCTCTTAAGACTTCATTCCTTAATCTCATAAAAGTGCTTGGTGCGTTGAACAATCCAAATGGCATGACCAACCACCACTCATACAACCCATAATTTGTCTTAAAGGCCATCTTCCACTCATCTCCTTCTCTGATTCTGATTTGATGATATCCACTCTTCAAATCCAGTTTCGAAAAGCACGTTGCCCCACTTATGTAATCCATCATGTCATCCATCCTTAGTAATGGAAACCTATATCTGATAGTAATCTTGTTAATTGCTCTGGAGTCAGTACACATCCTCCACTCACCATCCTTCTTTGGTCTTAGTACTACTGGTACTACACATGGACTCAAGCTCATCTGGACCAATCCTTTGTCCAACAATCCTTGTACCTGTTTCCTCACTTCTTCATTCTCTTGAGGTGTCAACCTATATGCTGCCTTGTTTGGTAAATTGGCTCCTGGAATAAAATCAATTTGATGGCTTATATCCCTCCTTGGTGGTAACTCGATGGGTAGATGATCCACTACGATGTCACTAAACTCACTCAGCATCTCCTGAATCTCCTCAGGTAGATCTGTTACATTAGTCTTCATTGTCACCACTCTCGGTTTGCATAGTTCAACTCTTCCTTCTCAATTTGTTGCAAATATTCATTTCCTAACAACATCAAGACTTTGGGTGCTGACTGTGGAATTTCTCAACAATTACAACTGTGGAATTTCTCAACAACTTCTATCCAGTCATACCTGGAAGTTGCTTCTATTTTCCAACACACGGGAAATATTTTCCCGCTCTGATACCAAAATTGGTGCAGGCCAGATCAACCACAGCCACCCCAACCAGCACCTCTAGGATCTGGTGGCTCCTACACTTAGAAGGACTGCCAAATTTAGCCCTCGTCCAAATTCTGCGCTAAAATTGCCTCCCCGCAATTCTGCTCCCGTAACAAGATTTTACGCAAGCGGGTTACAGGATGCAGGATGCCGACAAACCTTCCGAAGTTGCCCCTCCCCCGCAACTTTATTTCCGCAATAGCTTTTCCGCAAGCAGGATGCGGGATGCGGGATGTCAACTTTCCAAAGTTGCTCCCCCACAACTTTTCTTCCACAATTTTTCCTCTCGTACCTTTTTACGACCGTCAGATCTTTGCGGCCTTCTCCATGACTGTCAATCTACTCTTTGGTGTGGATCTCACAGATCTTTGTGGATCCGTTATCGCCCTCGCAACTTCCGTTGCGGATCTCTCCTGGATCGTCGAATCTTCGCCTACGGACTCAATCCTTGTCGTTCATTCTCTGCAATAAACTAGTTAAGGAAGAGGAATCGTGAGGATGTCCAGGAAGAGGTTGCGTTGATTGATCAGAGAATCGATCAATCCAGCTTGCAATCTCTAAGATTCATTAGCCAAGCGCTTCTATCCATGCATTTACAACCTATTTCAACTACTCAAGCAACAAATTCATGCGTGAATCAACAATTCCACAGAAATACACAGATGTTCAAGAAACCGCCGAAGTCGGCTCTTCACGGATTCACAATTCAAAACAGTAAATGTATAGAGGCTAATAACACTGCAAACACACTACTACTCTTCCTATTAAGAAACCACACAAACACACAACTAGGATCTCTTCTTCAATCTGTTAAAATATTTACAAGCGGAACCAGATGCAAGTCTGTCCATCTCTCTGCAAGCTCCAAATTCTAATGTTTAAAACCAGAAAAAAAAATCCCTCTACTTCTCTAATTTTCCTATTTAAGCTAAACTGCAACCTCCTACACTGAGTGGTCCTGCAACTTAAAACAAACAACTACAAAGCATGATGAAAACATCCCTGTCATAAACAAACAAACTGCGGCTTGGTCTCCACGCAGGGAGTCATGATACGCAATCACTCCTACTGGTACTAACAAACTATGACTCAGCAAAACAACAAAAATATGCCACAGCATGTGACCAACTCATCACATTGCTGGCATGCCACGATGCTCCTGCATCAATTTATTAAAGAGAAAACCCGATGTTTTTGATATATTTAAGCAGTTTAAAGCTTTGGTTGAAAAGAGCACTGGCAGGTTCATTAAATGTCTTAGAAGAGATAATGGAACTGAATTTACTTCTAAGGAGTTTGATAATTATTGCAAAAAGGATGGGATCGAGAGGCATAAGATCACTGTTTACACTCCACAGCAAAACGGTGTTGTTGAACACATGAACAAGACTCTTCTTGAAAGAGCAAGGAATATGCTCAGTAATGAAAAGTTGCAGCAGGAATTGTGGGGAGAGGCTTTGCTTACAACTTGTTATCTGGCCAATCGATCACCATCAACAACAATTGACTGCAAAATTCCAGAAGAGGTATGGTCAACCATGTGATTATTCTAACCTTAGAGTATTTGGTTGTGAAGCCTATGCACTTAATCCGAAAAATCAATGTTCCAAACTAGATCCTAAATCAAGAAAAATGATCTTTGTTGGATATGGTGATGGTGTTAAGGGATATCCGTTGTGGAATTCCACTCTCCACAAAATCATCATAAAAGGAAATGTAATATTTGATGAACTTTCTTTGTCAAATTTGGATGTAAGTATTAATTTGAAACAGGCTAATGTAACACAGTTACAACAAATTCAGTTTGATACTCAGTAATCTACGAGGGGGAATCGTGAGGATGTCCAAGAAGAGGATATTCATGAGGACACTTCTCAGGAGGATGAGCAGACAGAAATAGAGGAAATACCACAACAAAATCTACGGAGATCTACAAGGGACAAAACTTTTCCAAAGAGGTATGACAATTTTGTTACATCTGTTGCTTTAATTTCTAACGAAGGAGAACCTGACAGTTATCAGGAAGCATTAGAAGTGTTTCACAGTGACAAATGGAAACTTGCAATGGAAGAAGAAATGGATTCTTTGGCAAAGAACAAAACATGGGATCTTGTGGAACTTCTGGAAAGTAGGAAAGTGGTTGGCTGCAAATGGGTGTACAAATTGAACAAAGGAGTCGATGACATTGTTCCGAAGTACAAAGCCAAATTGGTTGCAAAATGGTTTTCTCAGAAAGCAGGTATTGACTTTCATGATATTATTTTCACCCGTTGTGAAACTTGTTTCTATCATAATTCTGTTAGCATTAGTTGTCTTATATGATTTGGAGTTAGAGAAGCTAGATGTCAAGACAACCTTCTTACATGGTGATTTAGATGAGGAAATTTTCATGGAACAACCAGAATGGTTTGTTCAGAATCGCAACAAGAAGTTTGTTTGCGAGCTCAAAAAATCATTGTATGGCCTGAGGCAGTCTCCCAGGCAATGGTACAAGAAGTTTGATTCTTTCATGGCGAGCCAAAATTTTACCAGGAGTGAGTGTGATCATTGTGTGTACTTTAAAAAGTTGGAAAATGACATGTTCATTATTTTGGTGTTATATGATATGCTTGTCGCAAGCAAGAGCATGTTTGAAATCAGCAAGTTAAAGGGTCAGTTGGCTAGGACGTTTGTTGGCTAGGACGTTTGATATGAAGAATCTAGGAGCAACAAATCAGATCTTGGGCATGCAGATACATAGAGACAGGAAAAATGGCAAGCTGTGGTTATCACAAAAGAAGTATGTGGGGAAAATACTTCAGAGATTCGGTATGAATAAGGTGAAACCTGTTAATATCCCTTTAGCTTCTCATTTCAAGCTCTCTTCAGGTTTGATTCCTAACAATGATGAAGAAAAGCAGTATATGTCTCATGTACCATATGCTAATGCAGTAGGAAGTTTCATGTATGCGATGATAAGTACTAGACCTGATATTTCGCATGCAGTTGGTATTGTCAGTAGATACATGGCAAATCCAAGAAAAGAGCATTGGGTAGCAGTGAAATGGGTGCTTCGGTATCTTAGAGGCACAAGTGACTATTGTATCACTTTTGATGGTTGCAGTGATGAAGTCTGTGGTTATGTTGATTCTGATTTGAAGGTGACTTGGACAAGAGGAGGTCCACGTCAGGTTATGTCTTTACTCTTGCAGGTGGAGCTATTAGTTGGATCAAAGCTTCAAAATATTGTTGCTTTATCCACTACAGAGGCAGAATATATAGCTGCTTCACATGCTTGCAAAGAGGCAATCTAGTTAAAAGGTTTGCTGGGTGAATTAGGAAAGGTTCAAAACACTATAAAAATTTTCTGTGATAGTCAAATTGCTATCCATTTGGCTAAAAATCCAGCTTATCACAGTAATACAAAACATATTCTTGTAAAATACCATTTTGTTAGACATGTTGATGGAGGTCGAGTGGTTCTTAAAAAGGTCCACACTCAAAAGAATAGTGCAGACATGTTCACGAAGCCAGTTACTTTAGAGAAGCTACCGTGGTGCTTAGCTTCTCTAGGATTGCAGGAAAGGTGATGAATAGAGAAATGAACAATGGTATCAGGTAAATTGTTGTCAAGGTGGAGATTGTTAGAAACTGGTGACAACCAGCTCTTTCGGTGACTATGTAACTGTTTAACCTAGTTACTAAGTTTATACAGTTATGAGTAACCGTGTAATAAATGTATATATTTCTTGTATTCTCGGAGAAAGGGATGAGAGCTGTTGTAATCTTCATTTACTAAATAATAGAGGACCAATACCATTGCTCAGTGGATGCTCTAGATGGGTTTACCACATAAAACTCTGTCTAAAATCTCTATGTACATTCATGCGTGTCTTTATTTACTTTCTTGTTTTAATTGCTTCCGCTGCATATTTATGTTCTGTGGGTGTTTGGTTCAACATTTCCCTAAGCTACCGTTCAAACTTACCACCATTTGTAATTTGCAATTTAGTCCTAGGATACCATTTGTTTGTGAATGCATCTGTTTATTATTCACTTATAAAGGTCGATACGATATAGACCAATATAGTGTTTTTTATTGATTATCCACGTTGCTAGGACGAGTGAGTATAAATGCTTATCCTCTGCTTTTTTCCAAACAATTCCAAAATCCATGGTTGTTAGAGCTGCAAAATATTATAACCATTAAGATAATAACGCATATATCATATCAATCTTATGACATTAGGTGGACTTTATAAATCTTTCCAAATTTATCACACAAGAATAAGCACTACATTCAAAATAAATCTGTATTTATGTGGGACAAGGTTAAGGTAGACTTTCAAATCTTTTTGACCTTCATATTGATCCCCTTTGCCATCTCTAGACTTTCCTAGTACCACTCTTGATTTTCTTGGTATTTAGTAGATGGTCATGAGTTTGACTTTCTACTTAGGGTGGGTCTTCCTAGTGAATTACCATGAGATTGGACTGGGAAGACTTATACGTTGGTAGGGGGTTTTGTTTTTCACTTAGGAGTTTGCTATTTAAGATATGTCAATGGACATTCCATTTATGCATGTAGTTGTGGTTGTGTTTCTTTACTTTGATTTCTATATCTTTGTTGGGCTTTTTGGTTCTAAGGAGGCTTCTTTTAAGGTTACATGAGGGTTTCTTGCTATTTTTGAGGTGCTATAATGGTTTTGTTGGCCATTGGTGAGAGACATTGTTGATCCAAAGGCAATTCTCTTGCTAATAAATGGTGTTTTCTTTTACTCCTTTCCATCATATGGGATTCTATTGTTTTATCCACTCAGGAATGTGTTTCTATACTTTCTTCCTTCTATATCCTTGTTGGGACTTTTGGTTCTAAGGAGGCCTCTTTTAGGGTTGGTTGAGTGTTTCTTCATATTTCTGAGGTGCTCTAGTCTTATTTAAGGGTTTTGTTGGCCATTGGTGAGAACCATTTTCCAATCCAAAGGCAATTCCCTTTCTATTAAATGGTGTTTTCTTTTACTCCTTTCCACCATATGGGCTTCTATTGTTTGATCCTTTGGGGCATGTGTTTCACTAATTGTTGTATTCTATATACTTGTTAGGCTTTTAGGTTCTAAGGAGGCTTCTCTTAAGGTTGGTTCAAGGTCTCTTGAAATTTTTGAAGTGCTTTGGTCTTATTTAAGGGTTTCACTAGCCATTAGTGAGATCCATTATCTAATATAAAGGAAACTCCCTCGCTATTAGATGGTGTTTTCTTTTACTCCTTTCCACCATACAGGCTTCTATTGTTTTATCCTTTGGGGCATGGGTTTCTTTACTTGTTTCCTTCTATATATCTTTGTTGGGCTTTTTGGTTCTAAAGAGTCTTCTTTTAAGATTGGTTGCGGATCTCTTGATATTTTTGAGGTGCTCTATTCTTATTTAAGGGCTTCTCTAGCCACTAGAGGGAACCATTGTCCAATCCAAAGGCAAATCCAACGCTACTAAATGGTAATTTTCTTTTACTCCTTTCCATCATATGGGATTCTAATGTTTTATCTTTTGGGGCACGAAGTCCATTTTGACACAAATCATAGTCAAGGGAATCATTTGTCGTCTTTGTATTTCTTCATACCAGAAATAAAATTTACCAATGGCATATCCCATAACACTTAAATATTTGAAAGACCATAATTACATGTCGAGGTTTTGAAATCCCATCCAAACTAAATCTGAAGAGAGTGAGCTCGTAAGCAGGGAATATTTACAAATCCGGGGCTACATTCACAACCTTATAAATCCCTAAAGCTATGGACCCAAGTGAAGGATGAGCTCTTTGCCAATGGCTAGAATTTGAATGCAACTACGAAGAATCCTTGTGCACAAGGAAAAAAGTAGGCCTCCTCTTGGAGTAGCATCTTTTAGGCACCTAAATGGAAATTCATAGTTGAGTTGAATAGCCATTGATCCCACAAATCAATCCATGACACAATTAGAAGTCAGTTATCTGGGGATTCCAAGTCCATGGGGATGGAGGGAATAGCCACTACCTCGATGGCTTGAGCGTTGCCTTAAAAGAAATGCCACGAGGAAATCTGAGTTATTTTCACTTCATTCAATGTTAGGGCTTCCTTGAAAGAAACAAATGGGAAGATCAAAGCCATTTCACTACTCCCTCTTACAATCATTGAGGACCTTGGGCGTTGAGACAAGAGGGAGATGGGAACTAAAGGATATTTCTATATTCATGGATGCTAATTCATGTAGCTATGGTAAATCCTAATTTCATAAAGCTCATTAGAGGGTCTCCAATCTCCTTTCATCATTGAAGAATGGTTAAAAAATATGGTTATAATGGTTAGTGTTTGGTCTTAACAATGATACAATTTTTTATAGAAAGGATTTTAGAGATTTAGCCTAGGATGATAAATTACACATTACATTTTTATGTTTAGGTTAATGTCCACATTAGCACACAAATTCATGTTTTCAAGTTGAACATTTGGTGTCCTATAAAGTCAAATTGTTTACTTAATAAATAGTTTTTTGGTTTATTTGTGTAGTTTTTTTTGTTGTTCTACACTTTGATTCGTTTTTCACAAGTTCTTTAATTTTTTTAAACAACATTCACATGAAATAACTTGGCTTACAACTAGTGACCATCTTTCTTTAGCTCCTTATCTTCTCTTTACACTTGTGAACTTATTTTTATTATGCAAACTCCTAGCAAATCATAACATGTTCCTCCATATTTGTAATAATAATTTTTGTTCTGGAGGGTTTCCTATCCTTCCTAACTCAAAATATCTTTACATATCAATGAGAAACTCCATTAAATCATGTTCTTTAAAACTTCACACACTATGAGACTTCTTTTTTTACAGATTTCTTGTTCTTAATCAACTTCATTATTTTCCACATGACATCACCTTCTTTCAGTTTTTTTTGTTTTCATCCACTTCTAGTTTGTCGCTTGTTCTCTAGTTCGTCTATTCTTCTTCTTTGCCCTTTCTATCTGTGTTAATTATTACCATTCAATTGTATTTAGATGTTATTTTTTCTCACACAACCTATTTCATTCCTTTTGATCACTTCTCATTTAGTCCTTTCTGTTCAAAGCCCAAACCTTGCTCTAATACCAATTGATGTGGTATACAAGTATCTTAGATTCCCTATCCCAGGCACAAAGTGGATTTCAATGCAACAAATCAGTGGCTCCACGTCAGAAGCAGGCGGAGGAGGTTCCCAAATCCATTGTGGCTCAAGAGAGGCATTAGAGGAAATTTCAACTCAAAATGGGCCTCCTAAGGAAAATTAATAAAATAATAGTTAAAATAATAAAATAATATTTATTAATTTTGGAGGAAGNGCCGAGTGGGTACTCGTTGGATCATCACATTTTTTCAGGTATATCTTGTTTTGGGGGTAGTGGGGCCCGTCAAAAGTATGCCAAGTGGGTACTCGTTGGATCATCATCACGTTTTTTCAGGTATATCTTGTTTTTGGGGTAGCGGGGCCCGTCAAAAGTATGCCGAGTGGGTACTCGTTGGATGCGGAATTTACATCTCCCGATCGAAATTTGAGTAAAAACACAAGGAGATATGTCGAAAATATGAACAAAAAATTAGTTTTTTTATGATACTTATCCCCAAATTTATATTAAAAAATTGTTTAAGAGGTGTTCCCTTTTTTAATTTTAAAGCATTTTGATTGGCTAATACATGATGACATGGAATTTGTATTATTTTTGGAAGGCCTATTTTAAATTGAAATTTCCTCTAATGCTAATTCAACTTCTCAGGGGTACCCTTTTATGCTATTTGGTAATCGTGTACACCGGTTTGCTTTAGCTCACAACTTTGAAACATTTTAGATTTCCAATGCTCAACTCGGTGCCTCCAAGCCTGAGAAAGACGCAACTTCAAATAGATACCATTACCACCTAGACTGGGATGTCAATGAAACAAAAATTGAGGCGAGGCTTTACAGTAATCCAAAGGGCGGATTTACAATGTATCTCGAAGTTCCTGGGGTTTAGATGGTCTTTGAGGGCTCGTGGTTGAGGGCAGATAAAAAAAAACAACAAACAAGATGTAATATGTGGTTAGGGTTACAGAGAATGTGTGTACAATTCCCACACATGCTTCCAACAATCACTCAATTGACATGCTTCCAACAATCACTCAACTGACAAGGAGATGGAGGAGAGAATGGAGACAGAAAAAAATAGGGTTTCTACATAGGTCTCAACACACACACAATACAAACAATGGAGCAATAGTCTCACCAATACGCAGCAACAACAACGTACAGATTCAAGGATGCATTTTGATTCTGAGAGCACTTAAACACTGCAATATGCATTCACGGTAGTCTGGTACTAGAGATTCCGAAGCATCAAGTATTGAGAGAGCTCGTGGGCATAATGTGAGCAGCAATACTTCATTATCTTCAACACATTGATAGCACGGTAATCAACGCAATATGCAGCAAATACACCAAAGAACAACAAAACTTGAATATGTTGGAGGAAAAACGTGTATTACACTTTCAACACAACAATAGATTAGGGTTCACGAAAAGCAGGCAGAGGACTCAGGATATGGTGGAATGGCAATAGCAGAATTCTAAGCACAACCCTGGTAGAATCTTGCAAAATAACATATGACTCAACTTTGATACCACTGTAAGAACACACAGTGGATAGAATCATACACAGAACTCAAGATAAAAGATAAATGTGATTAATCTGTACATGTATATATACATTGGTATGACCCTTGGCTTCTGTTAAGGAATGTAATTTCACTAGTCAAATGCAACATTAATTAGTTAGTTAGTTGGGTAGTTGATTTGGTCACCTTATCTTCATTAGTGACCCATAGTATTTTCTGGCCTATGGTATTGTTGTGATGTAGTCTTATATATGCAGCTCCTTAATAATGAGAAGGCAATCAATATTCCCATTGTATGTTCCACCATTTTCTGCTTCTTGTCTTTAATCTTTAACATGGTATCAGACTGTATGGTCTAAGCTTGTGATTGAAGCCGAAACACATCAACGTGGAGAAATCAGGTGTATCTTTTTTTTTCTTCTCTTAGAGCGCCAATGCACCCTATCCCTATCGAAAATTACGGTGCCTCAATAGCAACACACTTTTTGTTAAGACAAAGTGCAGTGCCACCACACTTTCTCTTTGTACAAAGTGCGGTACCAATGCTCTATTCACTTAGCCAAAGTGCGGCATTTCTTCGTCACTTACACCAAAGTTTGGTGTTGCACCCCTCCAACGCCCTGTGCTAGCTATATAAGTTGTGTTGCATGTTTTTCAACAGTTTAATAAAAACAAAGAGGGAGATATCTAGTTAGTGATACCAACATGGCTACCACTAGCACAAGTAATTTGAAGCAGATCTCTGGACCCGTACTGACCAATACCAACTATGAGGTTTGGTCTATCGGAATGAAGACGTTTCTCCAGCTCAACAAATGTTGGGATATGGTTGAAACTGAGTTCAAAGAACATGATACAAATGCTCTAGCCGCAATGAATAATGCCCAGAATAATGCCTTAGAAGCTCGTCGAGACCGAGATATCACAGCGAAATGGTTGATCCAAAGTTGCATCAAGGAGTCCATTTTCCCACAAATCTCAGGAGCTACTAGCGCACATCAAGCTTGGAATCTGTTCACATTCGCCTACAAGAGAACAAACCGAGTAAAAATGGTAAGATTGAAAACCCTTTAACATAAGTTTGAAAGTTTGAAAATGAAGGAAACAAAAACTGTAGATCAATTTATGACTAGGATTTCGGGCATTGTGACCCAATTTCAAACCTATGGCGAACATCTAGAACATAAGGTAGTTGTTCAGAAGATTCTAAGGTGTCTCACCAAGAAATTTGCTATGGTAGTGACTGCCATAGAAGAAGCAAAAGATCTGTCTCAATTCACCATAGAAGAGTTGATTGGATCCCTTCTATCTCATGAAGCTCGACTCAATCAAGAAGAAGAGTCGTTGACCAATGCTTTTAGCACCCAAGCTTCCCTTAGCAGAGGTCGAGGCAGAGGAGGGTGAGGTAGAGGAAGAAGAGGCCAAGGGTCTCCTCATACAAAGGACATAACCATTTGTGAACATTCAGATCACTCAGAGCACTCTCACAACTCTCAAGGTTAGAGGGGAAGAGGCAAGAGATGGAGCAATAAGTCCAATATTCAATGTAACTACTGCAAGAAGTATGGCCACTATGAACGAGAATGCAGAAAGAAGCAAGCAGACCAGAATAGTAGCAGAGCCAATGTCTCTAGAGAAGAAGAAGATTCGTCAAAGGTGATGTTCATATCTTATCAAGCTACTGAAGAATACTACAGAGCACGAGGTAGAGGAGGGTGAGGTAGAGGAAGAAGAGGCCAAGGGTCTCCTCATACAAAGGACATAACCATTTGTGAACATTCAGATCACTCAGAGCACTCTCACAACTCTCAAGGTTAGAGGGGAAGAGGCAAGAGATGGAGCAATAAGTCCAATATTCAATGTAACTACTGCAAGAAGTATGGCCACTATGAACGAGAATGCAGAAAGAAGCAAGCAGACCAGAATAGTAGCAGAGCCAATGTCTCTAGAGAAGAAGAAGATTCGTCAAAGGTGATGTTCATATCTTATCAAGCTACTGAAGAATACTACAG
>LPNX010276158.1:232337-247335 GCA_001517045.1 Pseudotsuga menziesii
CTCAGATCTATGGCTACTAGATAGCAGTTGCAACAATCACATGACAGGTAACAAGTCACTATTCTCTAGTTTGGATTTCCTCTATTGTCACGAATATCAAGCTAGGAGATGACTTTCTGGTTCCTGCAAAAGGCAAAGGTAATGTTCCTGTATTTACAAAGCAAAATGAAAAGAAGTTTAGTCATGAGGTTTTCTATGAACCACATCTAAATGTCAATCTGATCAGTATAGGCCAATTACTTCAGAACCAGTATGATATTCGATTTTATGATACATACTGTGCTATTTATGATAAAACCCCTAGTAAGAGACTCATAGGCAAAGTTGAAATGACCAAGAACTGAATATTTATTCTCTAACTTAGGAGTGCCAACCTTCCACAGTCTGTAGCACATACTGTTTCTAGTCTAGATGAATCTTGGTTATGGCACTGTATATTCGGTCATCTTCCCTTCAATAGTCTCAATCTCCTGCACAAACAGTCCATGGTCAACGGGTTACCAATTATACATGAACAATGCATCTCTTGTGAGGATTGTATCATTGGGAAACATCAAAGGGACAACTTACCCACTTCCACATCTCGAGCTAAGAACATCTTGATATAGTTCATACAGACCTCTGTGGACCCATGCAAACAATCCATAGGAGGTAGCTTTTATTTTCAGACATTTATTGATGATTTAGCAGGAAAATATGGATTTATTTCCTCAAGAACAAATCCGAGACCTTCTCCAGGTTGAAAGAGTTCAAGGCCCTAACTTAGAAATAGTCCGGAAAGTTCATTTAAGTGCACAGGTTATATGGTGAAGGTGGATATGATTCACATGAGTTTACATATTTCTACAAGCAGCATGGCATCCAAAGACAGTTCCCCACCAGATACATTCCACTACAGAATGGAGTTGCTAAACGAAAGAACCGGACCATCATGAACATGGCATGTAGCATGTTGTCACATAAGAACCTATCATATTAGTATTGGGATGAAGTTGTTGCATGCTCAGTCTACTTGCTCAACAAATCACCACAGTGAGTGTCCAGGACAAGATTCCTGAAGAAGAATGGAGTGGCACTAAGACCAGTATTGCACATCTAAGAGTTTTCAATTTTGTTGCATTTGCTCATATACCTGATGAACTTAGAATAAAGTTGGATAAGAAGAGTGAGCGGTATATTTCCATTGGTTGCAGTGAACAAGACAAGGCTTACAAGTTGTATAATCTTGTCACTAAAAATATTGTGGTGGGGAGAGATGTGAAATTCCTTGAAGACAAATGCTGGAATGATCATTCATACATACAACAACAAGAAAGTTCAAATCTGTCAGATCTACCTATCATACTTCCAATATTGGAAGTACATCAACCAGAAGAAACACCAAAAGACAATCCATCTCAGAACCAGAAAACCAGAAGTTTGAGAGAGTTATATGAGCAGACTCATGGAAGTACATCGACCAGAAGAAACACCAGAAGACAATCCATCTCAAAACCAGAAAACCAGAAGTTTGAGAGAGTTATATGAGCAGACTCGTGTTATTGATGAACAACTTCAGTATGCTATGTTTTCTTGACAGCCCACATCTTTTGATGAAGCAGTAAAGGATGCACAATGGGTACAGGCAATGAATGAAGAGATTGATGCTATTGAGAAAAACCAGACTTGGGATTTTGTGGATATCCCTGCAGACAAAACAAGTATTGTAGTCAAATGGGTCTATAAGACCAAACTGAATGAAAAATGAGAACTTGAAAAGCACAAGGCAAGGTTGGTTTCCAAAGGATATGCACAGCAGTATGGTGTAGATTATGATGAAACCTTTGCTCCTATAGCAAGCATGGATACCACCAGAGTTGTACTTGCCATTGCAGCACAAAATCAATGGCCTGTTTATCAAATGGGCGTGAAATCTGCCTTTATCAATGGTATTCTTGAAGAAGAAGTTTATGTTGACCAACCACCTGGATATACTGTCAAAGGTCATGAACACAAAGTTTTTAAGCTAAAAAAGTCCTTGTATGGTCTAAAACAAGCTCCATGAGATTGGTACAGTATGATTGATTCCTATCTCATCAACAATAGGTTCAACGAAAGTAGCAATGAGCCCACTATGTATGTAAAAACATATCAGCAAGGTAAAATGTTGATTGTATGTCTTTATGTTGATGACATGATTTACACAGGTAATTTAATGCTTGAAGAATTCATGACACTCATGAAAAAAGAATTTGAAATGACTAATCCAGGTCTGATGAAGTACTTCCTTGGTCTATAAGTTACTAAAATTTATCAAGGTATTTTTATTTGTCAGCATAAGTATGCTACTGATATTTTGCAGAGATTCAGAATGGAAAAATGTAAACCAGCAGAAACCCTCATTGCTCTAGGAACCAAGTTAACAAAGAATGATGATGGACCAACAGTAAACTCTACACTCTATAAAAGAATAGTAGGCAAATTAATGTATTTGACTGTAACTATACCAGATTTGATGTATGTTGTCAGCCTTATTTCAAGATTTATGGCGTTTCCCAAAGACTCTCACTGTAAAGTTGGAAAATGAATTATGAGATATGTTGGAGGAACACTTGGATATGGCCTCTGGTACACTCGTACACCAGACCGTGGTACACTCATTATTTTTTTGGTACACTCTTCAATACTTTGTCTGCGTGTATGTTTCCCCTTATGAAGATTTACCACATTAAATTGTTGTTTTAATGATGTTTTCTTGTGTAATTTGTCTCTAAGTATCTAACATTCATGGTTTTGATAAATTAAAATAGTAAAAAATATAATTATTGTTACAAATATTTCGAGATTTAAATTTAATATAATTATATTGAAAACAAAATCTATTAACAAACTAGTTGTTATGCCTTTCACCTCATTTAATGCTTCTTTTAACTCATCTACTCCTTCAACTACCCTAATGAACCTAGAGACTGTTATGTTAGGTGGTTGGTGTTCACGCTATTCAGTGAATGATGGGGACGAGATAGCGGGTATGATTGGTAAGTTAAATGGGTAATAATGTATCAGTTGGAACTGGCCTATCAATACTCATCAGTTGTAACGCCTCTATCGTAGGATGATGACTGGTGCGGATTGAACTGAAGCAGACATAAGGCTCGAAGGTCTAAAGTGGCACAGGAAGGTGCTCCTGCACATTACACCCTGGCATTGGTCTGTGTGATAGTGGGGAAAACCCTAGGGAACAACATAAGAACTGGAGCCATTGCTTCTTTTAACTCATCTACTCCTTCAACTACCCTAATGAACCTAGAGACTGAGTTGATAGTCACCCTCGTGCCAAATAATGAGAAGGCTATAGTGGACCCTGCATCCTAGCCTGAAAAGCCGCCAAGATAAAGATTAAATAAAGAGAAGGCTAATATTAAGATTTAATATGGGTATGAGAACAAAATCCAAAATATGAATTACGTTCGAACCCATGGTCCTAAGCTATTCCGTCAATTACGAATTATTATGTACTTGAAAAAGCCAGCAAAGGAAATCGAACCAATGGTCCTAAGCTATACCGTGAATTACGAATTATTATGTACTTGAAAAAGCCAGCAAAGGAAATCAAAAAGTTGACGAGAACAAAATCCCAACCATGAGAGAAAACTGTCAAGAATGGGATTCGAACCCATGCCCTTTCGGACCAGTACCTGAAACTGGCGCCTTAGACCAACTCGGCCATCTTGACCCCATGCTTTAAACTATCTTAAGTAACGGTAGGTGTCCTTATCTCTCAATTAAATTCAAGTGAGAGACGTCGCTCTCCTTCCATTCCCTGTAACAACCACAGGAGACTAAGCTTAATTTATTAGCATTATAAAACAACCGAAATACGTTATATTTGACGACTTCAAAAACGAACGGATACCTTCACCGTAGCCCTAATTGTAATTGTCTTTATTAGACGCAATATTCGTGTAGGTTTACGCCCACTATCTTCCCTTTTACTGTCAGTACGCTCTTAGTTAACTTCAACGAGTCAAGGAAAAAAGAGAAGTTTCGGCTGAAGTGATTACTATACACTGTCCAACATTTACAGTGGCCGGAATTAGCGTTACCAGGATGGTGATATAATAGATAAACCAAATCAAGTGGAGCAGGTAACCTGATTAAGTGGACAGTGAAGCTTTATTTGAGATGAAAGATGAAGGAACATCAAGCAAGTTGAGACTCGTGAGGGCCGCAAGAAGGAACATCAAGCAAGTTAAGACTCGTGAGGGCCGCAAGAAGCACCTTCTGACAGTTTATTTATTTTATTGAGATATCAATTGAAGAGTTAACACATTACATGAAATTAAATTATTCGACATTTTAGACATTATCTAACATTTAGAGTGGTCGGCTTTTATACAGGTTAGTAGACACTACACCGGTACCTTTTAGAGTGGTAAGCTTTTATACATGTTAGTAGACACTTCAGAATCTAAATAGAGTTGTAGGATTAAAAGGAAAAAGTGAAGCCAAAAAAATTTCAGAACCATAAGAATATATATGTTTATGAGGTGTTTCAATTTTTTTTTATCATCATAACCTAGATTAATTTCAAACTTTATTTCCCTTTCTTAATCTTATCCTATTCTTCTTTCTTTCATTAAGACCCAGACACCCCTTATTTATAAGAAAAAACACCTTAAAAGATTGAAAAAAAAAAGGAATTATAACATCACAATATGGGAAGAAAATAGGTCATTAATAAGAATAACTCATTTAATAACATTTGCCATATCCTTTGGAAACTGCTACCTTGCTTCCCATACTTTATTATATGCTTCCTTTGTAACTATTGACTTTGATGTATTCTTTAGGTAACCCTATGATATTACTTAACAGTGAAAGGTATGCAATCCTCATGCATTGGAAAGTACATAATGTGTATCCTTCATTTTTTTTTCCCATTGAGCTCTTTGTCTGTACTTGGTTATAGAGTAATCTGTATAATGACATTGCTACATGTTTTTAAACTAGAAGAGAATCCCTTGAGAATCCCTTGAATTTGAAGGGCAAATGAAAGTTTGAAATTAAAAAAATAAGTTGTTGTAAAGGGAGAACCATGACTATAATATTCACACTGACTATTTAGCAACTTGCAAATCTGCAACCTTATATATGTGTCAAGATCTCTTTAATTCATCCAATGATATCCTATTTTCTATTGATCAAATTATTTTGGCATGTACTTGAGCATCCGAGGAGAAGGATTTATGAGTGATTGTTTGGCATAGAAAGAAAGTATTTTTCATGTTATGTTATGTTGGGTTGAAGGGGAGCAGATATACACACTATTAAAAAATGGATATTCAATGAGATTGAAGGAAAGATATATATTGATTGAAAAATGTGTTTGTTGAGTTGGAAAAAAAATACACTAATTAAAAAAGGATATTAAACCTAGTTGAAAGAAAATAGATATATATTAATTAAAAAATAAGTCAAATGTTAAAGAAAATTAATACATTAATTACACGGAAGGCGTTTTCCCTATGGAGACACAGTCTCAAAGATTCCTCGTCTCCCTGGCCATTACCATTTTGACACGTGTCACATTGTGATTGGTGAGTTAAATTTTCCATGGTTAAAATTTCCAGTTGGTATATCCCGTGATCCAGCGAATACGGAGGAAAGCCGCATGGGATTAAAATGCTCAGGCTTTATTTTGTACCAGGGCGTGTCCAATTGAACTATGTTTTGAAAACACTCAGGATTTAACATTGCAAAACGTTCTCCATCCAGAGTCTTACGTCTGGTTCAATTTGACGAGGTGCTAGATCAAATTGGATGTGGTATTATCCACTGGCAAGCAAAGTGTTATCGAGTCTATGATATATGCCGCTTCATATTCAGTCATGACGAGATTGGCAACATCATCAGTTTTGGTCTTGACGAGATTGGGAACATCATCAGTTTTGGTCTTCTCCTCCCATTAATGTTTTCGTCAATGCTCTCGAGTCTCGGGTTTGGAGTCTGTGGGAGAGTTTTTATAAACACTGTCAATACGCCATCTGAAAAGTATTTGTGATTCGAATTTACCGTCTGACTGCCTCTGTAAAGATCTTGAGTTCATCCAACGTTCCGTGAGTATCATAAAGGTCATGGATAATAGTCATCACAGTACAAAGTTTTGTGAAAGCAATTCTACTGGAAGAAAACTCCGGTTTGAATGTGCCTATAACGACCATAAAGTGCAATTCCACATGACGCTTCCGATAGCAATTCAGGCGCACTATTCCGGAGCAATTGAAGTCCAATTTCGCCAGCTCTAAAATGTTTCGGTTAGTATCAGACCTTTGAAAAAAAAGATACGCCCTAGCATATGCATAATATTTACGGAAGCTGGCAGTTAAGTGAAATATACTTTTATTAAGAAAATGAAGATTTGAGCCATGAACCGTCTTGCCCATATATTTCGATACAGCTCCTTGCTTCCAATCTGGGCAGACTGCAATGCCAAGGAAACTCCAATGCATACTTCACCTAAATTGAGGGTGTTTGAAAAGAAGCAAGTTTCGTTAATGTTCAAAATATGTCTGTGGAATATTATAATGAATATATAATTGTGTAGAAAATTGAAGTGTATTTATTTTGAGAGGTGTTATACTCATAGAACCCTAACATACTCATTTCTTATTGTTTACCTTTCTCAAAAGGCTTTGATCGATGTCAATCACATCTCGTCCTAAAACTGCCCTCAAATAATCTGTTGTAAATGCCTTTGCCTCATCCATCACTTTTTCTCCAAGAAATGAAATGTTAGAAGCTTGAAACAATGACAACATGCTTCTCATTCGTTTATCATCTTCTTCTTCAAGTTGATCACCAGTGGAATTGCAGAAAAACCCTTCATTTTCATCTTTGAAATTCTCCAAAGTTCATGAAGGTCAGGCAAGGCATTAAAAATCATTTTCTTTTACCAAAAGAAGTGTGTTAAGATAATTTGAAATGCAAATGATTAATTAAGATATATAAAATGTAAACTTGTGTTTTTTTATGGAACCTTTTTTAACTTCGAAATTCTTCAAAGCACCTATTCATGAAGTCTAGAAGATTCATTAAGAAATAACTCGACTACTGCAACCTGAGGTTATGTTATATTGATGCAGGATGCGGAAAAGTTTTTGTTCGTGCGAGTGCGGGATGCGGGATGAAAAACTTCGAAAATATTAAAATTCAAAATCCCGCAAGTTTTTTAAGTTTTGATGGTTTTGAACAAAATGTTCTTCATAATTAACAGTACATACTACATTTTTCCGTATGTAGGATGCCATATCTCGCCCTTGCTCTTTCAGAACTTCAGCAATCAGTTCATTGGATGTCTTGAAGAAAATCTCCACCGCAATTTTCATGTAATCAGGAAGGTTGTCTATCAACGAAAGATCCCATCTGAAAACGGTATAAATAAACAGGTCTAAGAACCCAAAAAATAATAAAAGGGCAATGCATTTGGACGTTAACAAAGATCCATGCTACTAATATAACACAATGTTGCTTGGGCATGATATGATCTAGAATATTTATTTGTATAGTGTTCACATGGTGTCAAACCAAACTTAATAGCAATAAGAAAACGAAACATAAGCAAATTACATATAAAACAACCTGCATGTTTTATGGAATACAGAATTTATATTGATGATGATGATAGTTAACGTCTTTTAGACCAAACTTTGGTTTATTGGACCTAACAAAATTAATTATTTAGTTTGTTTTAAAATTGTCTTTCTATACTCAAACAGCTTGGAGAGAAGCTTTGTGAGCTCACTATACTTTTGACATGTTAAAAGTCTATGAAGTTCTGTAATGCAACTTAATCTGAGATCTAATGTAGATGTAAACAAGACACTATAAGAGGAAGTGATTTTCTCACAGAAATGACAAATCCTTTTCCATAATTACAAAACAAATAATTCCCATTTTTCAATCAATAAGCTGTCAATACGCCATTTGAAAAGTATTTGTGATTCCAATTTACCGTCTGACTGCCTCTGTAAAGATCTTGAGTTCATCCAACGTTCCGTGAGTATCATAGAGGTCATAGATGATAGTCTTCACAGTACAAACTTTTGTGAAAACAATTCTGCTGGAAGAAAACTCCGGTTCGAATGTGCCTATAACGACCATAAAGTGTAGTTCCACGTGACGCTTCCGATAGCAATTCAGGCGCACTATTCCAGAGTCTCTTAACCACCTCCATGTAATAATAATGCAGAATTAGGCCATCTGTAACTCTTCATAACATAATATAACCTGGTAATTATATTAAGACCCAGCTGGAGATAAGCTGTATTCCGGTCTGATGTGTGTTTTGGAAAATGTTGAATTTTGATTTATTTATCATAGTAGGGTTTTTAAAGTAATTACATTTTTGTAAAGGTTATGAATAATAATTTTCCGCATCCCGAATCCTGCATCCCGCAATGCGGGTTGCAGGAGCTTGAAATTTATTATTTGCAAGTTTGCCATCCCGCAACCCGCATCCCAAAATTTCGGGATGCGGGTTGCGGGATGGAAAACTTGCAAATAATAAATTTCAAACTCCCGCAATGCCATTAGAGGAAATTTCATCTCAAAATGGGCCTCCTAAGAAAAATTAATAAAATAATAGTTAAAATAACAAAATAATATTTATTAATTTTGGAGGAAGAAAAGAAAAAAACTACTGTTTTGTTTGTATTTTTGACATATCTCTATGTGTTTTTACTCAAATTTCAATCGGGAGAGCTCGTTGGATGCATAATTAAATTCTGCATCCAACGAGTACCCACTCTGCATACTTTTGATGGACCCCACTCCCCCAAAAACAAGAAAGACTTGAAAAAACGTGATGATGTTGTCATCATCATCATCATCACGTTTTTTCAGGTATTTCTTATTTTTGGGGGAGTGGGGTCCATCAAAAGTATGCAGAGTGGGTACTCATTGGATGCGGAATTTAATTCTGCATCCAACGAGCTCTCTCGATTGAAATTTGAGGAAAAACACAAGAAGATATGTCGAAAATACAAACAAAAAAAGTAGTTTTTTTTTTGTGATACCTATCCCCAAATTTATATTAAAAAAATGTTTAAGACCTATACGGTATTTCACTCGTTGGATGCAAAATTTAGTTCTGCATCCAATGAGCTCTCATGATTGAAATTTGAGGAAAAACACAGAAAGATATGTCGAAAATACAAACAAAAAAGTAGTTTTTTTTGTGCTACATATCCCCAAATTTATATTAAAAAAATGTTTAAGACCTATACGGTATTTCAAATTTAAAGCAATTTCATTGGCTAACACATAATGACATGGAATTTGAATTAGAGTTAAAAGGCCCATTTTGAGTTGAAATTTCCTCTAATGCGGTCCCGCAACCCGCATTGCGGGAGTGTGGATTGCACCGTCTCGTGTTCGAAACAAAAATGTGTTCTTATATCTGCCTTCTTTGCTCTGTTTCGAGCTCCTCCTGGAGCTGAAAGCTTCTGGCCACAGCTTTAAAGCTCTTTTCAAAAGGCTCGTTACGGAGTTTGTTCTCCCTAATTTATCGATTTTTGCAGGTTTTTTAGACGGTTGCTTCAAAGAGCTCAATTTGAAGTTTTAGAAAATAAATTTAAAACTTCCTGGCCGAGATTGTTGCGGTAACAGGAAACTGCACTTTGTTGCCTGGTTGAATTGTTAAGCTTTGTATAGCTTTTCAAAACCTGACTGCAATTTGTCAAATAAAGGAGTCTATGGAAAATCAAAGCCGGGAAGGATTTTGATAGCTTAAGAATACTATAGAGAAGCCTCCGGTTATGGCGTCCAGTAGCGAACGTGGGGGCTTCAACAAACCGGCAACGATGGTAAGTCACCGACTCTTTCTTGCCAATTTTTCTCTTTTTTCGAAGAAAACATTGCAAAATTACATCTGTTAGAAAAAGGAAGAAGAAGAGAAGATCAGATATCAACCAACCCTCTATGCATACGAACGTCCCACATACTGAGTATGCAACTAGATTATGTGACAAGATGATCGTTTGCTTGAAATCACACATGAGGTAACCACGGGCTCGTGAGATAAAATTGTGATTTTATCCAATAGCTTTTAATAAGTCCTGGTATCCTACGAAAATCCGTAATAGAAAGGTTACATAAAGAGCTCATGTGGAAGATTCTGTAGTCAAAACAGTTCACTATTTATGGTTGAAAGTTTTTCCTTTAAACTACAGAAGCATTACTATTCTCCCATCAAAATCAAATCAGGAAGTCAAGAGCTCTCGTCTAAGGTTTTGACATCAGAACATTTCATTATTTGTTTAAAGTCTCTTCATTAAACTCCAGAAGCATTACATTTGGCTCGTCAAAATTAAAATCAGAAATCCTAGAGCCCAGAGCCCAGTCAATATTGAAATCAAACAAGTTCACCAGTTTTGTTTCGAAATGTGTTTCCTTTGAATTTCAAAAGAACTACAATTGGCCCAATCGACACTTGCCCCAACTTTTTTTTGTGGCAATCATTGTTGGTGGGTGCCCTGACAGGCAACTGTCTTCACCGCTCAACCATGACTCAATTGGCAATAGCTCAACGGTTTTAATGTTTAAAAAAACAAAATGTTTTGAATTATGGTAAAGAAAGAAAATGTTAGGTCACCATCTTTACCGCTCAACCATGACAAAATTGGCAATAGTTCATCAATTTTAATGGATAAATAAGCAAAAGGTTTAGAATTATGCTGAAGAGAGAATGCTGAAGATAACCGGACAAACTAAAAAGTTTGGATAGAGGCTTAAAAAAGGATAAGCTAAACAGATCCTTTGCATTCATACCTACAAAAACAATAAATGATGACGATCTTTGTTCGCAACTATGCAAGTAGCCTCAAAGGTTAGCGTCATTTAAAATTGACAGCCCTATTGAAGTGTTTTGTCCTTTTTCCATCAAAGCCTGCGTGTGACATTTTTTGCAGACCCCAACTTTGATTTGCAGCTCGAAAAACTGACTGTTAAAAATACAAGTAATTACAGTAGAAATATATGTATATGAATAAAAGTCTTTACAATATTGAAGTTCAAGTTTAAGCCACTATATGGATTTTTCTCAATGTGTGGAGGAGGCCATCAAATTCCAACACTAGTAATTGTGGCTTCCCCAAAAGATGCTAACTATGGCCAACTTAGTAAACCTAATTGATATGTAGGACGTGGTGTCAATGACATTATTCTGTGGTAATATCATGGTTGTGCATTGATTACTGCTGTTGTTGTTTCACCTTCCAGTGACTATAAACAACCTTGTTAATGCTCCCATCATTCATGTCGATAACTTCCACGGTATCATAATCGAATGCTTTGCCTGCTCCCTTGCCAATAACTTCTTTGTGATGCTTTCCAACTGACCATGTTGGTTGTCTCCTTTTGTCTTCTCAATGTCAAGTAGGCCATCAACGATCTCAAACCTACTTAGGATAAAAAGACTCAAAAATTTGAATAGCTAAGTGTCGATCAAGATAAGTTAGAGCAGATCAGATGACTTACAGTGTGCTTCATCAGCGATTTTATCTGCAGTATGATTCATAGCCACCTGAAGAGCTCCAGAAAAGAGTTGATGATTTCATACATAATTTCAAAAGGTCGATGGTAACAACTAAAACATTATGTTAGTATCCAAGATTTACAAGATTATGTTTGCATGAAGTACATATTCTCTACTCTCCTCATCACAAAACAAGCAATGAGCACAACTGTCTCGTTGTTGGAGTGAGTTGAAGGGGAATAATCCTTTGTTTCTCGAAAACCCTTCGGATTTGTTGTTGCGATCATCGAGTACAACATTAAAAGCTGAATGGACAAAATCATCGCGAATCTCAAATCCTGAATAGAAGAAAGATTGAAAAACGTTGTGCAAACATTTGATTTATTTATCATAGTAGGGTTTTTAAAGTAATTACATTTTTGTAAAGGTTATAAATAATAATGTTCCGAATCCCGAATCCCGCATCCCGCAACGTGGGTTTCGGGAGCTTGAAATTTATTATTTGCAAGTTTTCCATTCTGAAATTTAGATATGTGGGTTGCGGGATGGAAAAATTGCAAATAATGAATTTCAAGCTCCTGCAACCCGCAGTGCGGGATGCGGGATTCGAAATGCGGAACATTATTATTTATAACCTTTACAAAAATGTAATTACTTTAAAAACCCTACTATGATAAATAAATCAAATGTTTGCAGAAATTTTTTCAATCTTTCTTCTATTTTGCTAGCGTGTTTGGATATTTTCACATACCAGATTGGCATTACCATAGCCTCCGTTTTCGTTTGGATCATTGCTATCAATAATACCATTAAATTGTGGAATTGGGGAACTGATGAAGGAAAAGCGTGTACATTGTAGAAATAAAGTTGCAGAACAACAATTTATTAATTTGTTAATTTTTTAGCTTAAAAAACAATATAACGGTATATTCGTTCTCCAAAAAGGTCACAAGTTCAGAACTTCTCCAGAAGAAACCTTCACTTTTAATGGTGCTTTTGGTTTTTCTTGAAATTGACCATTGTTCTTACATTCCAGGGAATTAAGCTTCTACGCTTGCCTGAGAACTGTGTACGTCTTAGCTTTAGTAAGAAGGAATACAACTCTATTGTTTTCGCAAGAAGTAATACCGTTGTTTAATGTTTATTTTAATATAAATAGAGTGGTATGATTTACATGTTTATATTAAGAATATGTATTTTTATTTATGGATGATGGATAATATGTTTATTATAGTACTTAATCTAGTTACTCTATTGAACAGTGATTTCATTTTCTTATTGTAAAATAACTTTGATAGAGTAAGTTGTTTTTTTTAAAGAAAAAGTAAGATATGTAAATTTATAGGTAAATTAAGATAGTAAGCAAATAGTTATTGTATTTTCTCATGTAGTATTTGAGGTAATCATGTTCATGGTGCGAAAATATGATCCATTAAAGTTCATTATGTACCCATATTGTAGGATACATATTTTAATAAAATAAGCTCTATTAAAAGCTTATCAGTACATGAGTCAATAACAAGGTTGTGAATAAATGTACTAATTGATCACAAAATACTAACAGTAATATTGAATCATCTGGAAAAAGTCTTGTCCAAGTTTTTGCCTTCCAAAAATTCGCTATTACAAAAAATAGATTTCCATCAAATTCAGATTAACAAATCTAAATAAAACTATTATCCAAAGAAATCCCGACATCTGCTCCAAATCCCTAGCAATTCCTCAATGTTGGGATAGTTAGCTGATTCAAAACCAAGTTGAACATCACATCTATAATTCTCCATTTCGTTCAAAGTCCAAATGATCCTGAACTGTAGCTAAATTATTATGACCCCAAGTTTAACCATAAACTATTAAGATTGTTGTTATAAGCAAGCACTGTTTTGGAATAAACTAATGATAAACAAACCTTAACCAACTAATATTATGATATGATTATGGTTTGAAACCCCGAAACGCTCAAACTCTTGTGAAATATATTAATTATAATGATTTTGCAACTCTATTAGCATAAAATTACAGAAAGGTATAGCATTGGATGCGATAAGAACATTGGGCTCAACCACCCGTGTGTCTATTGATTCAGCCACGTGTCCTTCCCTGCCTGTGTGTTTCGTGCTCAACATTGCCTTTCTGCATGGTTTCCTACTGCGAAAGGACTTTATGGGCTTTTTTTGCTCATCCTTGTCCACATTTCCCCTATGTGCTAGTAACATTGTTCTGTGAGGGCTCTTGGAGACGAGCATTCTTGTTCTCCTCACCTCCCATTAAATAGGCTCTCCAACAGGCAATACAATGGAGTATGTCTTCAACCTCGTCACCACCTCAGAGAAAATTAGCAAGTGGGAATTACAAATAAGGTGATGAAGACTTCGGACACCCGCCACCCCAGTACGAGCATTTGCTCCGACTGCCTGTCGCTGAACATGGTCCCCATGTAGGAGGACTTTGGAAGTCGTGACCTCTTCGAGGATTTCTGGGGACACACTCCAGAGACAAGAAAACTGTTGTATTGTGCAGCTGGAAGTATTCCTATTCGAGAATATTCAAAGTGCATCACATCCAGGCCCTGATGGTTGGAAATTTCTTGGTGCAAACAACCAGGATGATAAAGGAACGTAATTTTATATTCGCCAACCATCAGTACCCCCTAACAAATGAGCTTGTGGAACCATACAGCCATTACACTTTTGGCCTTTCTCTCAGTGCTCATTCATCCTCTTTTTTCAGTAGCTCCAGACGGTGGCACTAGATATGGTGATCCAGAGAGACCGAAAAAGACCTTACCAGCATAGCTACACACATGACAACTGGAAATCATAACAATAGTACAATTGACAAGTGAGTGAGGATCTTTACTCCTTGCGTAAAATCCAGTCAATTCATCTCCTCTGATATTCAATTATCATACTGCCCATGGATAAGACCTTAGGTCTTCTCCCGCATTGTTGCCCAGGTGGGTCAAGGCTTTTGGATTTGACCTTCCTTGCCCTTTCACAAATGCTGCAGGTGGGATAATAACAAATTCGACTAGCTGTGTTTCTTCGTTTCATGTAGAGGCAAGATTTATTGTTTCAAATATCTAAATTTCATGATGGATCCTCAAAGTTGGGACAGCAGACGATGCTAGGAACATAATCTTGACCTATAGAATGTTGTGAATGGTGTCTGGGGACTCAATTACTGGTCAGAAAAAACATATCATACGTGAGAATGTCCTTTCTGTACCATGTTCATCGGTACATTTCGTCCACGGTGAGATATTTGGTTCACCAGCCGATCTTGAACCACATATATTTCATTTGCGGGTGATTCCACGGACCTGGGTAACACTTTTTGGCAAGAGCATTTCGGCAAAAATAGAAAAATGCACCTCGGTCGAGGGCTTGTTAAGCCCTCGACCGAGGTATTTAAATACCTCGATCGAGGTATTTAAATACCTCGACCGAGGTATTGCGGGCTTTAAAAACCCTCGACCGAGGT
>LPNX010276158.1:247876-344906 GCA_001517045.1 Pseudotsuga menziesii
GCTTATCCAGTTATATTCACCGTGGATCAACTTCTTATCTTTATCTGCACAATTTAATTCAACAGAATCAACATAGACTCTCGATATGGAACCTGCCTTCATCTGGACCACCTGATCATGGGTACATTCAATCCATCGCGTGAATCCATCGGATTCACAGACCCTCACCTATTGTCAGCTTTAAGTTATCCCATAGTGTGTAAACTTGACATTTGTCACTTTATCGATGCCTTCTTATGATGGTATACAAATATCCTTGTTGCTTAATCATTATATATGAAATAACTTGGTTAATCATTAAATCATCATCAATATCGTGCACTCCAAAGACCAAATCTTTCAACTGCAACGTATTTCACATCTTAGGTTCTCCTTCCCTTGCGAGCTTTCATATCACCGTTTAAGTGATCTTTCGCGGTCTCTAAGAGATAATGGAATTATATACAGATCACATTAATCCCAAGTTATAGATATATACTACATCATGAAAATTCCGAACTCATGATAGCATTTGTAATATTTAGTGAATAAATAGAGCCACTTACTGAGGCAAATATCATTTGGACCTCATTTATAATTTTTTATATGCACAAAAACTGGGCTCTTGAGCATCATTACTTCCCATCTCATGGCTACCGAAGAAAATATTGCCAACATGGTGATACCAAAGGCCGGAATGGGAAGAGATGGGAAGATAACTTGAGAGTTCTTCTTTCGAAGAAGGGGTTAAAGAACAAATGAAGTGCTAAAACATATGCACTTTAGCTAGGAAAATGTTTGGAAATTTAGCTACCAAAACGTATGGAAATGGATGAGGATTGTAGCGCAGATTGCCAAATAAATGTCCAACACATCACTTTTTACCATTACAATTTGGTGTTTACTACCTTTTTTGTATTATAAAAATAATGATTATTGACGCATTTTGTTCTTTTTAAGCTTCTTCAACATTGTCATTGTGTATAAAACAGTTTTGTTTCATATCATTGAGCAAAATTCCAAAGAATGAGGGTAACAATCACTTCTGCGATTAATATGATGACGTAATATATGTGAACTACCTTTCTTGATCATTAAATCATTGTCAGTATCACCTGCTTGAAAGACCAAATCTTTCAAATCCAATATATTGGACATCTCGGATCCTGCTCCCATTCCCAGCTTTCATATCACCGTTTATGTGATCTTTTGCATGCTGCAGGAGATAAGGGAATTATATACAAATCACGTTAATACCAACTTATAGATATATACTACATCATGAAATTCCCGAACTCATGATTACATTTGTAAGATTCAGTGAATAAACAGACCCTCCTATTGAGGAAAAAATCATTTGGACCTCATTTATGATTTTTCATTTGCACAAAAACTGTACTCATCAGCGTCATTACTTCCGCTCTCATGGCTGCCAAATAAAAAACTCACAACGTGATGATATGAAAGCCCGGAATGGGAAGAGATGGGAAGATAAGTTCGCACTGCTACTTGCAACGAAAGGCCTATAGTCTCTGGAGAGACATGGGATTCGTGAAGATTACAAATTTCATTCTATTTCGCTCCAACTTAGATAAAGGGTATCATTATTTGTTTACCCTTCTTCTCAATTGTTTTCCATCATGATGATTAATGAAATTGCAACAAATTTATTCTTCACGCTTTCCTAATATGCTACTATGCAATATATTTTTAAACAGGATATCAAATGCTTTGCTCTTACTCACAAATGGAGATTTCTCTACACCGAAATACCCCGACTAAGCATCTTTCCATTTTAGGTCTTTTCAGCATCAAGTCTTTTACACTACTAAAGCATTCTTTAGACTTGCAAGCTTTTCACCTTTACAACGATTGCAAATTTACCTACGGAAATCTATCGAAATGTTTCCATGTTTTAGTTGGTTCAAAATTATCAATGTGTATAAATTGAGTGTCCGTTCATAAAAATAAGACGACCTTTCTCCTATTTAACAGATTTCGATTTCCCAGTTTTGAGATTCCAAAACATATTTGCATTTAACATTTAGCTATTTTCAACTTTCGCTAATATTGTTCTTTGCAAATCTATTTGTTTTCACTTTGCAAACAACGACACTTAACATATTTTAAATTGTTATCATCTTTTTCATTATTTCAATATGCATAAAAATACTTTATTTAAGTACAAACAGTGAAAATAAAGCATGAAAATCGACATTTCGAATTTCGAAATTTCGGAAATAGAAACACTGGCATGTTCCTATTTGAACACATAGCATTTCTGCTTATGTTGCAAAGTTTGATATTGGAATATAGTATGTTCCTTATTGCAGAACATACGACATAGATTTCCTAGTACCGAACTGTCGGAATTTGAAAAAGGAACATTGACATGTTTGTATTTGAACACATAGTATTTCTGTATATGTTGCAAAACTATAAAAAAAGGGTTGTGACTTATATTGCTTATGTACCTTCATAATGTTGTAATACGCATCCTGCATTTACTTAAAATTTTAAAACATGCTCGGTTTTAAGATTAAGTGTTCAACAAACATGTGTATAATCTCCACCTTTAAAATGTATTTTATGGCTCTTGGACTTTCATTTGCTATTTTGGACATTAGGGTATGGTAGGTTTGTGTTCATTTTATTATTATTTTTTTTGCATAAGACAACATTCGTTTTTGAGTTTTGATGCGTTTTTATGTCATAGTTGATTCACAATATCTGAACTTCAACAATCAGTTATCCAATGCGATCGTTTCAAATATTTTATCCATAAAAATCGTATTAAAATACATTTCTTGAACTGTTGAAAAACCACCCAACATTTGAACAACTTAACCTGTTCAGTATAGGAGTCTCTTAGTATATCCTACGGAAAGTGGAAAGGTAATTGATAATCAATTTATCAATTTACCTTTCTGCATTCCGAAAAGTAAATTGATAAATTGATTATCAATTTACCTATGCGGATTGAGGAAACTAAATGGTAAATGGTAAATTAAATGGTAAATGGTAAATTAATAATATAATATTAAATTAAATTGATAAATTGATAAATTGAACGATAGGTTTTATGTTTCAAACACCTCTAGAAGCATGCTGCTTTCTACAAACAGATAAATTGATGCCTCGAGTTTGTGTCTCAATGTATTACTTAATTGTCTAGGCACTATTTGTCTCAATTATAAAAGGAATTGAAATTCAACAAGAAATGAAGTGACACACAACATAAAGATAGAGGCAACACAAAATGCTAAATCAAAACAATAATTTAAACAACACAAAATTCAAAAATACAGTAGAGGCAAGAAATTAGACCCTTCCTCATGGAAGAAACAAGAAAATCGAAACAAATGACAACCTCTCTCACAGGTGAAAAAAGAGAATGGAAATAAATGACAGCGTCTCTCTAAATTTTATTAACTATCTCGTTTTTATTTTGTGATTTTTACTGCGGGAACACGCAAAAACAAATTTCGATAATTTTGTCATCCTGCATCCCGCAAAATGTGGCATGTGGAGATATTTTGTGTGCACGAGTCGGACATCCCGCAACCCGCATGCCGCAAATAGCGGATTGCGGGATGAAAATTTGACAAATTATAAACTTCAAGATCCCACAATCCGCATTACAGGTTGCGGACTCATGCACATAGCAAAAAATTGACTTTGAAAATTCGGCGTGCCTTTTGACAAGTTCTTCAGAGTCACCTGAGTAGTTTGATGCAAATATCGATGGTGATGCAACACTGCATTAATATTTTGTAGTAGAATGGTGTGAGTCCGATGTGGACAACGAGGAATTACGAGGATTCCAAGCTGTCACATGTGTGTTAATAAATTTATTTGCAGCTTAAACTGTAACATTGTTTATGTTTTATTTCTTTGTTTTGACTGCAGAATGATGAATTTTTGTTTGGATTGTTTTAACATCTCGCAACCCGCAAATCCGCAACTTGCGTAGTGTGGCAAACCTTTCATTTGATATTTCATTTTCAAACCCGCATCCCGCATCCCACAAATACGGGGTGCGGGAGAGTTTGTATATGTGTTAATTTTAATCAATCCGAATCCCGCATCCTGCAATGTGCGGAATGCGGGTTGCGGAATTCCTATTATTTTCATTTGGTTTGTGTCTGCCCGCACCCCACATCTCGCAAAATGCGGAATTGCGGGTTGCGGAGCTAATTGAATCAAGTTTGTACTATTTTGCGTTCCTGCATCCCGCAATCCGGGTTGCGGGAGCTTGATATTTATAATTGCACGAATTTCCGTTGCACGAATTGCGGGTGCCTATATAATTGCATGGGTACTCGGGATGTGAAATCAAAAAAATATTTGCAATATCTCGTTATGAAACCGCATCCCACCAGGTTTAATTTCGATTGTCCATTTGTTTTAATCCTACTTTCCTAATTTGACGCATGTAAAAAATATAGATATAAGCTGGTCTTTTACAATTTATTTACCACTTTTTTACTGTTGCGAATTACGACGGTGCGTGAATTTTATCTGCGTGAATTATTGCTCTGCGTTAATTTTACCAGGCAATTTTATCACAATCTAGTTCGATAACAGGTTGTATTTTAGTCATTTGTTCATTCAATTTATTACTGTAGTGAATCCTTAATTAGTTTTATTTTTCGCTTTTCGTTGTTTTTACTTTTAAACACAGTTTTTCCAATTTGCAACAATGGCAAGATCTACTCGCTGCAAAAACCTGGAAAATGATATTTTCACTGAGGATCGGAACTTTGGTATTTTCTCATATACCAGTGGCAGAATCACTAAAACCTACCAAATTGAATGATATAGGGTTTATGAAATTTTTGACAATGACAACTTTTCTCATATTCAAGACAACCAGTTGGCTTACAAAAGAATCATGGATTCTGGACTTCATTCTCTTGTTGCTAGACCTGCTATCCTCCCGTACAACCCAACCAATGAAAGCATTTGTTAAAGCAATTCTCTGATGCAAACCTTAGTGACTCTCAATTAATTCGTTTAAGAAATTATTTCAAAGTCTCTTTGTTTAATTAGTGTGTTTCTTTTGTACTTAAGAGAATAATGGTAATTATTTCAAGTTTTATTTGTTTCAGTAATGGCTCTTCCACTTTCATTTGCACACAACCAGGAGAGCAGATGAACTAATTCAATAGACAGACGAGTGCTCAACGCTATAACTTTCTGTAATTTTATGCTAACAGAGATGCAAAATCATTATAATTATTACATTTCAGAAGATTTTGAACGCTTAATATTAAAAATCTTATTAACAATGTTAGTTGGTAAAGGTCTGCAGGATCAACTTTGTGAGATGCAGGATCAAAACAAAATTTGCACGCTTATTAACTGTTCCGTAACCCGCATTCCACAACTTGTCGGTTGCAGGATGCGGGAACGCAAAGTAGTACAAACTTGATTTAATTAGCTCCACGGCCGCAATTCCGCATTTTGCGAGATGTGGGTTGCGAGCAGACACAAACCAAACGAAAATAATAGGAACTCCGCAACCCGCATCCCGCAAAATACGGAATTGCGGCAGCAAAATCCCCGCGATTCATGGGATATTCTTCATCGTAACTGTTCGATTTCTCCATAAGACGAGCCATTGCAGGAGCATAAACAAACAAAATTCTTAATCAGAGTCTCTCAAAAGTTCAAAACATCACAGTCACCGCAAGAGGAAATTTCAATCCATCACCGCCTCTGTCACGACCACCACCAAGACATTTCATCCTTTTGTCTTGCCTTGCCACACCACCTACCTCCACTGGCAGCATTTCATCCATTTGCCTTGCCACACCACCTTTGCGTTGAACATAAACAAAGACAAAGATCGATATATATACATTTATGCACAAACAATATGATTGAGCTGAGATTGTTGAAGCTTGGTAGAAAAGATCAGCACATTACTCTGCAGAAATCACAGCGTAGAAACAAAAATCACAACACATTACTACATTGTGGGATGCGAGATCCGAGTTGATTAAAATTAACTCATAAAAACCCTCCCGCATCCCGCAAATGAAAAGGTTTGCCGCACTCCGCAAGTTGCGGATTTGCAGGTTGCAGGATGTTAAAAAAATCCAAACAAAAATTCATCATTCTGCATTCAAAACAAAGAAATCAACATAATTTTTTGGAAATTGGGTAAGTTAAAGTATCCCAATAATCAAATAAAATCGTAATAAAACCCTTTAAGTTTTACTAAGACTCTTACCAAGTCAAATTCATATGTAAAATTTGGGATCCTATGTCATAATGGCATGGGATCTGTTGTACTTACACATCGGTACTTCTAAAACAGACACATTGTGTAGCTGGAAATATTCCTATTCGGAAATATTCAAAGTGCATTACATCATTTATTTCTTGCACACTTTATAATCCAAAATCGAAACTCCAAAAAAACTCAATTATAAATGTCTTAACCTAAAATTTTAAAACTCACTATTAATATGCACTCTCGCAAGGTAAAAAACAAAGGTTGGCTTGCGAAAAGACAGAATATTTTTACCCTCTCGGCATTTTTTTTGCCCTCTTGGTGCAAATGCTAGTTAAGAAATAGACAAACGTTACTTTCAATTTATAAAGTAAAAAAAACAATCCAACGTTACCTTCAATTTATAACATAAAAGAAACAATGATGAAGCCAATCAGGCCACTATAATCCCCAATTTGAAAGGGCACCATATTCAAAAGGGTGAAAGAAAGCACTCGACCCGTGTGACATGATATTTGAAGGTGGCCCTTTAAGCTCCAAGGCAAAGGCACTCACGTTACCTTCAATTTATAAAATAAAAGAAACAATGATGAAGCCAATCAGGATTTTTAATTAAAAGAAACAATGATGAAGCCAATCAAAATTTTTAATTTAGGGGAACGAAATAACTTTTCTTTTACTCTTTTAAAGGCTACACAAAAAATATATTGGGGACAATAAATTGTTATGCATTTTTCTTTTTCAATACGAAGACTTCTAATTTTAAGAATAGAATGCCCTTAAAAGACTCTTTCAAGCTTGAGAGGAGAAAGTTCAAAAAAAAAAAAAACCAATACTTCGGAATTTGTATCCAAGTGACTTAAGTTTTGGCTGGAGATAATAAAAAATTCATACCAAACCAAAGAGGTTCAACCATTTGTACTAAATATAATATTTTAGCCAAAGCCAAGTGAGTAATCTCCGCAAACACATTCAAGTGACTATTCTTTCATTCTCTGGAACCAAAATTAAGATAATGAGAAATAATTGACACTCACTTTACCATCTGTAGAGGCTATTTCAAGTATGATCTATCAATTTCAAGTATGATCTATCAATTGGACAACTATGGTGATGTAGCTTTCCCTTCAGCCCCATATACCAGCTTTTCTGTTTAGTGTTGTTCAAGACTGGAAGCTCAGCCCAAGAAATGAAACTTGGAAATTGGTGGGAGTGAAAAGGGACTGGAATACGGGCTATTGACTCACTACTCGTGATCATTTGTAGGAGTATTGTAATCTCTTTCCACTCCAACCTTCATACTACATAGTTCAATTTCGAAAATTTCATTTTCTTACACTACAGCGTTGAGCAACACAGGAACAAAGCGCTGCTGCACCTTCTTTTCCTACTTTTAACACCAATTCATGTGAAAGTACTCTCTTCTCCAACATCCACACCGAGAGAAGAATATGTAATCTATCAACTGCTGCTACAGATAATCACTCAGAACCCATTACTCCATCAAAGATGTTATATAACAACTTGCTGATGCAACTGAAAAAATGTTGCTGATTGCCTTGTGGAGCACATCAAGATCCATCCATATCTTGATATCTAAACGCATATATGACGGAAAGCCCATGTTTATGTGTAACAGAGATAAATGTTTTAGTAGAATTTCAATGATTGCAGTTTCTTCTCAAACTCGGTAAAGGACCGATATGTCCAAATTTCGGCAACAGTTAGTTGAAATGTACAAGTATTAGTAATAGAAATAGTTATTTGTATTTACCGTGTCAATGCCATGTGCTAACGATGGAGCATGTGAATAGCCTAAGGCTCAGCTGCTTCATAATATATATCAAACGAACTGGTATTGCAGAGATTATTATTAAGAAATTTGATGGGATGCGAATACATCAGTCGCATCCTCAGTGACAATGAACATTATGCTAAGCTCTCCTATGAAAATTGTAGATGCTATTAGTATGATATTATCCATTCAATTGCATCTAGAATTATGTTTGTCCTATCTACCCATCCATGCTTTGTGTAAAAATGGAAGTGGAGTTATCTCATATGTCATTGGCAAAGGAAGTAGCCTGGCAAAGGAAGTTGCCTTAAGAGAGGCATAGACTGCCATAACTTTCTTCAAATTTATAAATTAAAAAGTAGCAAACACAAATGTTTGTTATTCTACAAGTTTTATATATAATCAACATTATTGCATTCTAACACATTGCTTGCTTAGAACATTCCTGTGCACAAGCACAAAGGCCTAAGAAGCAAACACAAATGTTTGTTATTCTAGAAATTATTGACACAAGTTTTATATATAATCAACATTATTGCATTCTAACACATTGCTTGCTTAGAACATTCCTTTGCACAAGCACAAAGGCCTAGGAAGAAAAGTAGGTTACAATTCTAACACATTGCTTGCTTAGAACATTCCTTTGCACAAGCACAAAGGCCTAGGAAGAAAAGTAGGTTACTCTAGGTTAGTTTGACAAACAAGTTATATTCAAACCTATAAGGAAACATAATATGGAAAAACAAATGATGGAAGGAGATTAAATGTCATCATTGAAGCAACAAACTATCCTAAATATGCCTAAGTATATTTCTCAACATTTCCAAAAGATTAAAAAAGAGCTGTAGACATTCAATTTTCTAAGCCTAATCTTCCTACCAATTTAGTCCTGATTCAGGAAAATTAGAAAAAAATGAAAACTGCACAATTGTTCAAAGCCAACAATCTTACAACCAAAATTTTACAATGGCAATATTTTAATTAGGGTTTGAATGCTGAACATGATTGAAGGTTTTAATGAAATTTTTAAAATTAAGGTTTCAACATAAAAAAGAGAGATAAACACATGAAAAGGGTGACCGAGGATTGTAGACATGGAGGATGATGGGGATAGAGAATAAAAGCAAGCAGAGACTAATTTACACTGGAGGTGTATTGCACAACTAGTGAAGGGGATGAACTCTTCACAGTTTGCACAACAACAAAAACGCCAGTATAGACAAGAACAAATGAGGGTTTGGTGAGACAAGAAGCTATTCAAGATATAAACATAGTTGTTGGTTATATGGGGTGAAGGGTTTTAAAGAATGGATGATGTATAGGCCTCTAATGGTTGTCTAATGAATGGACGAATGAGACACAACAAAGTCCCATCTTGGGATATAGACACCATAAAGAAAACGACTTATGGAGTAATTAATAAAGATTAAAAAATTATTAATAGTTTTTGTTCACTAAAAATTAATGAATACATTTTGATATGGTCAAAGTTCATAGATTGTGTCTTACCAAATATATGTGCACTTGGTTTAGATTAACAAGGTAATGCACTAGTTATTGCTTTTTTTTAATAAATTTCAGTGAATGTATTCATGAAGTTTTATTTTAAATAGCACCCAAAAGACTACATCAATGGGAATTGTAACTAACACATCCGTTCAACCTTCAACCACTTCCTCAAAGGAGGCACTTCCACTTTTTGAACATGGAATCTACTAAGAAGTGCATAAGAAGTAATCTCTACAGCCTCATGCATTTTGATATCCTTACTTAGAACCAGCTTAATAGGTGAACTCTTCTACTTTGCACATTTCTTCCTTTTCTTTCATCTAGAGTTCTAATCAATTCCGCCATCACCCACCTTTGGACCCAAATCATTTTCCTCCCTATTGTCATCTCCTCTCGATAGTTCTTATCAACTCCACCATCACCCTCCTTTGGACCCAAATCATTTTCCCCTCTATTGCTATCTCCTCAATCCTTTTCTTCCAACCTTTTATCTATATTCACCACCTTATTCCTGTCTTCCTCCTAATCAACATTCTTCTCCTTTTTATCCCTCTATTTCATTGAAGCTAACATGCCATTCTCCCTTTCTAGAAAATGTAGCTAACATGCCATTCTCCCTTTCTAAAAAATGTAAGTTAGTCTAGCTTATCCGATTGGAAGCAAGCCCAATTTGACAACTCTCCTCCAATGCCTTCAACATGTATTTGTCATACACTCACTGGCAATTCTTAAGAACAATTGAGTCAATACCAATAAGAATACCAAAATGAAGCTTCCCAAAAGCCAATCCTTCATCTTGGATGATTGTTGCCTCTTTTGCCAGGGACTTACTTCTGAAAGGAGGTAAATATATATTATCCTAAAGTATATATAAAATGCATATTATACATAACTAAGATTAAAATATATAATATTTCAACCTATATACATTATAAGTAATTTTAAAAAATTATCCTAAAGTATATATACAATGCATATTATATATAACTAAGATTAAAATATATAATATTTTAACCTATATACATTATAAGTAATTTAAAATTATTTTCTAATCATCTATTAGAACCTCGCTATCCTAATTATCTCTCACGAGAAGGCATGAAGCGTGGCCACCATCACAAAATCAAGCCGCTAAACTCTACAAACCGACCACCGGAATGCAACCGCCAACCACTAGATAAGTGGGACGAAATACACAACCAGAGTTAGAGGGTCGCCCGGAGGGAAAGCACTTGCGTGCTATTGAATAAGCCATGACTTATCCTCTCACTTTGCCTCTCACCAAGGAAAAGTCACGGTGGATGGCTTTTGTCTTTTCATATAATTGTATCCTTGTTTACTTTCATATAATTGTGTCCTTGTTGACTTACATTGCCTAAACAATGTCACTTACCTTTTCCTTCGGCATCAAGCTTGAATCTTGTTCGTTTGCATTTGAAAAACACATTATAATTTTTCCAACTACCTATTATCCAACCTATCTTTTTCCTATAATCTTTAGAATAATCCAATGCACTCTCATACTGAGTTGTGATAAACCCTCTGATCCGTGAATGCTAGGACAATTAAAAGACCTTAGCTCCATCTTTTTGCAACTATAGATCCATCTTCTCCGAATGCATTCCTTTGACAATGTCTTGCCAAACCACCTTGAAGGATCATGACACTTGACATGTGAAAACAAAAAGTTGAGAGATTTAATGTAATATGAGTGGAGAGATTCTATATTCTGTTGGTAATATGTTGTTTTTTTCAGAATTTGAAAAGTTGTGAAGCACTTGTCTTCATCCAAGTGTACCGAAGTGTGAGTAGTTTAGTGTATCAACTAACAAAGGAGGAGGAGGCATCGTACATGAAAACAATTACAAGCTTGGAGAGGTTAGGTTCAAAGAGTTGAGTCATGCTTACAACCCCAACCACACATATAATCTCAATCATCCAACATAACCAATTATAACATATTGAAAACAAGTCCATCAAACTCAATTCTCACGGCCATATAGATTTCTCTAATAGCAATAGGAGGGTTTAGAGGTCAGGATACAACTCCCACACATAATTATATAAGAGGAGGATGGTTTAGAGGGAAGTTTGCAACTTCTCCACAGTATTCTCCAAGAGGGGGTGAAGGGTTTAGAGGGCGTTGTGGTGGCATTGCAAAACTCCTAGCAATAATAATAATGAAATAGGAATTGTGAGAGGGTACGATTATTCAACTCATTGTCTATGTGGTGTTGGGTCTTTCCTAACATTAGGGGAGTTTTGAGGTCTAAAATGGACCTCATAAGGGAAATAATAAAATAAAAGTCCTAAATTTTGGAGGGGAAAAAAAAATACTACTTTTTCTTATCGTATTTTTGACATATCTCCTTGTCGACTCACCCAAATTTTGAGTTTGGGGACTCGTTGGATGCATAATTTAATTCCCCATCCAACCCATACCTGCACTGCATACTTTCGAGGTACCCACAACGCCCAAAAATGAAATTTCAATAAAAAAAACATATTTTAATATTAAAATACGTTTTTCGTGGGTACGTCGAAAGTATGCAGTGTGGGTATGGGTTGGATGGGGAATTAAATCCCGCATCCAATGAGTCCCAAACTCGAAATTTGGGTGAGTCGATAAGGAGATATGTCAAAAATATGATAAGAAAAAATAGTTTTGTATTTTTCCCTCCATTGTTTTTACAAATTTTACCCTTATGGTTGACATCATCATCTTGAATCCTATTGGTTCTTGTAAAGTGAATTTTAATGGTACTATTTTTGTTTTGAGGCTCATTTTTTACCTCAAAACTCCCATAGTGTGCATACTGCTAGAACTATTAAAAACATAAGCAGTGAGTTATTTCCCTATTTTGTTCGACATGCTTGAATAAATTTTGGGTTTAATGTCATCAATTTGGTAACTTAGATGCATGCCCATTGGTAGCTTCAGATTTTTTTTCTAATAATTTTTTAATTTAACTTTTTTGAATTACAAGTTGTCCAATTTCATGGCTCAAAGATAACTCTTTGCCTAATAGGCACTCATATTCTCCTCATGATTTCCTAGGTATATGCCATAGATAACTAGTAGAGTGAATTAAAACACATACATAGAGTGAATTAAAACACAATACATTAATGGGTATGCTCTCTTAAGTTACATAATGTGCTTTTTGATATAAAAATAGTTTAGAATACTTAATATAATATTACAAAAACCAAGTTCGGGATTACCCCTTCTATATCGGTAAAAGTATTCTAATACTTAAGATAGTTATAAGGTTCAAATCTATCTCATGTTAAAATGAGTTTGTATTGCATTAATGTCAAATGTGAAACCAATAAAATGAGTTTGTCTTGTATTAATGTCAAATGTGAAACCAAGTCTTATATAATATTGTTGAATGAGTAGTGGTCTTCTTGTTGTGTCCAACCTCTTGTTTTCCATTATCCATCCAAGTCATCTTCATCTCACAAACTTGGAATGCTGGTTACAAAATTACTTCCAAAATCTCATATTGCAACACTCATGTCCATAAGCCATCCTTGTTGATTCCAACCTCTTGTTCTCCATTATCCATCCAAGTCATTTTCATCCTAACAAACTTGGAATGTTGGTTACATAATTACTTTCACAATCTCCTATTGCAACACTCATGTCCATGACCCATCCTCGCAGTTCCATGTTGTCCTGCAACCTAGCCCTATGTGTCTTTTCTCTACAACCAAGTGTTGCATCTACTTATGGTCCTGCATCCTATTGCATAGTTGCAAAACTACCTTCACCACTTTCTACCACATATTATCTACAAGGCTAGGTTGTAAATAGTATATACAACACAAATTAACACATGCCATGCAAAACCTATACATTTTTAGGCATAATACATAGCACTATTAAGCATAAATATAATTAAAATTTGTGTGCCTTTGTGAATGCACTTATTTGGTCAGAGTTTTTCCCTAGCAATATTGTAAACTTGCTTACGGTCTTAAAGAAGCTTTTGTGAGCACTTCCACCCTTTCCATTTCACAATTTTTTTTTGGCCTAGACTCATTATTGGTGTTTAGGTTTATGCTTTCTAATGGGAGAGTGTCTTTAGCAAAAGGTGGCTACCCAACCAAAAATGGCTACTAGTTATATGCTTACTGTTTAATACTGCATGTATACAAGGGATTTATGCTCTGTTTTTATTGGGCATTGCTTAAAACTTATCTTGCTTAACTGTTTGGTAAACTTTTAACTATTCATCTTTGGGCATAATTCCAAGGAACTAATATCAAGGATTGTCGTTGCATACATGTAGTAAGGATTATCAAATAAAGGAAGAAGAACATTTGGACTATTTTGTTTTAATAATCACTTGACTTATGTTCAAAAACACAATGTTGTTTCTTTCTAATGAGAAATTTTATGATTTCCTCTTATAGGTTTGTGATTGACAATGGTTTAGGTAGCATGAAACTTCCATTAAATAATATTTAATGTTTTTTTGTTTGGTGGGTAGTTGATTGAAGGTTGGTCAACACCTAAGTTGCAGGAAACTTGGGTCTGACACCTGTTTCACCCTCAGAAACTCGGAAATGTGTATGGTACTTCACAGAAACTCGTTTCCGTCTGTACGAAACATGTTTCTTTTACGAGAAACTCGTTCGTACGGACGAAAACGCGTTTCCTCTCATGTACGAGGTGTTTCCCATCAAATAAAATCCTGTCACTTATAAAACTAGCCAGTAAAGTCTCTTTCTGCCCACGAATTTAAGTAATCAACGGTTAATACATAAAATTTAATTCTAGATGTTTCTAATTAGATTGAAGAAAGTTATAAAGGAGAACATCACTTCATTCTCTCCTCACACAAGCGACTTGAGCACTCAAGGCCCAAAATATAGTAGTGGGCCTTGTGCAGATTGAGATGTCGAGCCATAATTTACTGACTGGGACCTCTCTCTTGCTACACTAGGTATTGAGGAACTTAGAAGTGGAATTGAAAATACTTCTTCCACTTTACATTTTGTTGTTGAGCGTGTTTCTTGCTCTATTTTTAAGGAAGGCTATGAAGATGAGGATGACAATTAGTCTGAGCTCATGTTTTACTTTTATTTTTATGTTAGTATGTTCATTGTTCATAGTTTGATACATTGTACTTGTAGCCTCATACGTAAAGACTAATTTTGGATATATAATATATAGCTTCGTTTACAAAGGTTGTTTTTGGATATTACTACTCGCATGAATGAAATGATATAGACTTGGGTCCATGAGTAAAATGTAATGTTACATATATGATTTAAATTTATATGTAGCATTTATCATTGGCACCGTTGATTGCAGCTAAATGTAATTAATAATTTATGGTTTATGTTTTTATAATAATTTTGTCCTTGCTCATATATTTTTTTCCATAGAAAAAAATCATTTTATTCATAGAGAATAACATAGACTATCCTTTCAGACTTACATTAGTGCTCTTAAAACATTTTTTTGCTTCTTACAAAAATATGGTATGTGACCTTACAATTTTTACAAGCCAACGTGTTAGTTGTTGTAAAACATAATTTTCCCCCCGTTGTTGACCACTCTGATTATGTTCTCACGCATGCACCTACTCCTCGGATTAAGCTTTGAATTACAAAACAATTCTTGTTCGAAAACCCCGATCTCATGACTTTAGAGTTTTTATATCCTGATGAAGAAATTGGAGATTTGACCATTGTCATACTCCTCCCCTTTGCCTATTTCTGGTTGTATTGATAAAGACAGTTTGAATAAAGCGTCTACTTCTAAGTTTATCTCTCTATAGATATGGGAAAAAGTTACCGATTCGAAGGTGGCCTTCAATGCTTGTATTTCTCTTAGCAAATAGTGAAGATGAGGAACTCTAATAATGTTTTTGCCATTTACCCAATCGATAACCGTTTTTGAATCACTGAAAATGTGTAATTTTGGCATTTGCTTGTCTTTGGCGATTTTCAGGACTGTTCATAGGGCTATTAGTTCAGCTTTGTTGTTTGTTGCTTAACCCATGGAAAATTTGATGGCTATTTTTCTTTGTTCGGAGAGGTAAATAATGTCGCCTGCTCCTCCTAATGGCGGATTTCCTTGACTTGTTCCGTCAAAGAAGGCCCAAGGTTGGATTTTTTCCTTTCTCATATATATATATATAGTCCCCGTTTTCAAAATTTGGGAGGGTTGTGTTTCCAACGTTTCCCTGTTTCGTGTAACTTAGGTCACACACAACCTTCCTGAAATGGATTTTACTATAATTTGTATTTGTATTTGGCATTAGAAGCTTAGAAGTAAAACTATGTTGTGATATGGGTAGCAGGTTACACTTAAAATGTCTAGTATCATACTTCTGAATTCCAACCGTAACAATAAACCATCTCCAATGTCTTATCATGGTCTCTTGAGATTTCAGCTTCATTATGTCACAGGTAGAAAGTTCTTGTGATTTTTTCAAATGGCATGATGAATTGGACTCTACAAAATCCCTTTACCAATTACTAATAATTATTTTACACCTCTACCAATTAATACTAATGATTTTACACCTAACATAAAGCATTCAGTTCAAGGAGAAAAGATGCTCCAAGGAAAAAAGATGCCCCACCTTGTTTCAAATATGGCAAAGAAGATTAACGGAAAAAAAAAGATTGTCCTCAGTTAAAATGCTTCCTAACTCTTTCATGTAATTTAGTTAGGACCATTTTTTGTGTTTCCATCTCAAGGTAGTGTTAGTCTATGTTTAGGTCCAAAAATATATATATATATATATAGTCCATGCCTTTCACAAATATGAAAGGAACTTTTAGTTCACATAAGCCTAATTTGAACAACCAAGTTCCAACAACAATTGTAAAAAAAAGCTTGTTTATAAGGCCATGCGTATACCGAGAAGTTATGCCACGATTTTAAAAAAAACTATTTTTCAAGTTGCAAATTATTGGGTTGATGTAATAACATCCTCCATCGTTTTGGCACTCTCATCAATTGTGAATTTGGCTTGTGCTTGATGGGATCAACCTATAACATCAATTGATCAGATCTCTATACAATTAGCATGAAGACAAGTGAGAATAGTTTAAGAGATTTGACGCAATCTTGAACGATTACTAAGTATTTGAATAGTTATTAGTTTTGGGAACTACAACAAGATGATGAGTGTATCATATATTGGTTCTATGGAAATTAATTTCTTAGAAAACATAAAATAAAAGGATCAAGACAAAGAGAAACATTCAACGTTGTAACAATTTATCAATGTTTTTCCAAGTTTTCGAGACGTGAAGCATGGGAGCAGGGAAACGCACATTGGGGACGTGTGAAGACCACCCCATATTTTAGTGAAATTCAGGGGGACAGGGGACGTCCAGGTCTTAATAAAAACTAATATTATAAATTATTAAATACTAGCAATAACAATTCAATGATTCATCCCATGTAAATTACTAAAAGTAAATAATAAATAGTAAATACTAAGTTTATCATTTTGCAATGTAAATCATAATATAATAACTTAGTAATACAACCACGTTATACAATTCATCATGATAATTTTCAAATTTGTCATTTGAATCTTGATATTCATATTTTTAATTTTAATCATTGTAATTGAAAAATTGAATCAATGATATTGCATGCTAAAATAGTGAAAAAGTAAATTACAAAAGACTAAGCTTGAAATAGAGACTAAACAACAATTAAAATTACAATTTTGTTTTTTAAACTAAAATTGGGAAAATTGTGGGAGGCGTCTAGGAGCCCCCCAGTATTAAGAGGGGGAGTGTGGGAGCGCCCTTCAGCGAAGCGCGCTGTAGAATAGAGGGATGCGCCACCTTATGTGTTTCCGAGAGTTTCCTAATTTTGGGGACGTTGGGAAATGTTTCGCCTGGATCCCCCGAGTCCCCGAGGCGCAGGGAGCGAGGGGGTGTGCCCTCGACCGTGGGGGCGAGTACCCGTGTAACACTGCAATTTACTAAAATTGATAGAAATCTACTCATACACACTACAGAGTTAATAACCAACATAGATCTATCTTAAACCGGAATCTATCAAGCACCAAGAGGGATCCAATTTCTTGAGGTGTAACTTTTCTTTAATCTTAAACTTTTTACACGTCTAGAAAAAAATTACACCTCAAAAAATTTGATCCCTCTTGGTGCTTGATAGATCCGAATTTAAAATGGATTTACGCTGGGTCTTTATTTTTGTACTAGGGGAATCGCCAACTAGGATGGGGTTGGTACTCACATGACACGGGGTCCAGGGGTCCGATCTCATCCGCTACCACTATACCTCTAGGTGCACTCACAAAATCCGCAAGCATAGAGCATGTCGCATTCGTAAGTCAGAGTGTTTTGAATCATGACCTCTATTACAACATAGAATCTCCATTTCAAGTGAACCGACATTCAAGCTACACCATTGCAAACCTTGTTTTTTATTTTTTATTTTATGAGCCAACATGGATTTTTTCAATAACTTTTTATCTGGTTTTAAATTTATATTTTATGAGTAAACATGTATTTCTTTTCTTACCTTTTATTTAGTTTTATTTTTTTATTTTATGGACTAACATGAATTTTTTTTAATTTTTTTTTATTTTTACAAACATAACATAATGTTAACAATGACAACATCTTTTCCCATACTAAATTGTAAAACACCTTTTGGTACAATAATATTTTTTGCATTTTCAAAAAAATATATTATTTAAATATATTTAAATAATCCTATTAAAAATGAAATTCATTTAAATATATTATTTTATATACTTTATTCACCCTTCAACTTCATAAAATTCTAGTGACTTACTCAATGTATTTTAGTTGTCGTAGTTACCTAACTTTAACATTATAATTTATTTTATATTGATTAATTTTTTTTTAAATGTAGGGAAATCAACATGGCTACTCACTTGAGTTGAGTACGATTAAGTTGGGATTCATCCATTCCTTTTATGGAGATTATAATAACTACAATAGGTACAAGTTTGTTTTACACACTTTGGTAAAAGTTGAAGACTAAAAATGTTGGCTAATATGGAATGTAAAGAATGAGAACAATCTTGATATAGTTGATTCAAAATATATCAAATAAATGAATATTAGCATAGTTATTTAATTTGTGGTAGGTGAATATTGATAGGTTATAAGTTAAGTGCCATTAACAAGTTATATGTTCTTCATGTGTAGTTGCAAGAAATGCTGATGGAATATTTACAACCATGGAATATGTAGAGTTATGAAATAGCATGATGCCAAGATAGTTTCTTGTTTTAGACAGAACGTAATCCTTCGAAGATTATGGTTCTGGGTTTGATTATTTCTAGGGTTTACCTTTACCCTACTACATCATCGAACTACGTCATAGAACGTAATCTTTCGCATTGATGAATCTGGCAGAAGGGTAGGTTTAGCCTTTATACGATATCTCGTTATCTGATTTTTCGATCGTCCTACCTCCAGGTCTTTGATTTGGTTTCCCTCTAGCGATGGTTGGGGTGACACGTCTCTATACACTTTATTGACCTGCAAGCATGTCGCTCCGTGCTATCAAACACTTGGCTCGCATGCCGCCTAAAGAATTCGGAGCAATTAAGGCGCCTCGAGGGAAATTATCGGGGATTGATGACCTTGTTTTTCCTTTGTGTGTTGATGCACTGTTGCCTGGGGAGGATGGAGGGGAGCTATGTGCTATATATGAGAGTATGGATTATACTTTCTTGCAACCTGATTTATCATTTTCGGTGAGTGATGGGTTTAATGCTGAGAAGGGATTTGATCATTCTGTTTCATCTGGTGATGATTTTCTGACGAACAACCCTGGTAGGGGTTCACCATTTGAGGATTTTACGGTACCTGTTGAGGATTTTTTGTTTAAAGGTGAACAGGTTAAAACTGATCCGCGGATAAAGGACTTCTCTTTTGAGCAGCATTTGGTTAGGGATAGTGTTAATCCGGTGGTAGATAAACACCTGAAGAGGCCAAGACATATTATCATGAAAGTTGGTAAACCTGTGATGATGGTTGTCGGTGAGGATGTTTGTTTGAATGACACTGTTTTGACAAACGCCACGACTCTAGTGGGAAGATTCAGTGGTCAGAAATTCAATTTTGAAGGTGTCAAGAATTGGGCAGCTGTTTCTTGGAATGACCGTATCAGTCTGTGTCCGGAAGTTTTCATTCTTCCTCACGGATGGATTGCTTTCAAATTCCATATCGAAGCTGATGCGACAACAATTCTTGCTGGGGTTTGGAGATGGCAGAATGTCGGTATGTTGTTGAAAAGATGGTCGCCTTTATTTGACCCGAGAGTTGAAAGGTATGATTTATTACCTGTTTGGGTTAAGCTTCCGAACTTGCCTTTTGAATTATGGTCTGTCAATTTCTTTAAGTTGATTGTGAATACGTTAAGAACTTTTTGGAGGCAGATCTATCATTTCTTGATTCGGGTGTATGTTGTTTGGGTAAAGTTCTGGTTTTACTTGACCTAAGGAATGGTTTGGGAACGGATATTTTGATTAAGAAGGGGGGTTCTGAGTTTTATCAACCATTAGATTACATGGGCATTCCATTTCGTTGTAACAAATGCCATGCTTACGGCCATTTGATCCCTGAATGTGCTTTACCTTTTAGTAAAATTTTTAAATCTGTATCTATTCCTAAGACTAAATCCTTCTGGCGTGTTAAGAGCACTGAGGTTTCATCTGGGGAAAAAGATATTTCTATCTTTTATGAGGTTTTGGTGGAGGGATTGGTGGGTAGTGATTCTGTTTCTAGGGTTTATAAGCAGACACCAATTCTAGACACGCTGAAACCTCTATGTTTTACAGTCACTGATAACCCTAATTTACTACTTGAGAATTTTATGATTTCAGGGGATGGGGGTTCGGGATGTTCAAGAAGGATTGATTGTCCTTTAGGGAAATTAGGGTTTGTTTCCCCTGTCAAAAGTAATAAATCATTTGATGGATATTTTTTTCGGTCTTGTGCTAAGGTTAAACCGCTTTTACATGATAAAGGTGGAGGTCTTAAAGGGAATTATATTCCTTGTATAGACCCTGGTTGTGATCATATGGTTTTGATTTCAGATGACAAGGTTGTTTCTAGGGCCCTTAGAGCTGTGCATTCCCCTTTGGATGATTGCTTATGATTGCTATGACCCCTAATTGTAGAGGGTTGGCTAGTTTGCCCAAAAAACTAGCGGTCTGTAGGATGATTGATGAACATTTTATAGATGTTTTATTCCTACAAGAAACTATGTGTGGAGGTGAGTTGTTGGTGTGTGAAATGGAATCTATGAATCATGGATGGAAGTTTTTATCTGTGGATGCTAAAGGCAAATCTGGGGGGTTACTTCTAGGTTGGTGGATTTGTCAATTTCAGTTGATTAATGCTTGGGCGGTTGGCTCTGGTCTATGCGCTTCGTTGCATTCTGTTGAGCTTAAAATGACAATTGTTTGTCTTAATTTGTATGGACCTTATGTGGATAGAGAACTTTTTTGGTATAATTTGTTTAAAGTGGAGGGTCTGATGAGCTCTAAATTGATCCTTGGTGGAGATTTGAATTATTCTGTTGGTTTATCTGAGATCTGGGGTGATAAGGCTAGAGTTGATAATTTATCTGATTTCTTCATTAGGCAGATGGAGGCTGTTGGTCTTGTGGATGTTGCCCCAACTATCTTACTTCCTACTTGGAATAATCGGAGAGTTGGGTGTGATAATATTTGTAAGAGATTAGATAGGTTTCTACTTTCTTCTGATTTTCTGGACTGTGATTTTCATTTTAGACAATGGATTGGATGCGGTGGGGATTCAAACCACAATCCTGTGTTTATGCAAGTCTTGAATAAGGATTCTAGACCCCGCAGTCCTTTTAAATTTAATGCTTCTTGGTTGGAGGATGAAGGCTTTGTTTCCCTTTTAAAATCTACTTGGATTGGATTTTCTGATAACCTTGAGTTATCTCAAGTTATCTCCTGCAGCACACTTTGCCTTAAACCTTGAGAAAATTAAAGATGTGTCTATCTCTTGGTCAATTGCGAAGAAATTACAGGAGAATAAAGACTTAGTGGACATTAAAACTTTAATGGCCGAATTTCTACATAAGATGGGTTTTGGGTTTGCATCCGAGGAGGATAAGTCTTCTTTGGTTGCTTTGGAAACCCGTAAGAGGAAAATCTTATTAGAACGTGAACAGGAGGCTAGAATGAAAAGTAGAGCTTTGTGGCTTTTGTGTGGGGATGACAATACCCCTTTTTTTCCACAAGTATGCCAATAACAAGAAATTTATTAATTCAATTTGGAAGATAGTTGATGGTGATGGTAACATGGTTGAAGGATTTGAGGCTATAGCAGAGGCTGGTGTCAAACATTTTGAGTCTTTATTTCAGGGGGAGAGTAATCTCCATCTACCCGAAGTTGTTATGAGTGCTGGGTACTTTCCCACATCCATAACTAAGGAAGAGAATGAAGATCTTATGAAACCGGTTACATTACAGGAAATCCAGTCTATTCTTACTCTGAGTAAGAATGATAAGAGTCCAGGACCGGATGGTTTACTAGTCGAGGTCTATAAGGATCTTTTTGATGTCTTGGGTATGGATTTATTACGAGTTATTGAAAATTCACGGAAAAATGGTAAAATACTTATTGTTTTTAATTCTACATTTCTTGTTCTAATTCCTAAGACTGATCATCCTACATTCTTTGAGGACTTCAGGACAATATCTCTTTGTAACTATTGCTACAAGATTGTTGGTAACATCATTTCTACTCGCATTAGAAATGTGTTGGGTCGATATATATCTTGTGAATAGTTTGGTTTTTTACCTGGAAGACAAATTCATGATGCAGTGGAGGTCATTCAGAAAGGTTTACATACCATTCATTGTAAACATTTAAAGTCTATGGTTCTAAAAATAGACTTGTCTAAAGCATATGATCGAGTCAGTTGGACTTATCTGAGGGTCCTTTTGTCCAAAATGGGCTTTTCTAGTTTATTTATCACTTGGGTTATTAGCAGTTTATCATCAGTTTCTTTTGTTGTTCTTATTAATGGTGCAGCTTCATCTTTTTTCAAACCTGGAAGGGGGCTAAGACAAGGATGTCCATTGGCCCCTTTACTTTTTCTGATCATTTGCTGAAGGATTGAGTAGGGCTCTTTATTGTGCCAAAGATGATGGAGTTTATCGTGATATTTCTTTTGGAAATGATATTTCCTTAACACGTGCTTTTTGTGGATGACATTATCATGGTTGCTAATGGATCTGAACAATCTTTATCTTCATTGTATGAGATCTTATTGGTTTATTGTAATGCTTCTGGTATGCAGATAAATGAAAAAAATCTGCATTATATTACTCTGGTTTGGATGAGTATGAGATCATTACATTACAGAGTATTTTTTCATTTTCTGTGTTAACTATTGAGAATGGCATGAAGTATCTTGGTTTCTATCTTAAACCTTGCAAATACGTTTTGAAGGATTGGGACTGGCTTATTGCAAAAGTGGAAAAAAGGATTATGAACTGGAGCTTTCGATGGTTTAACGAAGGGAGGTAAGCTCACTTTGGTCAAAGTTGTTCTTGAAGCTATCCCGATTTATTGGATGCATTTCTGGATCCCTATGGGTATCATTGAAAAGATTAGGAAGTTATGTTTTAAATTCTTGTGTTCTGGACATTAGGATTCTGCTGGCCTACCTTGGACTTCTTGGAAAACTTTGGCTTGCCCTAAATTTTTGGGTGGATGGGAGTTGAAAATCCCTGCTGTTTTTGCAGAAGCTCTTGCAACCAAGAGTGTTTGGAATCTTATTGTAGGTTCGGGACTTTGGGTTCAGATTGCAGTTCAGAAATATGTTTATTCAATGTCTACATTGGACTAGATCAGAGTATCTGACAAGAAGAAAAAGAATATATCTATATGTTGGAAAGTTGTTTTATGGGCTTTTGATTTTATTGGCAATAATCTTGTATGGAAGGTTGGTAATAGTGTTGATATGCGTATTGGTATTGATCCATGGGTAAGATGCAAATGGAGACATCATTTACCAACTTTACTGATTGATAAATTACATTCTGCTGGTATTTTCTTTCTTAAAGACATTGGAGGCCCTAGTATGATTATTTTGAGGTAACAAGGGTGGTTATCTGCAAACAATCTTGGATTATCTGATATCCAAGATGTTTTATGTTGGAATGGTTTTCTAGCCATTCTTAAAGCTAGTCATGTAAGACTACCTAACAATGTTGATATATTAGTTTGGAATTTGTCCAAAAATGGTAAATATTATCCAAAAGAAGGTTATTTGCATTTGTTGCAGGACAGGAATGGACTGGAATACTCTTGGTGGTGAAAAGTTTTATAAAATCTTAAGTGTCCCTTCTAATCAAAAAAATTTTGTTGGTTTCTTTTTTCTGATAAGGCACTCACTTGGGATGTCCTGGTTAGAAGAGGCATTGAAGGACCTGGTAAGTGCTATCTGTGTAAATTGGATGCTGAATCTAATTTCCATCTTGGCGTGGATTTCCCTTTCACTAAGAGTGTTTGGTTAGATATTGAAGATAAGTTAAATTTCAGGAATCTTTGGTATGGGGAATCTGTGGCAGCTTGCATGAAGAATTGGTGTCTTAACATGGAAGTTAAGCATATTAGGTCTTTACCTATTATTGTTTTGTGGTTTTTATGGAAGGCTCGCAATCAAAGCTGTTTTGAAGACCAATAATTGATGCCATCTCAGGTTTGCTCTTTCAGTCTGGGTATGTTGAGATCTTTTCCACAAGATGATTCTATTATAAAAATCAGACTTGTTTTTGCAGAAACAATTGACAAAACTTATCCACGGGGTTATTTTGATGGTTCAGCAACAAAGGCATCTTCTTGTGGAGATGGAGGTATACTTTACATATCTGATAATTTTTATTTTTCCTTTAAAGCTGGATTAGGGGTTGGTACTAACAACATTGTTGAACTCTGTGCTTTAAAACTTCTACTTACTCTGGCCAGGATGAAGGATTATACAAAAATCCAGATATATAGTGATTCTCAGTTAGTCATAAACTGGGCCAATGGTAAATTCAGAATACATAACTTAGAATTATCCTTAATTCTTCAGAAAGTTCACAGACTTTCTGATAGTTTTGAGTTGGTGCAATTTCAGCATATTTATCATGAAAGGAACAGTTTAGCTTATTCATTAGAAAAGGCTAGAGTGAGGGTCTCGGAGGGTTTCTGGCCCATTAAAGAATTCCGAGAGAATACCATTCTATGAAACATATCAAATTTTCTGACCAGTATTTAAAATAACTATCTCTTTAGTTGTTTTTATTGATGATCTTTTGAAATTTTGTTTTGGACTAATAGGGCTGGTGATTGTGAACAGATTGTAGCTGTTAGCTGCAGCTTTTTTTATCATATGATATTTGGATGGTGATGATGAACAAATGTTTTCTTGCTGAATGGATCTGAATTATATCAGTCTATTATGTTTTTTTTTTGGAGATACTTCTATTATGAACTTTTATGAACTTATATGAGGATGATGATGATATATCATCAATTATTTTGATCTTATCTGTGTAACATTTTTTTTGGTTTTGCTTTAGCAGCAAATCATTCTTGGGGTGATTTGATGCATGATCCTTTATGATCTATTGTATTGTTTTGGTTCAGAGAATCTTTATTTGTACTTTGTTGAGAATGGACTATTAAGATCCATCTAATGAATGTAAATGAAATTTACAATTTTTTCCATGGAAAAAAAGTTGCAAAAAATGCTCATTATTTATGCATCAGTTACGTTCAGCTACAAGTTATCTATGAATAAATACTAGTTATTTTTTATATTTTTTTTATAATTGTTTATTTTAAATTTAAAACTATTATCATAAAATCAATTTAGACAGTACATTTATCCAAATTTTAATATACAAATATTTATCAATATAATTACAAATAACCTAAACAAAAATAAAAATATTACCAACAATCTTAAAAATACAAAAATATTTCTTAAAAGGTTAAACGATTTCTTTCCACTCCCATGGAAGGAGACTAAACTTATATGAGCATTAAAAAACAGTCATACGAGAGATTTAGCACCATTAAAAACGAACGGTTACCTCCGAGACAACCCTAATTCTCTTTCTCAGGAATAGATTTAAATAGTCAACGCCCATTTTCGATACTACGTAGTCAATAGTGGTGAAATATATTTAGATAGACAATGCCCATGTTTGATACCAGGTAGTCGTAGTCGTTGTAGTATAGTGGTGAGTATTCCCGCCTGTCACGCGGGTGACCCGGGTTCGATCCCCGGCAACGGCGATATCTATTTTACTGGATTAAACGGACATGTTATGTCCACAATTTATGCCGGTTCTGCCTTTTCATTGTCAGTAGGACTCTACTACTCTAAGTTATGTTCTATGTTCTTCGATGACTCACATCTAGCGTAGAGCGCTCGCTTAGCATGCGAGAGGTACGGGGATCGATACCCCGCATCTCCATCTCTTTTTCGTTGTATTCCGATTTTTTTACGTTTGCTGTGACCAAATCTTTTACAAACTTGCTTGAAAAACAACGAACCAGATGATTACAGAGGCCGGGCTTTGATAAACTAGTAACCCATCTTCCTAGCTAGCAAAGATTAACAACTAGAAACATCATGAATAAAGGGGCTTAAAAGTTTGAACATCCCGCCTGCATTCCATAAGGGCAATGGAGCTACTACTACCATTCCTAAAACTTAATCCCGGGTTAGAATTATGTTATGCTACAGAGTAAAGGTGTAACAAAGGGGAACCTGTGTGAAATTTGTTGCCAAACACAGCAATAGCTGGATGACTAAACTCGAAAGTAAAACGCTTACCTAGACAGACTCCAGGAGTTTAAAGATCAGTTGTATTGGGAGCAAGACATTTCAAAGTAAAAAAAAAAATCTAAATCTGATTCTACAAGATAGGAACACACTGGTATTGCAAAGTACCTATCTCTATACAAAATCGGCCTTGTGTCTATGCTGCAAGAAATGCTGATTCACATGTTGAGGATAAGCACAGCGTGTCAGCTTCCCATTCTTTTGTATTCACTTCGACTTTAGCTTCGGAAGTCCGGTGGCATAGCAGATAAAAACCAGACTGAGTGGAACAGATAACTAGACTAAATGGATCGCGGAGCTTGTTTGTTGGATGGAGATGAAAACAAAAATGAATGAAGAAGCTAGGTAGTAGGTACACAGAACAACAAGACTGCCTTGAATGGAAAAGGCGTACATTGAATAGATGGAGCGTGCCGCCGCAGCCAACGGCGAACAAAAATAAGCACCTCATTTAATGCACCAATGAAGAAGGCGTACATTGAATAGATGGAGCGTCCGTTGCTTACTGCGAACCATCAGCATCTGGTTTGGAGTATTTAATGTGTTGGCAGGGTGCATCTGGTTTGGGGTATTTAATGTGTTCGTATATTTAATGTGTTGGCAGGGTGCAGATAGAACAGAGTATTTAATAATTTTTTTAATTTTTTATATACGTTCAGGTTGAACAATATTCGACATGCCATACATTATTTAATGCTGTGGTCAAGGATCATTGGATCTGAACGTGTTTGAGATCTAATGAATCACATTGCTGCAGTCACAGTATTAAATACCCTATGGCATTGGATTTGTTTCCTATTTTTAGTAGGAGTAAGTTAAATTTTTTTAGTTTACATGCATTATGTGGGTGCATTAAATGCTTTTAAAATTGGTTTTCGATATTGTCGGTATGTTTTACCAACATACATACAATTTAAGACAATTTTATTAGATTTTAGAAAAAAAGGTTTGGAAAATATATATTTAATATTATAGAATGACTTTGAGCATCATTTAATACAAGGGTCTAATGGGGATTTCAAAGCAGGGGGTGACAAGCGCTTGGAGGTTCTGTGTAAGGGTATTTTATTGGTTTTTTGGTTTTGTAACGTTGTCATTTTTCTGTCGCTTATTATGGTGTTCATGGACGGTGTTTGGTTTCTTTGCATCCATCTAGTGGTTTCATGGTAAACAGGGCTGTGGGATTTCTAGTTGTTCCTCTGGGCTGAGAGTCAAGTTTTCGGGTTGTCGGGTTTTCGAGTTTTTCTGTCAGTTGGCGAGGTTGACCCGGTGATAGAACATGTGATTCAAGGGCATTCTATTTCCCCCGTCCTACCATTCTTGTGGTTCCGCTTCTCGTGGGCTTTTGGTTTTCTTAGCATGCAGTACCCATCGGAGGATGTGATCCCCACGATGGTTGGTGATGTGGCGAGTTGTTGGCATCGTACCTGTTGGAGGGCTAAAGCGTTTAAAACCCAACAGTGCCAGAAGCGATTTGTTGTTGGCAATGATTTTGTTATGGACAAGGTGGAATCTCTTTGTTCATGAGCATTGGTGGGGAGGCTAGAATACTGCTGCTTAGACAAGGAAGGTTGGGTGGAATGGATTTCCAATCACTGGAAGCCTCTATTAAATTATGCTCTGGCGATTAGCAGATTGTCTAACAACTGGTATGTTTTACTATTCTTGGAGGAATCTTATGCGGTGAGTATTTTGGAGGGTCTTTGGCTCATCGAGATGGGTTCTTTGGTCCTTTGTCAATATTGGGTGGATTTTGATCCTGTTAGATCTAGGGTTTTGAAGAGGCACTTGTGGGTGCTACTACCAAATTTTTCCTTGCCATTATGGACGCAGGAGGCTTTGATGGGCATTGCAAATTGTATTGGCTGCTTCGTTTCTTTAGATGAACAATTGTTCCATACTTTTGACAATCGTATGGCGAAGGTCTTAGTTGAGATGGATATCTTGGATGGATTATCAACTAAATTGGACATGGTCTGAGGTGAACATGCGAGGGTCCAACAACTTGACTATTTGCATGTTCCATTTTGTTGCTAATGTTGTCATCAGATGGGGCATTTAAAGAACAGATGTCCATTTTTGCTCGGCGGTAGATTATCCTCGGTGCGTGGCACTAGGGTCGCTTTGGAGCAGACTTTTTCTCAACCTGATTTAACTGAGACCTTGGCACTGCTAGAGGACAATTCTGCAAATGCCCCTACTTCACCGAAATTAGAAATTGGTAAGTTGGATTCCTTCATTGACTATGTTTATGAGAATTTTTCTAAGGGGGGTATCGTTGTTATTGATGATATTGAAAGGTTGCTACTAGTTGGGAGGCATAGTTCCTTCCCTTCTATATCAGGTTTGTCGAGGGTTGGGTATGTACCACTAGAATATTTGACCTTACTCGATGTTGGGGGGGAGGGTACAACTTACTCTTCGCATGGGGCAATTGTTGGAAATTTGGGGGTTGATGGATCTGTGGGGTTATCTAACACTCTTGAACCTGTGTTTTCTACGGGGGGGTGGGGTTCCCTTTATTGGGCCATCGGGTGCTTTGTTGGATGATTCCCCTCCTCTTGTACCTGTAGTTGTATCTCCGACTGTGGAGAGGGATTTAAGGCCCCCTATCCCTATTGAGCTCCTATCTTTTAAGGATCTGGCACTACTTGAGGCTCTTCCTATCTTTTCGGACTGATCTCCGATGTCTCCTTCTGTGCCACCTCTAGCCTCTATCAGGAATGAGAACATTGCCATTAGACATACTCGCAAAGTTAAGAATCCTTTGGGTTGTTGGGGGGATAGGTCAGCTCCCAGGGATGGTAGCTACGTCCCTCTCTCCACTCGTATCAAAGTGGCAGCCAAAGCTAGGAATCTCTCGACTTCTCCCTCCCTTTCCAAGGCCCTTAGAGAAAAGGAACCCTATGGCCTGGTTACATGATGCATTTGGTATCCTTTAATATTAGGGGGTTCGAAGGGCGACCCAAACAACTAGCCCTCAAAAAATTGTTGGATGATCTGAAGCCTGATATGATTTTTATTCAAGAGACTATGTGTTCACGGGAGCAGGCTTTGATCTGTTTCTCTCAACTTCGCCTGGGATGGGAATTATGTGCTTGTGACATGACTCACAACAATATTTGAACCCAAAATCCGACGACATCCGAAGAAAAATACCGTGTCTTCGGATTTCACTTTCAAATTACAAATTGTGATTAAATTTTTTTAAATTGATAGAATATTAAGTCGGATTTTCGGCTTTTCGCAAGTCAAATTTTCGACATTTTTCATGTCGACTTTTCGATGTGTTGCATGTCATATTTTCGTCCTTTACCTTAGCTTAGGTGCATGATTGTGTCTTTCCCACTGGGGGGCTAAGATTTAGGTTGATTTTCCTTATTAAATATATAAAAATAAACTTTACATAAAAAATATTACATATAAAAAATCATTAAATATTAAATATAAAAAATAAAAATTAATAAGCATAATTAATAAATAAATAAAAATATAAAAATATATAACAAACAAACCAAACATTCCTCCTCCGCCGCGCGAATACATTTTCAAACTCCCCAGCCGCGCGAATACTTTTTCACTTACCTCAGCAAGCCTAGAGCCCGGGGGTCACAGAGTTCGCCAAGAGACTGTGTTTTCACTTACCTTACCAATCCCAGATCCTGGAGGTTTCCGAGATTTTGTAAGGGTCGTCGAGGTCTCGAAGGTCATAGAGGTTGAGAGGCCACATATAAGAGGTTGCAGAGGTCGAGAGGCCACATAGAAGAGGTCACAGTTGATACAATGCCCCAAAAATTGGTCAATACCTTCCATTTAACCCCATGCTACTCTATAAAATTTCTGAATGTTTCAATGTTGCGAATGGAAAAATGATTTTCAGGGATGATTTTAAGGAACCATACTTATTTAAAAGTGTATACATGTTGGCGAACCTTACCAATTCTTAAAACACCAAATATAAAATGTTTGGCGATATTTTTCAAAAAATATTTTAATTTCCAAGGATTTTATATCGTTTATATAATAATTTGGCGATTTTTAGTGTGAAAAAAGTTTACCCCATCAAAATTGGGCGAAACAAGGCTTCAAAAATTGTAAAATAGTGAATCCTTTTTTCGGGAAAACCCCCTAAAAATAGCCCATGGGCTAAATTTCGCCCCTAAAATTATCCTTGATGATTTTGCAAAAAATTAATCTGCTAGATTAGGCTTAGGGTGAATTTTACTCTATGAATGCATGTGAATGGGTAAGATTGTCCCTATTGTATGTATCTTAATTCTTGCACTACATCTTTCACATGTTCTTCGTTTGCAATCATTTCAGTTGGTGAGATAACAACCCGCACAAAGAGAGAACTCGTCACATGATTACCCCATGGTGAATTGGTAAATGATTTTCTTAGTATGGAACATTGGTTTCTTTTGAGGGTTTTTGAAGAAGGGGTGTGTGAAGATGCAGAGAATACGGGGGTTAGACATACCTATATGTTTATGGGTTAGAGTCAAGAGGCTCTGCGTTAGAGGTAAGACAATATCTAGGATTCCGATAACTGGTCTGGGTTAGATATGACTATACCATTAACAATATGGGCATAAGGAATGTGTTTGGTTAAGCTTGACCCTCTACTTGGTCACAACATTGGGTGTAGTTTTTGCATCAGAATATGATCATAAGGTAATCAATAAAAAATATGATAATTAGTAAATTTATCCCTTTACCCTTCTAATCATACCCATATTCTATTGTACAGTTTTAAAGATCAATTGTGGCATTTATAATTACCCTATTTTTACACTCTAGGGATAGGGGGTATGAATAGCCACCACTAAAAATGCTATCACTACATGGGAAAAAAATTCCATTGAGATACTTTCATGAAAAGTAATAGATTCACCTCTCCTTAACCTAGGCAAATCTCCAACAAAATCCATTGAGATACTTTCATAAGGTCTACTTGGTATTGGTAATGGAAAGTGCAAATAAGTTCCCTATTATTTGGGTTACTTGTGCTATAAATTACACAACCTATGATAAAACTTGAAATATATTCGTGCATCTTAGGCCAATAAACATATCTTTGTTGAATTTCAATGGTATTCCAAACATCAAAATTTCTATAAATTTAATAACTTTGAGATTTCATCATTAATTGAAATGTCTATAAATTTAAGAAGTGTGAGCTTCCATCATCAACTAAATTCTTCTTCCTTGGGGCATCAATGAAAGTTGGTCTTTCCTTACAAGAAACAAGTTTGCATGTAGTTTCATATGGAGGTTCAATTTACAACTTGATAATGCTTTCTTTCAGTCATTCTACACCGTTGAAAGTATTTGTCTTCACTGATAACGTGAAAAGTCACTATGGCATGAAACATAGGTTATGATTACTGTTCAAAATAATGCAAGTGCAATTATTTTTTTGTCAATTAGGTATTATGAAAGTATTATGAATTCTCAATAAGGTACTAAGGATTGTATTATGAAAGAGAGTAAAATAATAGGTTTCAAATTTGACGAAAAAAAACAATTTAGACTTATAAAAAAATTTTGCGTTTAGCATCTGTACACCATTGTAATTTTGCAGAGCCATCTGGCTTGTTGCATGGCTTACAAAATCCAAGAAACCATAACATGTCGATTCTCCAGTTTGTTTATTGCGAATAATCTTAAGAGAAAAAAGGCCTTGACCCTCTACTTGGTCACAACATTGGATGTAGTTTTTGCATCAGAATATGATCATAAGGTAATCAATAAAAAACATGATGATTAGTAAATTTATCCCTTTGCCCTTCTAATCATACCCATATTCTATTGTATAGTTTTAAAGCTTAATCGTGGCGATTATAATTACCCTATTTTTACACTCTAGGGCTAGGGGGTATGAATAGCCACCACTAAAAATGCTATCACTACATGGGGAAAAAATTCCATTGAGATACTTTCATGAAAAGTAATAGATTCACCTCTCCTTAACCTAGGCAAATCTCCAACAAAATCCATTGAGATACTTTCATAAGGTCTACTTGGTATTGGTAATGGAAAGTGCAAATAAGTTCCCTATTATTTGGGTTACTTGTGCTATAAATTACACAACCTATGATAAAACTTGAAATATATTCATGCATCTTAGGCCAATAAACATATCTTTGTTGAATTTCAATGGTATTCCAAACACCAAAATTTCTATAAATTTAATAACTTTGAGATTTCATCATTAATTGAAATGTCTATAAATTTAACAAGTGTGAGCTTCCATCATCAACTGAATTCTTCTTTCTTGGGGCATCGATGAAAGTTGGTCTTTCCTTACAAGAAACAAGTTTGCATGTAGTTTCATATGGAGGTTCAATTAACAACTTGATAATGCTTTCCTTCAGTCATTCTACACCGTTGAAAGTATTTGTCTTCATCGATAACGCGAAAAGTCACTATGGCATGAAACATAGGTTATGATTACTGTTCAAAATAATGCAAGTGCAATTATTTTTTTGTCAATTAGGTATTATGAAAGTATTATGAATTCTCAATAAGGTACTAAGGATTGTATTATGAAAGAGAGTAAAATAATAGGTTTCAAATTTGAAGAAAAAAAACAATTTAGACTTATAAAAAATTTCTACGTTTAGCATCTGTACACCATTGTAATTTTGCAGAGCCATTTGGCTTGTTGCATGGCTTACAAAATCCAAGAAACCATAACATGTTGATTCTCCAGTTTGTTTATTGTGAATAATCTTAAGAGAAAGAAGGCCTTGACCCTCTACTTGGTCACAACATTGGGTGTAGTTTTTGCATCAGAATATGATCATAAGGTAATCAATAAAAAACATGATCATTAGTAAATTTATCCCTTTACCCTTCTAATCATACCCATATTCTATTGTACAGTTTTAAAGCTCAATCGTGGCAATTATAATTACCCTATTTTTACACTCTAGGGATAGGGGGTATGAATAGCCACCACTAAAAATGCTATCACTACATGGGAAAAAAATTCCATTGAGATACTTTCATGAAAAGTAATAGATTCACCTCTCCTTAACCTAGGTAAATCTCCAACAAAATCCATTGAGATACTTTCATAAGGTCTACTTGGTATTGGTAATGGAAAGTGCAAATAAGTTCCATATTATTTGGGTTACTTGTGCTATAAATTACACAACCTATGATAAAACTTGAAATATATTCATGCATCTTAGGCCAATAGACATATCTTTGTTGAATTTCAATGGTATTCCAAACACCAAAATTTCTATAAATTTAATAACTTTGAGATTTCATCATTAATTGAAATGTTTATAAATTTAAGAAGTGTGAGCTTCCGTCATCAACTGAATTCTTCTTTCTTGGGGCATCGATGAAAGTTGGTATTTCCTTACAAGAAACAAGTTTGCATGTAGTTTCATATGGAGGTTCAATTTACAACTTGATAATGCTTTCCTTCGGTCATTCTACACCGTTGAAAGTATTTGTCTTCACCGATAACGTGAAAAGTCACTATGGCATGAAACATAGGTTATGATTACTGTCCAAAATAATGCAAGTGTAATTATTTTTTTGTCAATTAGGTATTATGAAAGTATTATGAATTCTCAATAAGGTACTAAGGACTGTATTATGAAAGAGAGTAAAATAATAGGTTTCAAATTTAACGAAAAAAAACAATTTCGACTTATAATGTTTTTTTGCCTTTAGCATATGTACACCATTGTAATTTTGCAGAGCCATCTGGCTTGTTGCATGGCTTACAAAATCCAAGAAACCATAACATGTTGATTCTCCAGTTTGTTTATTGTGAATAATCTTAAGAGAAAGAAGGCCTTGGGTTGAAGAAAAACAGTCATGTAGGTAAGTATTATTCATCCAATACTGTAAACATCATCTAACATGTAGGAAGAAGATTTCATTCATGGTCTAGACGAAGGTACTAGGGAAATTGGTAATGCCATGAAAGGGCATTACCAACCACTAATAGGTACCAAAATTAGTCTTTAAATGTATTTTCCATTCATTTGTAGGTTCCATATGTTAGACACAATGGCACACTTAGAGGGGGGGGTGAATCAGTGGGCCAACACTTCTTACCAATTTCACTTCTTTAAATGTTTAAACAGAGATCATCAATAATTTCATCAACATAAATTAACCATATCAGAAGAGACACTTCAAAAGATAAACTTATAAACTTTATTATGTCAAATTTGATATTACATTGAAGGCCACCACCTTGGGGTCAACATCAACTTCAATTGACTGAGAAGCACCAACTTCTATGCCAAGACCCTGCTTGATTTTTCTTAGTTCCAACTAAGAAAGTGTGTGCAAGACCCAACTTGCATATACATAAAGATCGTTGTCACATCATCAGTTCATATGTCAATCACTTGTCTACTCATCACTAATCTTGTCCTATCCACATGTCTTCAACATGTCTACTTTATTACTGGCTTGTCTATAGTATCATGTCATCAATCAGACATATCATAAACTTGTCAAGTGCTTACAATATCATGTCTTTGTTAATCTGCTCATCACAACTCATCACTTTCCTTTCACAATCATGTATTCAAGCTACTCATGTACTTCTTGCATAGCAATCTACTCATACACTTCATGCCAACTGATCTAAAACAGGTCAGATCACTACTGTGTACTAGAGCATCATTTTCATATTATGTTCAAATTGTTTATGTTACCATCATCTCAAGGATTGTCAAGAAGTATACATCATCAATAGATGTCTGAACAAGATCATTAATAGGGTATCACCGATTGTGTATACTTGCACCACTTCATTGTGTATGTAACACCTTCATGAAGTGTATGGAGTGTTCATATTATATCATCAAGATCTACCCATATACAAGGAGTTGTTTATACCTCAGTCACAAACTAGCTACACGATAGAAGAAGCACCCAAGTCTTTAAAAAAATGACCCAAACCATGTCTCTAACTTCAGTTGCTTCTGAGCTAATATCCAAAAATCAAAGTTGCTCAAAATATTCCGTTGCCTGTGTAACTATCCTAAAAATCAGAGTTGAAGGTTATATAAGAAGAATCACTTAGAATTTTTTAACTTTATGCTGCTACCTCAGTGAACCACCTGAATTTCCTCAGAAACAGTCACCAAATTTCCTCAGTGTTGTTGCTACTATAGCCCTCGAAATTTCCCTGAAACCAACAAAATTAGAGCTCCATCTATCCTCCACAAAATTCCTCGGATAGCAGTCGAATTTCGTTAGACAACTCGCTGTTTCAGAGCACTCAAAATTTGTTTTTTTTTTATTAAAGTGCACTCAATATTTATACTAGTTTCCATTAATTTGTCATAAAGGATTTTTATTTTTATTTAAATTTGAGCCGGCTTCAATAAGGTGAGAGTGTAGTTTAATGTTATATTTTGTCTTTGAATTATCAATTTAATGGTCAAACTTGGTGTTATTTAAGGCTTGTTTTATGTAACGCCCCACATTTTGACTTAGGCATGTTTATCACTTAGACTTATTACACTGCATTTACTTATTATATGTGGACTTAGCTGCGCTGAGTAAACTATATTTTTTGGCATGTTATATGTGATTATAAACTGATTATGATGTTACGATGTTATCATGCTTATGCTCTAATTATGATGTTATGATGTTATCATGCTTATGCTCTGATTATAATATTATGATGTTATCATGCTTATATCAATGCTTTGATTATGGTGTGATGATGATTAACATACTTATTCAGATGCTATGATTATGATGTTATGATGCTATCATTTTTAGGATGTTACTGTGCTTATGCGATTACTATGTGGTATTCATCATCAGATTCCTTTATTTCATAACAAAAACGTATAATTGATTGTAATTCTTGATACTATGTGATGTGTATGATGTTGTACATGGATACCCACCCATGATGTGATCAATTTTATGATTTTATGTGATGGAAGGAAATAATGTAGATAATATGAACCAACTATTGATTTAATATTTTTATGAATGCATGGTTGCATAGTGCTAACCCACATGGTACAGGGGCTATGTGATAGTCGGGTACATGATGTGAAGTGTGATGTAATACATATCTTGAAGAGAGCCTTAATTGCCAAAGCGATGATACGATGACACGTACCAATAAACTCGATAGCAGCACAGTATGGTTTAATGGGTATACACCCAGTATGTTGAGAGGGATGGATGTATTTTCCACCCTGTGTCACTATGATACCCGAGGTCGTGGGAGGGCAGTGCTGAAACACGCTCCCTAAGTTGTTGTGATGACGACGGTCGGATTCCTGCTAAGAGAGGCTAGGTCCGCTAGTTAGCCGATGCTACCGCTCTCAGGTTCTGTGTGGAAAGGTCAGTACAGCTGGCATCCACTTTGTACTAGCAAAGGAAGGAAAGGGAGGATGCGGACGTAGGTTAGGGTGGGAGGACATATTAGTTATTATTGTTGAGGGTTGGACATTTATGATACCGAATTAGTGATGGTAGGTACCAATATTGATTGACTGATTAATAAGAACATAACTGTTAAATAAATTCGAATGTCAAAGAAATCATATTATATCTGTATACTTGTCCTATTGTGTGAAATATTATTAGTATCAGCTAGAATTTAGGTGGTTTGGTTATAGTGCATGTGCAGTCTATGCATGTACCGGCCATGCATGCACACCTCACACATGCACACTAGTATGAATATACAACTCCATAATATGTCAAATAATCATATAAGTTGTAATAAGCAACCAAATATTTGTGTATTGATTAATTCAGATAATAGATGTTTAAGTTGTTAGGGCATTTGTATGAGTGAGTCAACAAAACTACTTGTTATTTGTATAAAACAATTAAGAGAAGTAATGTTGTTATGAAATATTAATTGAAAAACATTAACCTTGGATATTTGGATGGGTTAACTAGTAATCGTGATTTATTTAAACCTGTAAATGTACCTTATTTATTAAGAAACGAGGTAATAGATTAGTTCCAGGGTACCTAACAATAAACATATACATGTCAATGTTATTATTTCAATCAATTAATAATAATACTACAATTAATTATTTATTGATTAATAATATTAATTATTATTATTACTGTTATTATTATTTATTGTTTATTATTAGTGTTTATTATTAGTAATTATTATTATGTTATCAATAACAAATAATAATTGATAATACTGTTATTACCATTATTTTACCATTAAACATAATAATTAAACAAATAATATTGATGTCATTTTATTTTCAGTCGGTTATGTTTTAAATTTAACATATTCAATTCAATGTGATAACCATTCAATAAATTCCCACCGCCTTGTGAAGGGTGAGGAATCGGATATTTCAAGAAAATTTATTAACATATAACTAATTTCTTAAATAATCTGAATTAGTTGGACTGCCCAAGAAAGGAATAAATAATACTTATTATTTTAATGTGAAGGAGGCGGTGGAAGAAAAGAGGAGAAGGAGGTATAAGGAGGGGGATCGAATGGTCGAGGAGGGGGAATTTTTGGAAAGTATTTTGGGGGAAATTTTGAGAAGAAAAAAAAAGAGAAAGAGGGTGATGTAACAGAGGAGGGGGTTAACTTAAGAGCCGCAAATTAGAATCGAGAAAGAAGGAAGTTGCTATCAGGTTTATCTGCACGTGTGCTCGGGGCTTAGGAAACTCGTCGGGTTCCTAGGGTCGATAGAGTGTTGGTCGGTAGGGTGGTATCAGGGCTCGGACCAGCAAGAGGCAAGGCTACAAGACAAGGAGAAAGGATCTATATTCTCTTCAGCTTAGAGAAAGGAACTATCTTCTCTTCAGCTTGCATAAAGTTCCAGGTATTTTTCTGTATTATTGGAGTAATAATAAATGTCATTATGTTGTAAATAGTTAATAGCAAAATTGCTAACTACTCGTAAATTTCTATGTGAAAACCTTGCATTTATTTTACTACTAATTACTCTCAACTCAAAAGAAAAATAGAAAAACAAACGTAGAGGTAACAAATTTACAACAGAACTAGGAGACTCATAGAAACAAAATGTCATTTCTTTATCTTTTCATTTTCAGAAGGAGAGAGCTTACATATTTTGACTCGGTGCTCAGCCCTGAGCACTACATTTTATATGCCTTTAGGGCTTGTTCTCCTACATATGTTGTGAGTTCCTTCATCTTCTTTTTCTCTAGGGTCATCCCCAAAGCTTCCAAGACCCCAAATGGCCACATCATATTCATTTCTTCAAGCCTATTACACCATCTAATGTGTGGGTCAAAAGGCTTCTTTTTCAAGTGCATGGTATTCTCAAGCCATCCACATCATCTAATTACCTTTATTACCAAGTATGTGGACTTCATTGCTCATTAAGGCACAAATGACCACAAAATGGGTCATTTGGCTCATTAGGTGTTCCAATGGCTCCAATTCCCACATCCAATGTCCTTCTTGCCATGTCATCATCATCCTTTGTCATTAATGGTTTTTCATCAATGAAAACCAGTGCTTAACATTTAGACTGTAAATTTTTTCAGCATTTAGCATCTGTACACCATTGTAATTTTGCAGAGCCATCTGGGTTGTTGCATGGCTTACAAAATCCAGGAAACCATAACCTATTGATTCTCCAATCTGTTTATTGCGAATAATCTTAAGAGAAAGAAGGCCTTGGGTTGAAGAAATATAGCCATGCAGGTAAGTATTATTCATCCAATACAGTAAATCTTTGATCCAATACTGTAAACATCATCTAACATGTAGGAAGAAGATTCCATTCTTGGTCTAGACGAAGGTACTAGTGAAATTGGTAATGCCATGAAAGGGCATTACCAACCACTAATAGGTACCAAAATTAGTCTTTAAATGTATTTTCCATACATTTGTAGGTTCCATATGAACTTGGTGATATCCTAAAGGAAGGTCATTCTTAGCAAAGATTCCCCCCTTCTAATTAATAAAGAATGCCAACCATTTTTGGGTAGAGTAAAATAATTTTTAATTAAGAATGTCAACCATTTTTTGCTTTGTCCCTTCGCAGAATCATCCATTCTAAAATCTGAATGAGAACCATTTGGTCTCAATGAAGCATAATTTAATCCTTGATAATTATGTTCCAGTCCAAATTCAGAATACAGTAAATTCTAAGGGTTTAAGGATTATGGTGCCTCGAAGTTTAAGTGTCTATGGAAAGATTCCATCTCTTTGAGGTTATAGGCACACTTAACACTAAATGATTTGCTGATTTTGTATAATAGAGATCTGAATTCACTTAATAGCAAGCACAAAACACATTTTCTAAGCTAAAATATCATACAACAATTCTTGGGCTATTTTGTACTTGTTGTGAATATTGTGATGAGCATCTTTGGAAAAGCCCTTCTAAAATTTTCGGCTTTTTGAATTAGATCCACATGGTTGTTAGAGCATGTTTATAACAGTCTAGGTATACCTTCTTTCATGCAAGTTAGCCAACCATTGGCTAGGCACAAATTTGGACAATACACCATCCCTAAATTTAGGAAAATCATAAACATCCTTTTTTAGGGGTCCTCCTCTTATCCTAGACGAGGGCCATCCTAAAGTGAGAGGAAGAGTTGTAGCGACAATATACAACCCTCTTAAGTGCTCGTAGGCTTGCACTTTGTTCAAGGATTTGAATATATTTGAGTGTAGGTTTGGATGGTAAAAGGAGCCTTAATAATCCACATTGTTTTCCTGTAACTAGTCTTGAATATGGATTGACTTGCATGTCTTGAGCAAAAAAAGAAGCATAACCATGTTTTACAGAATAGGTTCCATGCAAATGGTTTTTAGACCAGACTAGCTTGTCCTTACCTTGCCTTAGTTTAATAGTGCTTGATGCCAATTCCTTGGTATATGCCTTCCATTATTCTGCAAACTCGTACCCACACCTCCATTTGACCCTTTCCCACATGAAAGTGACCATTCTAGAATCCCTATAAGAAGATCCACATGACCTTTGGTACCCTACTCTAAGTGTACTCAACTTTATTTTATTTTTTATTATGGTAACCACCCTAAAACCTAAGGTTGCCTAAGTGACCATTCTAGAAGACATGCCAAGTTTATATATTATGTTCATAACTTCACTCTTGGAGTATATCGGCATGAAAGCAGTATAGATCTGATATTTGTTGGACAACATATGCGTATTTACAGGACACGGGTAAGAGAAATGATGCATTATCATGACATACTTTTAAATTGTAGTTGCTTTACAACAATTTTTATTTATAGCTGCAAATTTGCATCTTTTCATAATTCGTTTTTATTTCCATACATGTTAGAAACATAAGATATTTTACTCTCATAATGCTGCTTTGAATATGATATTTACTATGATTTTTTTTCCATCATTTGCACCTTTAACAGTTGTTAAGAAAATTGTTCATGCTTGATATTACATACGCAATTCTGAATCATTATTTAAAAAATAAACCCATAAAATTTATATGTGGAATGTATGGTTAAATGTAGGCTTCTATCTTTGTCTCAATTCATAGTTATTTTACTGTAGCCATAAGATTTTGAGGAAGGTATTGTTTCCTAGTTATTTTACTGTAGCCATAATATTTTGAGGAAGGTATTGTTTCCTAGTTATTTTACTGTAGCCATAAGATTTTGAGGAAGGTATTGTTTCCTAGTTATTTTTCTGTAGCCATAAGATTTTGAGTAAGTTATTTAGTTAGGGCATAATTTTCTAGTTTACAAAGAGAGAAATTATATTTGTATCAACAAATGGACAAATTTGGTCAATGGGGCTGAAATTGCCTAGCAACAAAACTAAATAAAAATATACAAATAACATTTATTTAAAGTGGCGGAAGGTGAGTGCAAGCATGGGTTTGAGTTGGGATTCATCGTACCTACAATTAGGAAAGGAAACACCTCATTTCATTGGACAGACAACCACCGATACCTATGGAATTATCCTTGGCCATGGTGTAACAATTATCTCACTAGAATAATATGAGGACCGCCTTGGTTCTTCCACCTTAAATTTTTTTGTCATCACTAGAGATAAAATGCTTCAATAGCCATAGGAATCCATGTGTATTGGACATGGGAAGCACAATGTGTAAGCAAGGCCAATTGAAAAATGCACTTACCCTAAACTCTTATCTCTATACCATTGTTTTGTATGCATGTTTTGACTAGAAATATCTACTAGAGGCCAAGCTAGTCCCTGCTCTTAAGCTAGTCCTCTCTAATCACATTGTGTATAATAATTAATTCTTGCTTGTAAAGAAAAAGATGGTTAGGGACATTCAAGGAATACTTGAAAGAATATAGATGCCGACAAATTGAAGTAGCAAAGAGGCCTTAAAGAACCAATATTGCTTCCACTCGAAGGGGTTTGCGGAGACAAACTTCTCCAATGAACAAAGACCCAAGAATGGGTATTGTTGCCTGCCTGAGGTCGAGAATATCAATGTATGGATGATGTGAAGGAACAAGAAGGCTATTCATACTATGAGGGGTTGGATTTCATTGGAGACAATCTCCTATAATGACCAAAGAGAAAAGAAAGGGTATCTTTCCCTCCTTGAGTCCAACACTCCCATGGTATGGATCCCACGGAGGAAGGAGACAAGGATCCATACTATGAAGGTGGAACTTGTGGAGGAATGAGACAAGAAAGGAGGCTTTGATTTTTTAGAAAGGAGCGTACACTAGAAAGCTTTAGTAGACCGATGGAGGGTAGAAATGAGCTCAAGTCTTATGAATAGGAAGTGACATTTCTTATGAAAAAGGATACATCTATAGTCTCTTGTAATTGAGGACATTGGATGGATATTGGAGGGTTCACTAGATTTTGAACTAATATCACATATGCACGCAATGTTGAAGTACCATGATTTTATGATTTAGTTATCTTTGCAATGATGAAATCCTAGATTTATTGAGTTATTGATAGAAGAGAGGAAGGCCATTGGAGGAGAGTTGACTTGGAATCACAACTTCTCTGAAATGATGAAATTGTAGCTTTTGAATAATACAATGTTGGGAGAGATATTGGTCATTATACAATTTGTCAGTTGTTTCTATGGATGTACACCTTATCTCTTCATATCTAGGTGGGGGGGGCATCATTATTTGTGCAACAACTTCACTTTGAAACATGGTTCTCAATTCCAAGCACTTCAATAACTTCAATCAAGTGATTACTTGTTGTCCTAGTAGCATCCACATCTCCATGGCATGTCACAACTAACATATTGACACCTTCAGTATCTAGCATCCATTTTGTCTTAGGCTTAAATCCACCATTCTCATCAAACTTGTTGATTTTTCCAGACTTGGTAAAAACTTTATTAATATCTAGAATTCCCCTGAGAGCCATTTTTGTAAGCATGTTACTTTCAATTTTCTTCAAAAATACATCATCTTCGGAATTTTTGTCTTGTGATTCCCCTTTAGGACCCTCTTCATTCATAATACGCATACGAGGAATAAGTTTTTCTGCATTATCGTCATTAAAAATGCATGTCAAATCATCATCAAACTCAAGGTTGACATTTTCTACAATGTCTGTCATACTCAACTTTTTATCATCCGAGTAGTTGTTTCACCAATAGACTGTGCTGCAACACAACCAATCATATCACCTAGAGCTACTAAGGACTGCAAGAAATGAGATTCAAACTCACCAACTACCCATTCAAAATCTACCAATTGTTCTAGTTGCAAGCTTATGTGGTTTTTCTTTCCATAAGTTGCTTTATTGTTTTCATTGATACAAATATGCACTCTTTACAAATATGTAATATTTTGTTTATAATATTTGATTCATATAGAACTAATATACAATTATTATGTTTGATTCATGCATAATTAATACACAGTCGCTGACTCATCATAGAAGTTCCCAGAATTATGAGGCCCAAAGCATTAATTCTGATAATGTACCTATCAAAACTTCATCCTAGTAGAAATAATGGAAAATGTACATGTGATACTTTGGAATATCTAAGAACCTATGCTTCTATCCCTTTACAATTGTAGATACCAAACATACTTTGGTACACGAAATCAGATAACACTCAAATGCTTCCATTATGTGCAGAAGCTCCAAATTGTTATAACCTAGCATTGTCCATATCCTAATGTATGCTTGTATTAGTAGACACCAATATAAAACATATCATATAAGTTTTTTTCTCATAAGTATGATTGAATTAGCATAAAACAATAGAAAACATCTATTAAAAGGTATAATAGCAGGTTTTATGTCATCCATTGTTTTTAAATACAAAGATTGACTTGATAAAGAGTTAGCTTGTGTTGTAAGTCTTGATTAATTAATCCACAAATTAGATCCTATGATGTTGACTATAAGCTCAATTTAGTCCAAAGCAACTATATTCTCAACCATTAGCTCAATGCAAATAACATTTTATCAAACCAAAGACATTCATTTCAATACTAACAAGGATCATGAGCTAGTACATAATGAGCAACAAAGATCCTTCTAATTAATCATTCGACCATATATTTATTACACATAGATCAAACATTTTACTCATGTATTACTTCCAAAATCATAAACCAACTTTATATTATCTTCACACTTGTGCTCTATATGACTAGGCACCAAAGATAAACTTCCAATAACATTCAAAACTTACCAAAGGATAATTTGGTTTATCTAAAGCATTGCACAATATTTAGCTAGAGGAGATGTTTTTCAAGGTGATGTACTTCTAAAATCAAAATGCTTAGGCTACAACTAAAATAGTCAACCAATATGCCTTACAAGAATTTCCAAGAGTGGAGTAATGAAGACATGTCTAAAAGGTAACAAAGAGACAATTTGTATCAGTTCTATCTTAGATGCGTGCACAATGAAAGGTAATGATGGTTGTAGTAAGTCATCATACTCGTATTTAATTTATTAAATGATTTACTAAACAAATGTTGCTTAGGTGTGCCAAGAATGCATTAAATGAAGACTTGCAACAATAGAAACCAAATGGTGACAAGGAACACTATGATCAAAATTCAGATCTATCTCAAGAAGTATAAGGTCACAATATATCCAGATATCTCATATTAGTTTGGAATCCATTCTTATCATACTCAAAAACATTTTATGTGCCAAGAAATTAGTACCATTTGAATTAGTCCTAAAATACAAAGTTCAACATCGCTTTGCAAGTGGATTTGAGAGCAAATATAGTGCCAAATACTTGCATTACATAAAAATGATGTACTCCTTTAAGACGTCTGAGATTTAAAAGAGATTAACAATATTTTGTTAAAAGAGATTTAGTGGTTGTCATATAATGGGATGAAGACATGGTTAGCAATGAACCACTAAAAAAGAAAAGAAAAACGAAAAGGAATAGTTCACAATATGAAATCTAAGTTGTATTGAAACTAGTATGGAAACAAATACGACAAATTCTCAAAAAAGTCAGATACAATATTGCATGACAACAACTACAAATATTATATATGCATTTATATAAAAAATGCATTGTCTTCTTATGCTAAAGAAAAGTTGTAACTTATGTACTTACTGACATTGTCTTCTTCATAGCATTCACGGTAGTAAACAATAGGAGAATCTAAGTTACTAATGGATATATTCCTAAATATACAGCATATAGTCCCATTAATAGACAACAAAACATAAAGACATGTTTATTTCGCTAGAGAGGTCCCATAACCCTAGTTTCCATCAACAAAGTTCTGGTTGGCTACTTCATTCTGCACTCGGGATTCGAAGGCCATAGTTCCTACCTGAATCTCGACATGAGTCAATCTATCTGCGAGCTCTTGGATGGTGTGGGCTTGATCCTGATGTCGGGATTCCTCAGCAGCTTTTTGCTACCTCTAAATCGATCTCACTTCATGGAGGTCCTTTGCAACTTGCATAAAAATTTCCCTCACTTCTTCTTTGAGTCGTCGAAGCTAACGTTCTGAATATCCACATCATATTTAACTCTCCTCAGTCTGCATCCTAGTGCATCCAGGCCGTACTGCGGGTATCAAGGCTCACTCTCGTCGGTGGAGTCCATGTTATCAGCCTGTTTGCAAAGGGGGCAATTAGCTTGGAGGCTCTCGTAGCTCTAGATTTATTTCCTGAGATGAATGAAGTCAGAGATAAGTTGGTTCCTATATATACTGCAGGAATGATCTGTCTCATCGACCAAGTCACTCTTCTTCATAATGAAAACAATTATGTTGGCATGCTCTAAATATCCAACCTGATCTGCCTCAACTCTCACCCATGGCCAGATTAACGTCATCTTGCATGATCTGAACAGGCTTGACATACTTTCCACAACTCTCCCATGAGACGCATAAGACTCCATGGATGTTGTGGTTCGTACCTCCTGTAGTACAAAACCAAAATTTGCAACAGGTTCCTGGGTTGGCGAGTCTAATCTGACGTACTCTGATTCCATTTCCCTTGAATTTTCATTCTCCCAAATCCTCCTTCCTCCACTCGCGACGATGTTCACGATCACCCGTACCGTCTACAATGTGATGTCGCGCGTGTCTGCATGGTGCACACACCTCTTCATTTTCATTCACCTCATGTCGTTTATACCTTCACACGGTTGTTTTGGCGACATACATGATATCCTACGATCATGTGATAAGACCGACAAGAAATGTCGTCGGTCTTTCTCCTTTTTTTTGTACGTATCTCCGTCAGATCGCCGACGTTACAGACATATATGTAGTCGAAAATGTTTCCTTCTTACAAGTGTTGGTCATAGAATATCCGACGTTGATATGTCGAATCTATGACTGGTATAATGATAAATAAGTCATCGAATATCAGACGACATAGCGCCACATAACCATCTACACTGTAAAGCGGTCAGATATCTGACGAAAAGAGACCGACATTTATAAAAGCTGGCCCTAGTCGGATAGTCGACAGATTGTTGCCAAAAATCAGACGTATAGTCCGTCGAATTTTGGGTTCAAATCAACTTGTGACTGGTCTTTTGAGTGGTTTGTTATCTGCTTGGAACCCTTTGGTGGTTAGGTGTAAATATTTTCTTACATTTGCTGGTATTCTGGTCAAGGCTCGGTTCAAAGGTTCTTTATGTCTCTAAAATTGTATGAATGTCTATGCCCCATATCAAGAGAAGGAGAGGTTTTGGAAGTTGGTTATGGTGGACGGTTTGCTTAACCTATGCAATCTCATCATTGCAGGTGATCTTAATTTTACTATTTCGGATGCAAAAGTCTGGGGCAACTATGCTAGGGGTGATCCTTTAGTGGATTATTTCTTTAATTTATTGTTGGAATCTCACTTGGTGGACATTACTCCTTATAAATTGGGTTTGACTTGGTGCAATGGAAGATCGAGATATGCTAACATTGGTAAGCATTTTGACAGATTTTTGGTTGCAGAGAACTTAATACCTCTATTGTCACAACATAGGGTGTGGACCAGGCCTTCAAAGATATTTGACCACTACATGATTTTCCTTGATTAGATGGAGGTGGTGATAATACCTCCCTCCCCCATTAAATTCAACCATACGTGGTTGAAGGAGGCAGATTTCACTGAATTGATCAAGCATGCTTGGCCTCAGAATTGTGTGACGAGGGATATTGATGCTATGTCTAGTCTGATGGGTAAGTTTAAAGTTTTGAAGCAGGTGGTCATTGAATGGGATCATAGGATGAAACTTGATAGAAGTAGCGAGTTGGTATCAATTGAGAAATATATTGCTGATCTCTTCATACGGGAACCTATGGGCATTTTATTTCTTGAATAGGTTGGATTGCTTAGTGAGCTCAACGCTCATAAGGAGGAATTGTTAGCTTTTGATGCCTCGTCTTGGAGGCTCAAGAGTCATGTGATTTGGATCGAGTAGGGGGATGCGAACATGAAGTTCTTTCAGAATTTTGATAGCTCACGTTGTAATGGGAATGCGATTTGGGAGTTACAGAATTTGGATGGTAATCGAATCCATGAAGATAAATTGTTGAAGGAGCCAGCTGTGGATTTTTTCTCCAAGAACTTCAAGGAGGATGGTCGTCAACGTATAAAAGAGAAACTATAGGTCATTAAACTTTTTCTCACTCACTTATCTGTAAAGACTGTTGGGGAGGTTGGGAGGTTTGTTACTTTAGAGGAAGTGGAATTGATACTGAAGGGTTTTGCTAAGAACAAAATATTGGGTTCGGATGGATGGACGTTGGGATTTTTCCTGGATTTCTTTGATATGGTGGGTGGTCATCTACCGAATGTTGTGGAACAACCTCGAGTGGAAGGTTATGTATCGAGGCCCTTCAAAGTTACTTTTCTTACACTGATCCCTAAATGTGAGAAATCGATGAATTTTATTGATTATCAACCAATTTCACTCTATAATTTGGTTTATAAAGTCATCACTAAGATTATTTCAAATCGGTTGAAACTGTTGTTAGTTGATGTTATTTTGGAGGAGCAGTTCAGCTTTCTGAAGAACAGATGTATCGTGGAAGCAGTGGGTATCACACAAGAAGTGTTACATTCAATTAAGGTCAGGATTTTAGAGGCTTTAATTTTAAATATGGATCTGGTTAAGGCATACAATAAGGTCAACTAGACTCTTTTAAGGCTTATTTTGTTACAAATTGGGTTGATGGTGGACATTGTGAACTAGATTATGGCATGCATTACCTCAACTAACTTTGTTGTTCTCATTAATGGTACACTCTCGTATTTCTTCAATTCTAGTCGGGGTCTACAGCAGGGATTCCCATTATCACCTTTACTTTTATTGTTGGTTGTTGAAGGAATGAACTTGCTCATTGCTGAATCCAAAGGACAGGGTAAGATTCACGGTATTGTTTTCTCTTCAGCTCTGCCTATCACACATCTACTGTTTGTAGATGACGTGGTACTATTTGGACAAGGTGCATTGGATGAATGGTGATGTTATTAAGCTATTATTGATATTTTTACTGCAGCCTCAGGCATGGTGATCAACATTGATAAATCTTCTTTTCTGTGCAATAATTTGAACAGTGACTTGGCTGATAGTGTTAAGGTAATATTTCCTTACAAGATGGACCTGATTGAGATTAGATCCAAGTACCTTGGGTAATAGGTGAAACCATTGACCTACTATGTTAAGGATTGGCGGTGGATTGTTAAAAAATTCTAGAAAACGATCAGTAACTGGTCATACAGATTTCTCACTTTGGGGGGAAGACTTATACTCCTGAAACCTGTACTTAGCGGTATTCCTCTTTATTGGTTCTCACTTGTCAATATTCCAACCTCTATTATGAAGGCTATAAGAAAAATAATGTGCAACTTTCTATGGGGTGGTAAGGAGAGTAAGCATGCATTACATTTGATCAAGTGGGACAATATTACTAGACCTTATGCCTGTGGGGGCTGGAATGTGAAAAAACTTGACTGGTTCAATATATCACTAAGGATGAAGAGTATGTGGATGGATTTGATTGGGAATGGCATTTGGAATAGGGTTCTATGGGATAAATATCTACATAAGCTATCTTTATTGGATTGGATCAGAAAGGGTGAACACTGGGTCATTAGTACTTCCCTCATTTGGAATGGTTTTCTGTGATTTTTTGGGTGAATTAGCAAGGCCCTATGCTGGAACGTAGGAGATGGTAGATCTGTGCAGGTAGGCATTGACCCTATGGTCAGTATGGAGGAGGCTTATTGCCTTTTGCGGTCCTTAGTTTGTTATTTCCAGGACTTTGGTATCATTACTCTCAACTAGGCCAAGATATGCAATTGGTCTTCTTCTTGCAACTATTGGTTATCAGTCGAGGAGCTTGACCTTACTAGCGATTGGATGTTGGAATGGGATCGGTATACTTCTTCATTGGAACCACTGGGCATGCACCTTACAGAAGTCGAGGACCGCCTTGTTTGGTCCTTTAACATTGTGTTAGGATAGGTAACTGCAAAACTTACCTATGAATTTCTTGTTGATACTCTTTTGATACCAATGGATTGTTTGTGGTGTAAGGAGTTGTGGGTGTGGAAGATTCCACTTAAGATCAAGTGCTTTAGCTGGCTCTGTAGAAATGATAAGGTGAATACTTGGGAAAACCTTCTAAAGAAAGGATGGGTCGGGTCGAACATTTGTAAGTTGTGTTGTTCTAAGGCCGAATCGGTTGAGCACATATTTGTTGACTGCATATTTGGGAAGGCAGTCAGGTGGGTTGTCACCACTTTTTTTTTCTTATCTTTGGGACAACTGCTCTCTACAGGGTAATATGGTATTGTGGATGAAGCCTGGTTTTAGACCTACTTATCTTCCTCTTTTCCATTATTGGCATATTTGGAAGGCTAGAAATGATGCAATCTTTCGAGATGTTAAACCGTCGGTTCATAGAGTTATGTTGGGCACCATCAATCTCATATCTTATTATCCTGAGGCTAATCGTATAAAACCTCCCCATAGGATTGGTTGTGCTCCTGAGATTTTTGTTGTTACTGCATTTTTTGATGGGGAATCCACGCAAGGCATTGGGGGTGCTGGAGCTGTATTGTATATCATTCAAACACATTGCTTTCACCTGAATATTGGTTGTGGCAGAAGCACTAATACTAGAGCGAAACTACTTGTTCTCTGGGGCCTTCTTTTTGTAGCTAATGGCATGGGCCAGTCGGAACTGAAATTTTATGGGGATTCTAAGATTATCATTGACTGGATCAATGATGTGGTTATCTTGAGGGTCCTGGAGCTGGACAACTAGTGCCCTAGAACTAAGTCACTTAAGGACACTTCTCCCATTATTGGATGTCACCATATCTTTGAGGAGCATAATGGGATCACAAATGGTCTCTCCAAGGAAGATTTGCAGCTCACTACTGGTCATCTCTCTTTGGTGGATTTCTAGAGGGTGATATGATATCTACTGAGACTTTTAGGGCCTTTGTCTAACCATTTCCTAGACTAGCTATTGGCCATTAGTGGTGACAACATTCTTATACTATTTTGCTATGGGATACTCTAGCTTGTTTTAGTAGCATGTTTGTATATTTTGGACTGCTCTAGCTCATTATAGATGCCTATATGTATTTTTTGGAATGATGGTAGGAATTTCTTATTAATTGGTAAGTTGTTGATGAACTATGGGCTAGATTGGTGAATGCTGAGGTTTTTCTCAGCAATCCTTGACTGATTCCATTTTGAGATGTAACCGGTTCCTTTGATTTATATAACAAGGAATGATATTTTCTTCTTGAAAAAAAAGGGTTTAAGATCTAACAAGTGTCTAAATAAATATTTAAGATCCATGTTAAGAGGGCTTAATAAGTGTCTAAATCAACATTTAACCAATGCCTTTGGAAGTACTTGAGTGTAGGTTGGATTTTTATATCCCCATTTTTATCTAAACAAAGTTTATGTTGAAAAATATCAAGAAGATTAAACCAACCAAGTGGATGATGCAGAAGCTATATTAACCTCCTTAATGAAGTAGAATGACTATAATATATTTATTTTTAATAAAAATAAGTTAAGGATTAGTGAAAAATATATATTAAAAAAAATTATGTTCACCTTTAATTGGACAAAAGGTTTTGAATTGACAATTTTTTTCATTAACAAACATTCAACAAAAGAAAAATACCTTACATTTTCCTTACCTTCCAATCAGTGTATCATATCACTAGCATGACTACTTGTCATGCAAGGAATCGACTTGGTGTTCCTTTAGTTTGTGCTTCAAAAAAAAGATTCCCACCCATTCGCATTTGCCCTTCCATGCTATATCTACCTAGCTCTATCAAAATTCCTTACAAATATATCAATAACATTCTTAATCCTACAAATATTCTTGGTATAGTGCATATTCTAAAGCCCACACAGATATAACATTGACAACTAGTCAATGCCTCGAAATTTCCTTACCAACGGGACACCTAGAAATGTCTTTCATTTTTGTTTTTGAGCAAACATTTCGTGAAATGATGGTAAAAGACAAATTTTGGAAGATGTGAAATCAAAGAAAGAACCCTTTGGCACTCTTGTAAGTTGTTGTGTTAATTTTGGATTTAACTGTGTAAGGATTTGAAGATTCGATGTTTCAAGTGGACACATTTCGTGAAATGATGGTAAAAGACAAATTTTGGAAGATGTGAAATCAAAGAAAGAACCCTTTGGCACTCTTGTAAGTTGTTGTGTTAATTTTGGATTTAACTGTGTAAGGATTTGAAGATTCGATGTTTCAAGTGGACACATTTCGTGAAATGATGGTAAAAGACAAATTTTGGAAGATGTGAAATCAAAGAAAGAACCCTTTGGCACTCTTGTAAGTTGTTGTGTTAATTTTGGATTTAACTGTGTAAGGATTTGAAGATTCGATGTTTCAAGTGGACACATTTCGTGAAATGATGGTAAAAGACAAATTTTGGAAGATGTGAAATCAAAGAAAGAACCCTTTGGCACTCTTGTAAGTTGTTGTGTTAATTTTGGATTTAACTGTGTAAGGATTTGAAGATTCGATGTTTCAAGTGGACACATTTCGTGAAATGATGGTAAAAGACAAATTTTGGAAGATGTGAAATCAAAGAAAGAACCCTTTGGCACTCTTGTAAGTTGTTGTGTTAATTTTGGATTTAACTATGTAAGGATTTGAAGATTCGATGTTTCAAGTGGACACTCTACCCATCATCAAGGATCATATGAAAGCTCAATATTAGATAGAAAGAGTGAGGATATTGGAATGAATAAATACCCAATAAAAATATAACCGTTAGACATTGGGTGGAAGAAAATAATAGATTATTTAAAATAGAGAACATAATAAATTAAATTAAATTAAATTAAATGAAGTTAGATATGGGAGGGGGTAAAAGCATTAAAAGGGAGGGGTTGAGTCAAAGGTTAAAATGAGGGTGTTTCAAATCCAAATTTAAAATTAGGGAATGGAGGAGAATCAACAACAGAGACATGAGAGAAGTAATGTGGGATACGTAAAAATAATATTAAAGAAAGTGGGAAATGTGGGTATTTTTAATGACGTAAATGTAATAGTTTGAGGGTTTTGCTAATTAATAAATAGGGAATATAGATATTACTGAAACTAATAATAAAATTGTAATAATTTAGAGGAAATGGAGGTCGACCATGATGTCAGAGAAAAGTGATAGAAAGGGAAAAATAATTACAATGAGAGAAGAAGAAGGAAGTGTTGGAAAAAGTGAAGAATGGGAAAAAACGAAACAGGATAAGAAGTCAAGCAATACAAAAAAGTGGATAATAGGTTTCCAATATTTACTTATTTTGTAACCATCATCCATGTTAAAATTGTTGGGGTATTTTTCAATTTCAAGGGCTTCATGAATAAAACGAGTTGTGCGATGTAGGATAGGAATAGAGATTTTGGTTTGATGAAAGTAGATAAGGTGTTTGGTGTTGTCAGAATGCTCGACAATGGCCAATTTAGAGAGATGAATATGACTAGTATTGACCATATGCTTGTTTAGGCGGGTGGGGATAGCCCTACATGTTTGATCAATGTAAGATTTTCCACATGAGCAAGGAATTTGATACACTCCTTGGGATAGAAGAGGGTTAGATTTGTCTTTGCAATTTTGAATAAATATGTAAGAGTCTTTTGAGAATTCAATAGGGTTTAGTTTTTCTTTTTAGCTAATATTTTGGCAATGTGTTCAGTGATTCCATGAATGTAAGGGGTGTGGGAGTTAGGGCTAAGGGAGGGTCATTGGAAAGTATTGACTTATTTTTGGGATGGAGAACCTAATGGAAAGTTTTATTAATTTGGATTAAGGAGTAGTTGTTAGCTAGGAGATATTTAGGGAGGTGGGTTGTTTTAGTTTCGAGATGTTGGGGATCAAAGATGCAAATAGATCTAGAATAAGAGCCTTGAGAACTGCAAATTTTTGTTCTAGGTGGTGATGGGATTGGACTTGAAGGAAATTGTCGGTATGTGTTTTCTTACATTAAACCTGGTGAGATAAGGATCCATCAGGCTGGCAGGTGATGAGGACATCTAAGAAAGGGAGGGAATTGCCTTGTTTGATTTCCATGGTGAATTGAATATGAGGAGAAACGTTGTTAAGATAATTGTGAAAATTATTGAGAGAAACAAGACTTTGAGGCCAAATAATGAAGGTATCGTCGACGAATCAAAGGAAACATTTTGGGTTAAGATGGAAGTTGTTAAGAGCCAACATTTCGTAGTCTTCCATAAATATATTAGTGACTACCGGGGAAAGGAAAGAGCTCATGGATGCGCCTTCAGTTTGCTCATAGCATTTTCCTTTGAAGCTAAAGAAAGTAGAGGTTAGGCAAATTTTAGTGAGATTAAGAGTCTCCGGGTCCACGAGGTCAGTGCTTCCTATCGGATTTAGTCGGATTTATCATATGATCATTTGGTCCATAATAATATAATATGATCACAGCATCAGACGATTCTTCTTGGTATAATTCGATATTATAGATAATTAATGTTAACACATATAGACCATGCAGTAAAGATAATAGATAAATAGATAAGCATAGAGAAATAGAATTTGAATTGCATATGATATGACTAAGTGGACTCAAAATTGTAAGCTTTAGTTAAATCTACAATGTGTGCTTCAATTAATTAAAGAACTCATAGTGATCACTACAAAGTAAATCAATCAGCATAATTCAATTAATAAGAGTTGACTAAGTGTTAATGAAGATAAACTACTTAACTAAATTGTTCATACTTTAGTTAAACTAAAATACGACACTTGAGTTAATCAAAATACAACACTTCAGTTAATAAAGTGTTTGTGTGATGACACTGACTTAAAACACAATGACACTTAAGTTAACATCCTAACTAAGTGATCATACATCCAATTAGATGATGAGTTCACTATGGAGTCACTTAAGCATCAGTTAATGTCAAAGATGAAAGGCATGGTGCATATGTTATCCACAATGGAGATTCCAATGCAAAATAATTATTATCCACGAAGGCAACTCACAATTTTGGTGTAAGTAGTGCACAATTCTCATGCAACCATTCTCTATTGTTTGCATGTAAGTGTTTGTAGCTTGTTAGTAATGTGTTGGGCACATGAAAAGTTGACACAATTGATTCATATTATATATTGCTTAGTATTATTTCTTATCTAACATCCAAGGTGCCAAAGATAATCTGTTATTGTGTAAAAGTCATTCTCTCTAACCTATCATAATTATACTCTGAAGAATTGTTGGGTTTTTCATCCTCATTATTCTAAGGCCTCTCCTAGGGTACATCTTGTGTTGTGGATGAATGATTGATTTGATTAAATGTTCTATTGATTCCAATGTTCAGCATTTATGCAATTAGAGTTTTAAAGTTCAAAGATCTTCATATTTGCTAAAAAATTAACATACACACCTAGCCATAGCTATGATATCAACGGTGGAGATACTTTCTTTTATTATGTTGTTAGGATGGGGTGTATTGCCTTTGATTTTGATCAAATGTTTTTGGATTTGCTCTATCCTTCTCCATGATTCTTTAGAGATGTCACAACCCCAAATTTTACCACCATAAGAAATCATGAGTGACAAGAGTCTAAAATAGGAGTTTCTTCTTATCCTAAAGTCAAAGGTCATTGATTTACAATTGTTTTCAAGTCCATATTAATTTTTTCACCCTCAATTAATCCTTTTGTCAATGTTATAGTTCCAGTTAAGCTTATGACAAAGGTCGATTCCAAGATATTTTTATGAAGTTACTTTCTCCAAGTTGTTGTTATCATACACATAATTGGTGTCAGTGATGTTTTTGGATTTGATTCAATCACGACATTTGCTTTGTTAGTGTAATACCCATACTAGAGAAAAATCCATTGAGGCTTTTTAATTCCTTATCGAGATCATAAGGACTCCTCACCATAAGAACAACATCATCAATGTAAAAAAGGAGGATTATGATTATTCTAGTTAGATTTGTGATAACACAACCTGCTTCTTCCAAACAACCCCCTAACTTATCATATATACCAAAAAGACTAGGCGACATGAGCCAACCTTGCTTGGATCCTATATTGCAATTAATTTCTTTTGAACAACCATCAATGTTCCTTAACTTGGAAATGACATTCTCATACAATCTTATCATAACAACTCTCAATTCAAAAGAATTTTTACCTCTTCTAATCTATTCTAAAGGTTAGTTCTAAGCATTGTGTCAAATGCTTTTTTTTAAGGCAATGAAACAATACATGAGATTGGTTTTATTATTACAACACTTCTTCCCAATACACACACACTTTTCAAATCCCATATATCCTTTGATAGAGCAAATTATTTTTATTATAAAATAACGACTCTTGTTTTTTCTTGAAATTGGCACAAGAGATAAAGATAGAGAAAAAACAACTATTTTTACAACTTTTATTTAAAACATAGTGAAATACCATTCTTCCCCATAAAAACACCTCCCAAACATAGAAAACATGATCAAGATGCCTTGAGAGATAAACAATACAATGGAGACACTTTCCAAAATTTCGACTTGGATTTGAAAGTCAAAAATCCATGTAAAACATTAAATGAAGATTAGGGATTTGGAATTTATGATGACATCGTTTCAAAATACACTTTTACTTTAGTTTCTAAATTATGTTATTATACTTCTTGATAGGCATGGTGTATCATAATGAGTTTGGCATTGATCAGTTATTACTTGGTTTGAATGGCTATTAGTTTGGTTGAACTCTCACATTTTACCCAATGTTTTGGAAAGGTCATTAGTTAGTAAATTGTCTTGGATATTCTGCTGGAATAGTTTGTCACAACAAATCTTACAGCTTAATTAAGTGTGTTAGTTGAATTCCACATAATGATTAATAAACTATAATTGAAAGGAAAATAACTAGAGAAAAATAACACATCCACACAAATAACACAAGATATACCTTGGGAAAATCCACTATGGGGAAAAACCCATCCCTAAGTGAGGACTATGCCTTTTTTTTTCTTCTCCATTATGCAATGCAAATACAAAGAAAGCGATACTCACTATGGAGTTTCCTTTGACACAGTGGCATACACGACCGCTATATGATCTCCTACTTCCTTTGTTCTTCTCTAATATCCTCTCCCTTATTGTTGCCTAGTTATGGAACAATACAATAACATCATCATAATGGAACCCTTTTCCTCCTAAGGGCCTGGTGTTTAACATAGCCCAATAGTTATCTAGAGATAGTTTTAGGGTTTGTACATGCCTCATCTCCCAATTAGGGTTAGGGGTTTGGACCCTCTAGAATGTTCTTGAAAGTCCACATGTGTGCATAATGAGAGCTGATGTGGAATCCACTAGGTACCATGGTGGTCAATTGGATAGTTCAACTTACATGAGGCATAACTTCCTCATTCAAACTCCAATTGAGGCGATTCTTACACTCTTGGTAAGGTCTCGATGTGTAGAATATGGAATTTCAGCCCTATGTACAGTTAGGACAAAACCAATTCCATTTAATCCCTCAAAATCGATCCAAAAGGTTTTAGATCGTTTTATTTGCCTCAAATTTGAAAGACAAGACCTGCCCCTAAAAAGGGCCCTATAAGCCAATATGATCCAATCTTTCCACCCAGAAAGTACCAAAATATATGACAAATTATATATTGATCAAATTCACATCAATCATGATTTCATGTGCTCTGCTTATCCAAAGATTTTTTTCATGCTTCACTTGACCTCTTATTCTGTGGGTCGACAATGGAATGCTCAGTGTCCATGTCGAGCATTAAATGAGCATTGAATCAGCTTCAAGATTTGCACCACCTTGTTTCTTTGACTCAACTATTTCCATGCGTCGTAGTTGCCTTCATTGATTATTGCTACTATAACTATTTCCCTATATATTAATCTAAGGGGGTATTTTTGATGTTGATATGTGTGTGTGTGTGTGTGTGTGTGTGTGTAAGCAAGCTAAGATGATATTACTCCACATAAATTGTACATATCAAGAGTCAGTTAGTTTGTTACAAGGGAAGCCAAACCATCTGCATAAATAAACATTGACGATGTTTTATAGAAAGCAACATTGACTGGAGATGGATGAGAAAAACTAGAAATAAGCAAAAAGAAATAGAACTTAAATCTAAACTACATAATGGTGTCATCATCTGAGATCAATATGGGAGGCATCTTAGTATTGTTCTTAGAATTACCTATTGAAGCGATGAATTCCAAGCATGTGGACGCATTGAGTATCATATTCAACTTCATGTCCATCTTCCTTCTATCCTCTTGTGCTTCATCTAGTTGCAACAAAACTTTGTTATGTTCCTCCCAAGTAGTCTTTAGGGATAAACCAAGTATTTCATTCATTTTCCAAAACAGAGCAATAATTATGTGGTACTTTGTTTGTCGAAACCAAGACGATCCCACATCATGCACCTATAAACCCATATCTTCAATTTATGTCGATCATAGATACTCTTATTTAGTCTTGATCTAGCTCTTTGCTCTCTCTATGTCCTTGGTAATTTTAGCAAGAGTAGGGCATGAATATAAATCCCTGGCTTCTTCAACCTCTCTTATTGCCTTGATTTGTAGTCCTTTTCTCATTCCTTTTTTGTACCCTCTTCCTTGCTTCAAACAAGCACGACTTGCCATGTTACCTATCACAGAGGAGGAGAGTCAAAATGCCAAATACAAACCACCACAATGATGTATAGGTGTCACAAACTATGCATGTTCAAACAAAGGAACAAAGTTGGACTCCAACCCTCAATAACCACATATATACACAGTGTGGGACCACAAAAACCATTGTTTTCTCTCAAACAAAACAAAGACATATAACCTCTTCTTTCGTCCCTTAGTGTTGAAAGAACGACGAACTAATTTGTATAATGACCACGAGTCTCCACTACGATTAATGCCTCCAAATTGCATCGCATATGTGTTCATATTATCCTCGATTCGCAATAGTTCATCCCCCAATTCATTCTAAATCCTATAAGGTGGAGTGACCACCCATTACACTATGATCCCATAAGACTGAGCTGTGTATTTTCAATTGTACTTCATCACCTTCTTTATTTATTACATGTGCTCGTTGCACGAACTCCACCACCTATCCTAGTCGCTTGTTCATCTCCCATCATCTATGCGATCTTTTAGCAATATGGTTGCTACATAGACCATCAGTATCACCCCATCCAAAGGATATAAATTAATGTTAATAAATAAATAAGATTAAATATAGTTTTAATATATATATATATATAAAGGTTAAAAAGCAAAGAAAGAAATCAATCTTTAATAAATAAAAAAATTTAAAAATAGTTTTAATATATATATATATATATATATAAAGGTTAAAAAGCAAAGAAAGAAATCAATCTTTCACCTCGTGGGTTACTTGATTATGAAATAAAGGCCTTTTATATCAACCAAATGGAGAGATTGGATAGAAGAATCAAATACTCTAGTGTGCTTGTCAATTCACTTTGTGTGAAGCCATAGGCTCTAAATCTTTCATTGTCGTAAGACCAACCTTCTCCCTAGTTCCTCCAAATTATTGCGTTGCCTATTACGCAAGTAAAGATGTTTGGCCCTCACTAAAACTTTTCTATTTTGAATCAATGTGTTCATAAAGGCTCCATTAACTTATGGAGGAAGAATGCAATTTGACCCTTCACCATCTCCTATTCAATTGCCCTTTTATGGACTTAGATAAGATGATATGATGGGTGAATATAAATTTATCCTTATACATAAATACATAATCTCTTTAAAATGTATATGGATATTTTGTACTACTAGTGGAAGTTATGAACTTTATTTTATGTTTTAAAAAATATAGTATTTAAAAAAAAATGATTTTTTTGTTATGATTGAATTAAATAGGTTAAGAGATAGATTAATTGGTTGGTGTCATCGTTACTAGGTTTTGGGTTCAATTTCCACAAGATAAATAATAGGGCACAAAGTCATACAACAATATACTCATTATGAATTATCATGTCACTTACAAGAATATAATCTAGATGGAAAGCATATCACTTCATCCCACGACCACTCATGCTAGACCCAATTAACTTTAAAATGTTCATACATTGAAATTTTAGTTTTATTATGAAAATTACAAGCGTGTTGAATTTTTTATTATGCCATTTATTTAGTTTCGTAAAAAATAGCTAAATACCCTTAAATATAGTGTTACATGGAACCATTTGTCTTACAATCCCATAGATAGAAAAATGCATATTCATGTTAATAATTTTTAAAAGAACACTCAACATTAAATATTTATATGTTGAAATTTAATTCCACGTTAGTTTACATGTTCTAAATTCTATCTGTTAACATCATCGTTGAGTGTGTGATTTATGAATAATCTCACATACATAACAATTATAAGACATATAATTTCTACTGTGTATTACCTTTACCAAAAGATTTATTAATTTGGATGTTTCCTTTAAGGTGCAAGTCCTCAACTTAATATCATAGCATCCTCCCTTGATCCAATTCTCATATCATTATTGATTATAGTGTCATGCATTGCATGTGAGTTTTAGAGTACTTTCTTATTTTAAAAAATAATTTAAAGAGTTTGATATTATCAATAAAAATAAAAATAAAAACTTAAGTGCCACACCATTACTTGGTAGTGTACGTTATGCCTTTTTATTTCTAAGAAAAAACCATATTTTCTATGGAAGTAGAATTAGAAATACAATCTTTAGGTGCCTAGTCACAAGTTGCTTAAGATATTTATAATGGCAATTATACCCACAATCAACAAATTTCAAAAATACTATGGGCCTAAAATGGCATTCTATGCCCACCATCAACAAGTTCCTAAAAAAACTAGTGTCCTCTATAAAGACACTCACATGTAGTCCTGGGTTTTAGCTTAAACAATTCAACCCATCATGTCTATTATAGATTATAGTAAAATAAAACATTAGACATTGTTAGATTTCAAAGTTCATAGTTCCTTGTGGAGATGGCCACGTGTCCCTCACTAAATTCATCTATGACAAAATGGATTTCATCCAACAAGAAAGCATATTTGGAAAGAGAGTCTACAAATTGGTTCAATTCTTGATATATATGAGTGAATTTGATCCATCAGAAGAGTCTTGAAATATCCTTCATGTGTACAACCAATTATAGAAGACCATTACTTTGTACTCAACATTCATCCTTCATCCATTCAATAGTTAAAGTAGAATCCTCAAACACTTGAAGATGCAAAGCATCCCTATCAATTCTAAGCAGCGAAATATAAGCTTACATTATGCTACACCAAGATACTATAACATGTTTTTCCACTTTGATAAAAACATGACAAAAAACAACAATATTATAATGACAATTTCAACTTAGGGAGATCAAAATACAAAAGTATAAATCTTAACATTCCATAATGCGAATAACAAATAATAGTGGAACTAGGTCATATTGGTTTAGATGTGAGACTACAAGATGGGATCAACCAAAAGAGCCATGGGGGAGATGATTATGTTGAGTATGTAAAAATAGGGAGTTAGAAACTAAGGAATACTATCTCCTACACTAAGTGGTATACTCAGAAAATTAGGAGAGGTCAAATTTTTGTATCAAAGACTTGTGATCAACATTTGAAGACGATCTACTAAGAGGTAGAATAAGTTGATCTCATTAGTTTTGATCAAGTTTGTGGATCACGCTTAAATTGTATTTTTATGTAATTCGATTTAGATAAATAAATAAGTTTATGGAGCCAATATTTTTAGGGTTGTTTTGATTATTTTGCTTTTAACTCCATTGTGGGGATCTCATAATTCATCATAAATGTGCATTTTATAGGATCGATACATACATTTGAAGGGAGCCTTGTATTCCATATCAAGCAATGATGATATAAATATCTATTTGGAAATAATAGGATGATGAATGGCATTGTGCAATACAATATTGCACAACTTCACCTCCACCACCACATATTATACACCTCCGCTCCCTACTTTCCAAATGGGGGGCATGAGTTGTAAGAGTTGTGGAAATTTGTAGATGGGGATGGGTGGAGGAGTTATATAAGGTATGATGATAGGGGTTGGAGATCCGACCCCTACCAACACTATTGTGTTGTTGCGGGTTGAAGTTGGAGTTGTGCAAAGTTGCACTTCCAACTCCAAAAACCATCCTTAGTCCCCCTTCCCCCCACACCCTCATCTTGAGAGCATCATTAGATAGAGAATATCAAGTGGCATTAAACTTAGATGCAATTTACCCTTCTAAAACCAAGTATATTTACATTGATACTTATTACACTCGAAATTTAAATATCAGTGTCATTGTTCATCAACAATATCACCCCACAAATCAAATACGCAAATATCTTTTCCAAAACCAATATATATATATGAAAGTATATATGAAAGTACCTTTTTCAAAATCTTGATGGTAGCAGAATTCATCCATCTTCCCAAGTTATTATGAATGAAGGAGGATATCAATGAAAAAGTTATCCACCTAATGTGTTATCATTCAACTTGTCTTCAACTTTTCCTGTCATAAGGGAGTGGTTGGATTGGATAGCGGGAAATGGAAGAAAGGTGTTGTGAGGTTTGGACCCTTTACTAGGTGGAGCAGATGTCTACATGTTATCCTCTTCTCTAGTAAATTCTCTTAGGGTAGCTAAAATTTATTACATGTACCAAGCTTGTCGTCCCGAAGGATATGCCTTAATTTTACATAGGTGGATTCATGCTTCGAATTTGGGCCTTCAAGGGGACATGAGTGCAGAATGGGGTTGAATCCTGAAGGGGCTTCAAAGAAATAACATCTTCAATGGGGAGTAGGAGGATACTCTAGTATGGTCTTGTGATACATCTAAAGGTATTTTCAGAACCAATCTAGCATATAATGCCATGTTCCCTAATCATTTACAAGTCAGAGTAAGGTGGTTGCATCAATACGTATGGAAAAAGTTAAAATTGTTCTACTAGATGGATTTGGAACACAAGGTACTTACATGGGATAACTTGATGAAAAGGGGGTAACTGGACTTGTTGTATGCCTCCTCTGCTTCAAGGGTGTTAAGACCATCGATCATCTTTTTGTGCATTGTGTTTTTAATAAACTGGTATGGGAAAAGGCAACACATTTGTTAAAGGTCACGGTGAATTGGACCTCGGTGTCCTTTGTAACCAGCTTAAGCTCTTAGAGAGTGTTTGTCTCGATGCATAGGTCCCTATGCTATACAAAACATCATTTGATCTGTTGATGGTATCCACTATGGTCAGTAATGACGCAAACAAGGAGCGGCGGACTTCATCTCCACCCCTCCAAGCAGAACCAATCTCTCTCAAATGACCAATAACTTTCAAAATCTCTGCATTGCCATCCATAGTATCCACTGCAATCATAAATACAAATAAAATATCATTAGAAAAATAAACACATGGTATAATGACATCTGTAAGCAATGAAAAGTGTAAAACTAATGTACGACAAATAACAACATAAAATATTAATAATTTAAATTTTAAAATCAATCTTGAATTTTACATTGAAGAATAAACATTTAACATTTTTTCATCTTAAATTTATGGTGTAAATTTGTATTAAATCCAATTTCCAGATACATGTGCATAAAATGTCCTATGTTCATATGTTGATTGGGAAGCTCCTCTAGCTTATTTTAAGGGTTGGATTATGAAGAGTCATCGAAATTGCAAGGTGTTGACTAATGCCCTTGCATGACCAACTCCCAGATTGTGGGTAGAGGCAAGGGCTAGAGCCTAGAAGAGGTGGCAGAGGTGCTATTGATGAAAAAAATCCCAATATAGGCAAGGATTTTGATAGATATATAATTATTTGTTGTAGCGTGATTTTTTTTTTACTACATAGTCCATTTAGCATCTTTGTTTATATGTAATTTGGGCTATGCATGGATTCTACTTGATGTTATTTTAGTTGTATGCACTCTTTCTATATACCCATGAGAGACTTTGCATATTTCTGTATATTGGCTTTTATGGTTGCAAGGTTTCCATTGGGTTATATCATGTATGATAGTATGTGATTGGCATGTAATCAAACACATCAACCTCTATATGTATCTTGATGTTCATAGAGCCTATTGTTGAACTCCGTTTTCTTGACCTCAACAAAAATGTACCCTTCAATCAAGGGAAAATATTTGTTAAGCATGGGAAGCTTTTATACCTTATTTTAACACTTGGATTAAGAAGTTTGATCAAAACTATAAGGTGTTTATTAATGTTCTTAACAACCAACTTCGACATTTCAAATATTTCGGATAGAGGCAAGGGATTTACCATGTTTGTTTATGTATTTTAGGGAAGATATGAATTCTACTTGAATTTTTTTTTAGTTGTATGCAACCTTGCAATATACTTGACAAACTTTGCATATTTGTGAATTTTGGTTTGGATTCGCAAGGATGCTTGTGAATATAGATATGTAAATTATGAAATTGATTTGTTATTTTATGAGTAAATTGGGGTTTTGGTTTCCATTGGGCATGCAAATTTATTATGCAATCTTGCAATATACTTGATAAACTTTGCATATTTGTGAATTTTGGTATGGATTCATAAGAATGTTTGTGGATATGCATATGCAAATTGTGAAATTGATATGTTTTTTATGAGTAAATTGGGGTTTTTTTTCCATTGGGCATGTAAATTTCTTATGCAACCTTGCAATATACTTGAGAAACTTTGCATATTTGTGATATTTGGTTTGGATTCACAAGGATGCTTTTGAATATACATACACAAATAGCCAAATGATTTGGTTTTTATGAGTAAATTGGGGTTTTGGTTTCCATTAGGCATGTGAATTTCTTTATGGGCATATAAATTAAAAAAAAACGGTTTCAATTCATATTAGGGCATAGGAATTATTGAAAGTAGGGAAATTAGCATGAGAGGATTTGGAGTAAATACCTCACAAGGAAGAGATTGATCCCAGAGGTGGAGTTTGTTTTCCTTTTATCACCCAAATCACATTCACCCTTGCTCATTTTTCTTAGTCTGAACACGTTGTGTGTGGTTGTGGAGAAAATGACAGGCTCAGTCTGTTTTAAGCATAAACCATGTTTTACATAACACATGCATGTTTTTGTACACTATTACGTGTGCGCCTTGTACTTAACTATCCTAATTGGCAAGCATGTTGGCTGGCTTGGGCCTAGGCTTGGTAGGGTCGACATTGCTTGAGATGATTTATGTTTTATGGATCTTGAATGCTTGGCTTCAATCTACCATTGCATCTAAAAGGTCCTTCAACTTTGAGCGCTCACCCTAATTAAACTTAATTGATATATATTATAAAATGTACAATTAAATTTTGTAAATAAACAAGAGCCACGAGTTTGCAATGTCCCGCGGCGTTGGAAACCAAATTTTAATTTTTAATAAATTACATCATTGCTAGTTGGTGATTGATTTATTTACAACGTTGGGTGTGCTGCACAAATAAAACAAAGTGTAAACCCTTGTGACATAAATTGGAGTTAAAATGTTCACTTCTCTAATGGTTTGGTTTTGGAATTTAGTTAAAATGTTTACTTTTCAAATGGTTTTGGTTTTGGTTTTTAGCGTTTTTTAGAGTTAGGAATTCAAAATTTCAATTTATTTTGTAATTTTGCACTGGATAATTAGACTATAAAATTTTAAGATCAATATTGGTAATTATAATTTAAACAAAATTATATCAAATTTACAATTATATAAATCACCAAATTTTGACTAAATCGGGGCAATTTGGTTAACCCTAAGCGAAAAAGCGTTGAACCACATATTCTTTTCTTCCATTCGAATTAATGTAATCATTATTTCTAAGTTTGACTGGGAAATAAAAGTATTCAACCCTGAAATATTTTTCTATGTATCCCTTTAATTTAAAATATGTTTCTTTTCTTCCATTCGAATTAAAGCAATCGTTATTTCTAAGTTTGACTGGGAAATAAAAGTATCCAGCCCTCAAATATTTTACTATGTATCTCTTTAATTTAAAATAATTTGAATTAAATAGATTATCTGTGTATGCTTATGATAGAGCTCTATGGGAAATAAACATAGTATGGCCTCAGAGTTGGCGTGCATCACTTTAATTCTATGTAATCGTTGACAGAGACTTATGCCAAAACTAAATATCGGACCACCTGAGAATAGTGGTGTATCGTTTTAATTCTATGAAACACTATTTAAATAAATAGATTATAGATGTATGGTTGAGTGCTACTATCAAATTCCTATATATGATGGTGGGAAATTAATATAGGGTAGTTACAGAATTGCCATGTGTAAGTTTCATTAAAATATATGATGCATGTATGACAGTTTGGCACGACGACAGTCTGCTTGACAAACATTATCTATGTGTCGAAGATAAGTAGAGTTTGAGGAGGTGGGGGTACGTGGATGCCCACCGTGTGATCTCTCTATGAAGCCCCTGCTCTTCATTTGCTTGGCATCATTTTTCCATCTAAACATCTGAAGAAGTCGGGGAATATAGGAGAAGGAGGATAAACGTTTCTCAGCCCTGTGAATTCTAGAGTTCAATTATTGAAATTATTACTGGTAATCTAAATATGGCTACAATGTTGAGATATGGTGCTATCAATGTGTTGGTGTTGATCATCTTGGCTGATTTTCTGGTCACCATAATCCAGACCGCTTCCTTGGAGAAATTAGAAGAGAACAACAAGGTGAAGAAGAAGACAGTGGAAGGTGCAGGCACATCACCGTATTGGGATAAATTCAAAAGCTGGGCAGGCAAGGCCTCTGAGAAATTGTCTAGTTTCAAGAAGATAGCAGCGTCGACTTCCCAGTAAGACTAAATAGATATGTTTGCTGCATGGTCTTTTTCCATGCGTTCATGCGGGTTCAGCTGGTTAACGTAAGACCAACACATTCTTAAAAAAACTCCTGAAAATTGCACCCATGGAGTCTATTTTCCTAATGGGTAGGGTATTCCATCATTTTGTAGAGCCTGGCACATCATGAATACGCTTTCTCTGAGGTGTTTTGCAATTTTCTCATCAATTTTGTGTAGTTACGTCAATTCACTCTGAATTTGTAATGGGTAGCCTATTCCATCATTTTGCAGAGCCTATCACATCATGAACACGCTTTCTCTGTTGCAATTTTCTCATCAATTTTGTGTAATTACATCCATTCACTCTGAATTTGCAGTGGCTTTATACATGATTTTGCAGTGGGTTTATTATCCTTCATTATCCACTAACATAGTAACTAATTACATCTATGCATTTTCAACAAATTTACAAGTTTGAAGCAAGATGCATCTATGTATTTTAGCATTATGCTGGAAAAAACATAACTAATTACATTTATGTATTTTCAACAAATTTACAGGTTTGAAGTAGATGCATCTATGTATTTTCGCATTATGTCGTAAAAAAACATAACGACGTATGGAGAAAATGCAACATCTACCTTGAAGAAAGATGCTAAGGATGCGCTCCAACTGACCGCTTGCTGCCTGGTTCAATTGCGACAAAACCACGATGCTGGAGATTGTGTTTCTTTAGCACTGGAGATACAGAGGAGGGATTCTTTAGTTAGAGGTGTGAAAGACCCATAATAAGTATGTTGTCGTTGAATCATAGACCGCTTATGAGGGAAAAACCACAGGCGAATTCCTGTTTTTTTTCACTGACTCATGATTTGCTCTTAGGCATCAAGTTGCCTTTACTGGTTACTAGCAACTGGTTGTCCATCATAAGTTTTTGACTATGATGGTCCTTGATCGCATTATATTCATGTTGGTGGGAGCTTGCTCCTCTCCCCTCACCTTCGCTCATTTCCTTCCCTTCCCTAAGAGTTGGTGTCGCTATCCTTCCCGCTCTAGGAAAGACAATAACCTTTTGAATTGCAGGTATATAGCTCGCTTTGGCGTTGTGATTACCATTATAAGATATTTTGTACGCCTTAGTAGGCTCCCCTATTAGCATCTCCTGCACTAAGGTAAGTGCAGGTATTGTATCCCTAACTCTTCTCTCCTTTTTTTATCACGGCAAAACCACGATGCTGGAGATTGTGTTTCTTTAGCATTGGAGATACAGAGGATGGATTATGAATGTGCAAACTAAAATTTTGTTTTCAATGAAACTGAGAGGTTCCTGAGGGCATTAAGTCTTCCATAATGGTTTCGTGGCCGAGTCATCCAAGGAGCCTAATTCCCATACACAACATTCTGGGTATGATTTAATGTGGATAGTGCAGATGACATGTGAGGACAGGCAAAAGAAAGCTTCTTTCTGGAGGCGGAAGAAAGTTGAAAGCTGACGATAGCATGACATTCCCCATATGAGGTGATGGGCAAAGGACTTAATTATTGCTGACGACATTTTCTGGAGGCGGAAGAAAGTTGAAAGCTGACGACATCACGACATTCCCCATATGAAGTGATGGGCAAAGGACTTAATTATTGATGACGACATTGCCTCGCCTTCTTATGGGGCACCAAACGCAAGATTCACATCATTTTTTTTATGACCAATCACATTACAGATAAATAGATTTTAATACAAATTCGTTTAATAAATCAAATTCGAACTATACAAATTATGACCAATCACTTTATAGATTTTAATACAAATTCGTTTAATAAATAAAATTCGAACTATACAAAATTGTGTATAGTAAAAAAAAATCAAAACTTACAACCAGATTAATATAACTCCACAATTCATATATATCATGCTACCGGAAGACAAAAAAATACAACTTAATTTTTTTTCAATTAAAAGAATGTCAAAGAATGTCTTTTTTTTCCAGCATATATCGGAATAATACTATGTTCTTGGTTAACAAAATCAATCCAACCATCTAACCGTACAAGTCAGCGCAAGCCAGAAGTTGGTGAGATTTGAAACACCACGCCTCTCTTACATTAACCACTATTCAAACATCATATGGACGTCACACGGCATGAGAAATACCCTCATGACTCATGAGACGGTTGTTCAAGGCGAGAGCTAACGATAGCACTGCAGAGTCATAAAGACTCTGTCAGCTCATGGATCCATCGATCATCCATCCATGAGCTCTGGCAACTAGCGAGGTACATTCAAACGCAAAACTTAAATGAATGATTGGGGACTTGTACTGTCTCCGTATGATGTCCCAGTTGACCGTCTCTATATTTCGAGCTCTCGTCATAGAAATTGAAATGACAGTTTGGATGGACAGCTGAGACCCAACAAACAAACAATGATTTAAGATTACTTGTTGGAATTTAGATGGACAACAACTAATCGTTTATTTATCTCACCTAAACCTTCCAAATCTTCCATACTGCGGGCAAGGCTGCCCGAACGGGAGAAACTGATTTCTCATCAATATCACAATTGGAAAGAGGATTTCATAAGTGTCTTCTTGCAAGATAAAAGAGATGGAGATCAAACGGAAATTGACTCTGAAACAGTAAATGGCAGTGGCATAATTGTTCCAAAGGGGAGAAAGCTACAATGGTTGGTGGTTAGTATTTGTTTTATGGCTTGGCTCGTGGGATACTAGACAAGGGATCAACTTTTGAGCCGCTTTTACTTCCAACGGTGAAGATATATCTGATTGGTAGTATCGTTCATGTTATGCTTAGCGTAGACAATACCATTGCTTCCAGTACTACTTGACCCACAAAACAATTCAGCATGGCAGATCTTTTTCTTTGCAACCTTACGATTGCTTTTCTTGACATCTTTATTTTTATATGTAATATTCAGTATGCTCACGGAGCCTTTTGTTTACTGCATCTTGCTTTTTCTACTTCTACCGTAATCTTTATGTTCTGTTATAAACCGGCTGCCTTAAAGATACTCGCAATGTTATTGGCACTCTGGGAATTCATTTCATATGCCACCTATAAGTTCTTCACTGGGTAACCCAGCCATTGTAATTTCTCTTCAAAAGGTTTTTCAGTCAAAACGCTATCATGTGTGGTCTATACATCATCTGTTTACAAATTTTGTGTAGAGACATTGTATAAAAATTCTTTCAAATTTATGAAATATTGTATTGAGGGGTTTAATCCTTTTTGTTTGGTTGAATGAACAATTTTGGATTCTAGAGGTTTAATTGAAAGACATGGTATACAAATCTTTTCAATTTTAATGAAATATTGCATCGAGTAGTTTTACGTCTGTTTGTTTAGGTATCGTGGTTAGTAATAATTTGTTTTTATTTTTTTATAATTTTTTGTTTATTAAGCACTAATTGGTTTGGGTTCCATCTTGTGTTATGCTTAAATGCATTTTGATTAAGATTTAAATCAACTTTAATTAAAAGGTGGTTAAAGAAAAGAGTAACAATTTTATTTTATTTTCATATTTCTTTGTTTATTAAATAGTATTTGTTTTGTGCCTATATTAACTCTAAGAATATGGTATGAATAATAGATAGAAAATGATATATTTGAGTCTTTCTTTAAAATCTAGCTATTTTCACAAAACTAAGTGGTTAGCTTTGCTTATGAACATTCACCGATCATTTTATTTCAATAATGTATATTTGATATTATAACAATTTCTACCCAATTTTATGTAAAAATAATGAGAAAAATTATTCACTAAAATGTTTAAACTATAACCAATCAACAACTTCTAATCTTATGCATAAATGTTTAGATATAAATGTAACCAGTTATCATACGAATATGAAAACAATTACAAGCTAAGTTGTATTCAACATAAGTCCATTGAATTCATTCTAATACAATTGCATACTAAAAGCATAATAAACCTCTATGTCCACAGCACACTACAAGTATGGACCTCAAATAGACAACAACCTTTGTGAAATGAATTACAACTGATAAATTTGATAGTTCAAACAGATTTGAAACTTCATCGATATTAGAACTCTTTGAAATGGTTCAAACTTTCATAAATGGATTAGAACAGCTTGATCAAATTTGTTAAGTCCATAGGCATTTATATATTATCTGAAATTTTGGACTTCATTGATTAGATCAACAAGATTAACTAGAGTGTAACAAGTTTATAGTTCTAGTCATTTTATGGTCCTCCTATCTTGTTATGCTTTAAGCACTGGTTAAAGAAAGGGGTAACAATATAAGTCACTAAAATTTTATACTTCATATCAATGTTTGTTTTTTTGTCTCTCTCTTTCTCTCTCTCTCACACACATGCACACGTATATATAAAATTAAATGGAATTGGTTTATGGTTATATGAATTAGTTTAATGTTTATGTTATACCATAAATAGATAATTATAAGGATCTAGTAATTAGTTTAATGTTTAAAGCATTTCTTTAAGAGCCAACCATCTCCACAAAACTAAGTGGCTAGTTGCACCAATGGAGGTTCATCCCAATTTACTTGTTTTTGTGCTAGTATTTCTAACCTTTATATTTATTATAATTTTTATCAAATTTAAATTTCTAACCTTAATACTTATTTTCTTATTTAAAAATGTATTATTACTTTTTTTAATAGAGAGAAAATTATTTATTGCGCCCAGAGGCACTCTACAACCTAGTATGGGGGAGATCTTGTTGCACCGAGAGGCGCTCTACAACCCAGTATGGGGGAGATCTGGGGGATATCTTGTAACATTATGTAACGTTAAGTAACATTACATAAACATAGATGTCGGCTATAAAAAACAAAACTTTTAATTATCTTCCAAAATAAATGTCGGCCACAAAACAACTTAATATGGGAGAGATGTTGTAATGTTCCTACCTAACAAAACAATAAAAAATAAAAAATTTAATTATCGGCCATAAAAAATGTCGCTCAGAAAGACAACACAATCTCGAGGAGATGTTGTAATGTTTCTACTTAACAAAATAATAAAAAATAATATAATTGAATTATCTGCAAAAAAAAATGTTGGTTGTGCAATGTTGAATTATCTATAACCAATGGCTATAATAAATCATTGAATTATGTCCCCCCATATTTAATCTCAATCATATGGAAATGATGCCATGGAATTCATAACTAATATTTCCTCTCCAATAACCAATGGCTATAGTCCAATGCCCAATTAGACACCCAACTTGATTAGGAGCATATAGCGAACCCAACTCAATTAGGAAGATCCTTCTTCTTTTGAGGAGTATAGGTCAACCTCTTTATGCAATTATATTACACAAATATTAGAAAGCTCATTGCAAGAAGGATAAAATGTGTGTTCTCTAGGTCAATTTCTAGTGAACAGTTCAATTATTTAGAGGGTAGACAAACCCATGAAGCAATTGGCATTATGCTAGAGGGGTTCCATCACGGGGACTTCACTTAGTGAAACTCTCACATAGCACGTGCAATCTTGGGATATTAAAGAATACCCTTAATTTTGAGAGATATTGACCCAAACTCTTTTTGTTGAAACCCCCTCGACCCAATACTTAAAACTTCCTCCCCACCCCTTTTTATACCTCAATCCTTATAAACCACCCTACCCACCCCCACCTTAAACCCCTCACCCCCCCAATACCTGCAATATATTGGTTCGATCTTTGATAATTTTAATATCCACAATATGAACTAACTTGATAGGATATTGGTCAACAAGTGAAGCCCCCATGGGTTCCATTAAATCAAGAAAATGTATGAAAGTCTATGGTGGTTAAGGTGGACTTGTCCAAGTTATATGAAATAGTTAGTTACCTTTGTTTGTATTTAATGTTAATATACATGGGGTTCAATGTTCCCTTTGTGACTTGGGTACTAAACTATGGTACTTTTGATGTTTTAAATAATGTTTTTGCTTTAGATTTTTGCATGCCTAAAAGGAGGATTTGATGAAGATGTCACCTATCTTCGTTTTTTATTTTGTTGGTAGTTAAAGCTCTTGCCATGTCCTTGTTGGAGGCTAAAAGGGTAGGTATTTTTAAAGGAATAAGGATTCAATGAAGAAATTGTAATTGAAATAAATCCTCTTTACGAAAGATATATGAATGCAACATAGATTCTCATAATAAAACCTATACACTAATTGTATTCACAACAATGATATGTATTGAACATTTGAGATAATTTTATTTAAATCTCCTTTATATTTTCATTGTGTTTGTTTGAGATCTCAAATGACCAACCCATTTAATTTAACTTTCTAATAGTGCAAATGAATGTCTAACATTATGATGTGATTAAGTACAATATGTATGTCCAAAAAAATTCATTAAAGATAAAGTGTGATATATTGTTTTGTAAATGAAACAAGAGTATACACTATTTACATATCAACACACAAAGTAAGATCAAGATTAACATTAACAAAATACAATTAACACAACTCAATCAAAATAGTACAAAAATTGTAAGCATGAACTTTGTTAAAACATTTATACATATGCCAATAAGCTATACGTAATTAAAATTCATTGAATTTAGAGATTTAAAATGTATTTCTAAATATATATTTTGTATATCTTATTCATTGATATAAAGCATTGAATGAAATCTAATATGTAGTGGAATGATATACCTTATATGTGAGATATATGTAATTAAAATTCATTGAATTTAGAGATTTAAAATGTATTTCTAAATATATATTTTGTACACCTTATACATTGATATAGAGCATTGAATAAAATCTAATATATAGTGGAATGATATGCCTTATATGTGAGATTACAATGTTTCACAATGGTAAACATTTGCTTTAGCTTGTTTTTCCAAGCTAAATAGGCTCAATGAGTAAATTATCATGAATTTATATTACATTTTTAATTAAAAACAAATAGATTCATTTGTAGTTATTTCAATTTCTTTTAATTAAAATTAAATAATTCTATATTCATCAAACTTGGGTGAAAACATATTTAAAACTAGCCCACAAAACTGTCTAACCAATTATAATTATATACTTAATCTTCTACCTTGATATCTACATACTAGCATCTTGATATCTCCATACGAGCATATTTATCATGTTCAGTGTCATAAATTAGAAAGTAAACGCTTAAATGGGCTGAATCCCAAGCATAAGAGAGGGACAATCTCTTTATATAATTATTTATGTGAAGCTCTAATCTTTGTAATAGTCAATTTTTCACAAACACTAGATTTTGGCAAAAAAAAATGCGAATTTTTGTGATGGAAATAGCAGCCCAAATAATGGGAATATTTCTGATTGTTTGTTTTTTATTCTGCAATCTGGACAGTTTGTGTAATGCAACCAACAACGACAAGAAGGTGAACATCCGCGTTATCTTGGACTATGATTCATGGGTCCAGAAAGTTGCCAAAACCGCCATACAAATTGCCATGGACTACGTGAACAGAAACACCCATCTACTCCACGGCTCTTCAATTGACTCTTCACTTGCAGCTTTCTCCCCTTTGGAACAATTACGCCACTGCGATTTACTGTTTCAGAGTCAATTTCAGTTCGTTCTCCATCCATTTTATCTTGCATGGAAGAAAATTATGAAATCCTCCTTCCAAAACTGCATGTGATATTGATGAGAAACCAGTTTCTCCCGTTCGAGCAGCGTTGCCCGCAGTATGGAAGACTAGGAAGTTGGAAGGTTTAGGTGAGATAAATAAATGATTTGTTGTTGTCCATCCAGATTCCAACGAGTAATTTTAAATTACCGTTTGTTTGTTGGGTGTCAGGGGTCAATCCAAACTGTCATTTCAATTTCTATGGCTACAGCTTGGAATCTAGAGACGGTTGCCATGGTCAACTGGAACATCATACAGAGACAGTACAAGTCCCCAGTCATTCATTTAAGTTTTGCGTTTGCAGGTATGTCGCGAGTCGCCAGAGCTCATGGATGGATGATCGATGGATCCATGAGTTGACATAGTCTTTATGACTCTGCAGCTCTATCGTTAGCTCTCGCAGTTGTTCAACAAGAAAATAAAATAAAACAAATAATGTGAACATCCTCAAAGGGTTTATGTGGGTGTAAGCTAAACTCTGGACCATTTGTACCCTAAATTCCGTGAGTTTTATAGTCAAAATTTTACGAAAATTGTTTAGTTTTTAGTGATTAGAAATTAGAATTGTATAATCCAGGAACCTCAAAAAAACTCTGGACCATTTGTACCCTAAATTCCGTGAGTTTTATAGTCAAAATTTTACGAAAATTGTTTAGTTTTTAGTGATTATAAATTAAAATTGTATAATCCAGGAACCTCAAGGTTATCGAAGGTCTTGAATTTATTTCTGCAATAAAAACTGCAATTTCAACATTGAAAATCTCATTTTCAACGGCAAATCACATTGAAAATCTCATTTTCAATAGCAAATCATATTGCCAAATTCCAACCAAACTTACCGTAAAAAATGCAAATGTCTAGAGTTTAACCCACTCCGTTTATGTTTTTGGCCAAACACGTGCAAGACAATCAGACCGATATAGTGCCCACTCCATTTGACTTCGGAATTTCAATGCCACTTGTATTAGAAGACAGATTTTCAAATTACGAGTTATTGGATATGGATGGGAATGGTTAGGGCGCTGGCTTATTTGGTCGTTTAGTTCATTGATTTCCTCTCTCATCTTATCCTTTTTACAATGGAATATACAGGCGGCCTTTCGGGGTTGATGAGGCCATCTTAAACATTCCCAGAGCCAGAAATAAAATGGGATCTCAGTGTTTCATCTCCTTTAACGAAACCTTTCATTTCGGCATATCCATCTAAGAACCAGTTTTTGCTTTTCTGAGAGCGGTGACAAGTTGGGATTTCTGCAATTTGTTCCCTGTCTGGGTTTTGTCTCTGCAATTGGGTAAGCAAACGTCTAATTCTTTTTCTCTTTTCAGTTCTGTACTCAGAAATTACAAAGCATCTGATTTAATGTAAAATGATGGGTTGCTTTTATGCAGAAATGGGTTCGGCGGTTGAATTTGTACTATTGTGTATAGTGGTGCTTTCGTGTTCGGTGGCATGGGCTACTGCAGGGGTGCATTTCTCTTCCTTGCCCAACACTCTGGAAGTCACAGCAATCATCAATACATCAACAACAACATTGCCCAATGGTAAGAAGCATCAACTTCATTCAAGTTATTATCATTTTCAAAGGAAAATTTGGGTCTAACTGTCTCAGAAATCCAAAGCAGCATGGTGTAGCTTTGTGCGTCTAATTCTTTAGTGGTTCTAACTTCTAAGCTAAGGGATTCTACCTGAGTAATACTTGTTTACATAGAATTAGTCACAATGGTTAACAACATTGATTGTAATAAGTTAAACTAATCAGTGCAAATGACTAATAACATTGATTGTAATAAGTTGAACTAATACTTAGAATTGGCTCTCAACTAAGGTTTTGAAACAATTTTGCAGTGGCCATGGCTGGGAGAGACCAGCTGCAGGTGTCATGGTGGGTAAATGAATCATCATCAGTGGATTCAGAGTACAAGAATGTGAAGGTGAAACTGTGTTTCGCTCCAGTGAGTCAAGTGGAGGAAAACTCATGACGATCTGAAGAAGGACAAGACGTGCCAGTTTGATATCAGTGAGCAACCCTATAATTCAAACATCAAGAACAACACCATTACATGGACTGTGGAGAGGGACGTACCAAAAGGAATATACTTCGTGAGATCATACGCATTGAACTCTTTGGGGAATGAAGTGGCATACGGGCAGAGTAGCCACAAGAACAAGACCACTAATTTGTTCATGGTCGAGCCCATCTCTGGGAGGCATGCTTCCCTCGACATCGCCACCGTTGTTTGCTCTGCTTTGTCCATTGTATCCCTCCTCGGATTCTTCATTGTGGAGAAATGGAGTTCCAAGAAGGCCGCAGCGCTGAAGAGATAATGTTTAAACGTAACATTGTCTCAGTAAATATAGAAGATGGTAGATGGTAGACAAGTAGCACAGATACAATGGACTGTAGACCTTCAATAGCTCATGTGAATGGGAAAAACACCTAGCTGCTATTTTTTGACTTCAAGAAGTCAAAAGTTGTTTATAAATCAGAGCAAGCATTCAATGTATGACCGTGCCCACCAATCATTTTTAAGAGTATTGGTCTATTTGGCCATGGAGAAGGTTAAGGTCTTCTTTGAATTTAAGAACTGTTTTTCAGATTTGTGTATGGTAACTCTGTTGTTATAGTATGTTTAATTTGTGAAAATCAACCAGTAGAGTTTTGTCAATGCTAAGATTTCCCTTTTAAACCTCTTGAACTTGAACCAACCGTGCCCATATTAAAGTCTGGTAAATGACATGGAAAGTTGAGGAGTTAACATTATCTTTGTGAAAATATAAAAACTGGTTTGGCGTATATAAAAAATTCCTGAAATTATCGGTTGTTATTTTCCATCAAAGAACGTAACTCAGAAGGATTACGAGAATCAACTGAAGGATCGACGCCGTATGTTTTGCCTCTTTACTGTTTGAAGAGAGAGAGCAATGAATTTGCAGGGGAGAATCTGGTATTCCTTTGGAAAACTCGATTCTTCCCTTTGATCTGGTTTTGTTAAATTTGAATATTAATCAGATAGAGTTACCTTGGATGTTTGGAGTCCTTTTCTCCAACACTAAAGGGGTTGGGGATGGGTTAAAGCTTTTGGCTTTCCATTGTAATCTATCTTTGATATCTTTTTTATTGTGTCTTGTTGGAAACTGGTGACAACTGGCTCTTTTGGTGACTATGTAACTGTTTAACCTAGTAACTAAGTTTATACAGTTATGAGTAACCTTGTAAGAAATGTATATATTTCTTGTATTTTCGGAGAGAAGGCTGAGAGCTGTTATAATCTTCATTCACTGAATAATAGAAGACTGATACCATTACTCAGTAGTTGTTTCCCTCTAAAGGGTTTTACCACATAAAACTGTGTCTAAAATCTCTGTGTACATTCATGTGTGTCATTATTTACTTTCTTGTTTTAATTGCTTCCACTGCATATTTATGTTCTGTGGCTGTTTGGTTCAACAAGTGGTATCAGAGCTTCTTGGGAGGGCGCAGAGAACGAGAAAGTTACCAGTGAGCATCATCCTGTCTATCACCTGAAGAGAGCGTGAAATCCCAGTTTGTTTTACGGGAAAGTCACCTGAGGAGAGAAGGGGCAAAAATTAGAGAGTTTCGCGGGTTCCAAGCTTGAAGGGTCGCGAAAATTATATGGCAAAATTACAGAATTAAATTCCGCAGCATTCCATTGACGAGAAGCGCAAAAATCCGTTTTTTCCTTGAAAAAGGTTTCTCTTATAAAGTGAAAACGCAGAGTGTCACCTGGTTTCTTGAGAAAATGGCGAAAATGCAGAGTGTTAAATTTGAAATTGAAAAGTTCAATGGGAGCAATAATTTCGAGTTATGGAAGGTCAAGATGCAGGATATGCTCGTCCAGCAAGGAGTGGCAAGGGCATTGGCAAGGAAGACAAAAAAACTCCTGGATATGTCAAATATGTCAAATGAAGACTAGGAGGAGATGGATGAAAGATCTCTCAGTGCTATTCGCCTGTGCTTGAACGACGATGTTTTATTTAACTTTGTGTCTAAAATTACAGCAGCGGGTCTCTGGACAAAGTTTGAAAGGATGTACACGACTAAATCTTTAACTAATAAAATCCTCCTCAAGCGGCAGTTATTTACCTTGTGGATGAAAGAAGGTACAAAAATTTCAGATCATTTAAATGCATTCAATACTCTTATTTGTCAGTTGGCTAGCATGGATGATAAAATTCAATCTGAAGACAAGGTGATTTTAGTGTTGTGCTCTCTGCCTGAGTCTTGGGCATATTTTGTAACTTCTATCTGTTTAAGTTCTACTGAGTCTATTACCTTTGATGATGTTGTGGGAGCTTTGATTTGTGAGGAAACTTGAAAGAAGTCTAGTCTTGAAACCTCGACATCAGAAGTAATGGTGGCCAGAGGAAGAACCGGTGAAAGAGATCAACATTCGAGGGGCATATCAAGGTCAAAATTGAAAGGAAAAAAAAGTAAATTGAAGTGCTGGTTTTGCAATAAAGCAAGGCACCTTAAGAAAGATTGTTGGAAACGGAAGCAAGCTTCTAAGGAGGAGGACTCTACAAAGGAGGCAAACATAGCCGAGAAGGATTCAGGAATGATCGATGAGGTATTAACTACATCTACTGTCTCACAATTCCATTATGACTGGCTAGTTGATTCTAGAGCATCCCATCACGTGTCTTCATAGAAATTGGTATTCCACATACCAATCTATAGATGACGAGATAGTTTATATGGGAAATAATGTTTCATGTAAAACAGTCGGGATAGGGAGTATCAGAATAAAAATGTATGATGGGACTGTTAGGACATTAACTGATGTGAGGCATGTACCTGAACTGAGAAAAAACTTGATATCAATGGGAGTTCTTGATGATGCTGGTTACAAATTTACAGTTCAAGGTGAAGTTATGAAGATATTGAAAGGTATCTTGGTTGTCATCTAAGTCACCCAGTTCGAGTTCGACGACCTTGAAGTTCGACAAAAAACCGACAATGAAAATTTTGGTGATAAAATTCGATAGTATATAAAATTTGAAAATAAAAAATATATATGATCTTTTTTAATAAAATTCAATATGATTATTAAAATAATGATAAAAAAAACATTAAAATATCATTGCTAAGGCGCATTAACTAAAGTAAAAATAATACTAAATGTGTATAAATTTTTTATAGGTAATATGATCTATTTAATAGTAATTTATTTATAAATAAACACTTTATATTTTAAAAAATTATACCAACATTAATCTTTTAATGATTGAACATATATTTCAATGTTGAACTTTCGAGACTTTATGGCGTCGGGCAAAGGCAAAGCAAATATTCATTGGTCGAACGGGAGTGAGCAAATCTTGATGGAAGGATTGCAATAAACTTACAGTTTCGGTCGTGGTTGAGGGCGTAACACAAAATACAGATCCTAGACTTAGACCGACAGTGAGAGAATTCTATAACACGTTCGGGTTCAATTATATAACACGTTTTATGTTGAATTTAAACGATTTCAACGGAGAATTAAATGATTCCGCATAATTTAAAAGCCGTATAAATCGAATTGGTGTTTGCGGTTGAAGTGCGCCAATAAATTCGACGAACTTCAAGGAACAAATTCGTCAACTAATAAAGTTCACCGGTTTTTGATTTTGAAGGTTAAAAATCGACGAACGCGGTGACTTAGGTTGTCATGAAGGAAAACAAAATTGGAAACTTGTATAAACTTGAAGGGAGGACAGAAGTCGATCACACAACAATAGCATCAATTGGTGCAGCAACAGACATTGCTTGTTTATGGCATCAGCAGTTAGGTCATATCAGTGAAAGAGGAATGAAGGTACTAGCTGGTCGAAAGTTGCTTCCTAATTTAAAATCTGTAGATTTGAAGTTTTGTGAGCATTGTATTTATGGTAAACAAGCTAGACAAAAATTTAAATCTAGAAAACACACTAGTAAAGGTGTCCTAGACTATGTTCATTCTGATATATGGGGCCCATCTCCTACAATTTCTTATGGGGGATCATCATATTTTGTCAATTTTATAGATGGTTACTCGAGGAAAGTCTGGATCTATTTATTAAAGAGAAAAGCTGATGTTTTTGATATATTTAAGCAGTTTAAAGCTTTGGTTGAAAAGTGCACTGGCAGTTTCATTAAATGTCTTAGAACAGATAATGGAACCGAATTTACTTCTAAGGCGTTTGATAATTATTGCAAAAAGGATGGGCTCGAGAGGCATAAAACCACTGTTTACACTCCGCAGCAGAATGGTGTTGTTGAACGCATGAACGTGACTCTTCTTGAAAGAGCAAGGAGTATGCTCAGTAATGCAAAGTTGCAGCAGGAATTGTGGGGAGAGGCTTTACTTACAGCTTGTTATCCGGTCAATCGATCAACATTAACAACAATTGACTGCAAAATTCCAGAAGAGGTATGGACTGGTCAACCATTTAATTATTCTAACCTTAGAGTATTTGGATGTGAAGCCTATGCACTTATTCGAAAAATCAGCGTTCCAAACTAGATCGTAAATCAAGAAAAATGATCTTTGTTGGATATGGTGATGGTGTTAAGGGATATAGGTTGTGGAATTTTGCTGTCCACAAAATCATCATAAACAGAGATGTAATATTTGATGAACTTTCTTTGTAAAATTTGGATGTAAGTAATAATTTGAAACACGCTAATGTACCATAGTTACAACAAATTCAATTTGATACTTAGTAATCTACGAGGGGAAATCGTGAGGATGTCCAGGAAGACGATATGCATGAGGACACTTCTCAGGAGGATGAGCATACAGAAATATAGGAAATATCACAGCAAACTCTAAGAGAGATCTACAAGGAACAAAACTTTTCCTAAGAGGTATGATGATTTTGTTACATCTATTGCTTTAATTTCTAATGAAGGAGAACCTGACAGTTATCATGAAGCATTAGAAGTGTTTGACAGTGACAAATGGAAACTTTCAATGGAAGAAGGAATGGATTCTTTTGCAAAGAACAAAACATGGGATCTTGTAAAACTTTCGGAAAGTAGGAAAGTGGTTGGCTGCAAATGGGTTTACAAATTGAAGAAAAGAGTTGATGACATTGTTCCGAAGTACACATCTAGACTGGTTGCAAAAGGGTTTTCTCATAAAGCATGTATTGACTTTCATGAGATTTTTTCACCAGTCGTGAAACTTGTTTCTATCAAAATTCTGTTAGCACTAGTTGCCTTATATGATTTGGAGTTAGAGAAGCTAAATGTCAAGACAACCTTCTTACATGGTGATTTAGAAGAGGAAATTTTCATGGAACAACCAGAAAGGTTTCTTCAGAATCACAACAAGAGGTTTGTTTGCAAGCCCAAAAAATCATTGTATGGCCTGAGGCAGTCTCCCAGGCAATGGTACAAGAATTTGATTCTTTCATGACGAGCCAAAATTTTACCAAGAGTGAGTATGATCATTGTGTGTACTTTAAAAAGTTGGAAAATGACATGTTCATTATTTTGGTGTTATATGTTGATGATATGCTTGTCGCAAACAAGAGCATGTTTGAAATCAGCAGGTTAAAGGCTCAGTTGGATAAGACGTTTGATATGAAGGATCTAGGAGCAACAAATCAAATCTTGGGCATGCAGATACATAGAGACAGGAAAAATGACAAGCTGTGGTTATCACAAAAGAAGTATGTGGGGAAAATACTTTAGAGATTCAGTATGAATAAGGTCAAGCCTGTTAATATCCCTTTAGCTTTTCATTTCAAGCTTTCTTGAGGTTTAAGTCTTACTAGTGATGAAGAAAACCAGTATATGTATCTTGTACCATATGCTAATGCAGTATGAAGTTTGATGTATGCGATGATTAGTACAAGACCTGATATTTCGCATGCAGTTGGTTTTGTCAGTAGATACATGGCAAATCAAGCAAAAGAGCATTGGGTGGCAGTGAAACGGGTGCTTCGGTATCTTAGAGGCACAATCGACTATTGTATCACTTTTGATGGTTGCAATGATGAAGTTTGTGGTTATGTTGATTCTAATTTTGCAGGTAACTTGGACAAGAGGAGGTCCACGTCAGGTTATGTCTTTACTCTTGCAGGTGGAGATATTAGCTGGATGTCAAAGCTTTAGAATATCGTTTCTTTATCCACTACAGAGGCAGAATGTATAGCTGCTTCATATGCTTGCAAAGAGGCAATCTGGTTAAAAGGTTTGCTGGGTGAATTAGGAAAGGTTCAAAACACTATAAATTTTTTTTGAGATAGTCAAAGTGATATCCATTTGGCTAAAAATCCAACTTATCACAGTAAGACAAAACATATTCCTGTAAAATACCATTTTGTTAGACATGTTGTTGATGAAGGTTGAGTGGTTCTTGAAAAGGTCCACACTCAAAAGAATAGTGCAGACATGTTCACGAAGCCAGTTACTTTAGAGAAGCTATGGTGGTGCTTAGCTTCTCTAGGCTTGCAGGAAAGGTGATGAATAGAGCAATGAGCAATGGTATTAGGTAAATTGCTGTCAAGGTGGAGATTGTTGGAAACTGGTGGCAACCAACTCTTTCGGTAACTATGTAACTGTTTAACCTAGTCACTAAGTTTATACAATTATGAGTAACCATGTAAGAAATGTATATATTTCTTGTATTCTTGGAGAGAGGTTTTGGTTGTGGAGCCTAATCTTCCAGATCCAGAGATATTATTCAGTTGTGTTTGTACCCCAGGTGTACTGTACACTCATTCCCCCTGCCTTGGGGTTTGGGGCAGCGCCTCGAAAAAGGGTGTTCGGGGGCGGAGGCCTTGAGAAATTTTTTTGGGATGTGTGTTGGCCAACAGTTTTGCGGACCCATGGTATTGGGTTAACCGTAGTATTTTCCCATGGTATTTCCCCTATAAAAGAAAACATTGTAACATGACTGTGTATGGTATTGTTTTGTATTGTAAACAATCTTTGTGATTGTGTGGGAGAGACTGTGAGAGCGTAAAGAGGAAGCGCAACGGTTTTGCTGCAGGCTATATCCCTTCATCTTTCTAGACTGTAATAAAAGGACTGGCAATTTCTTTGTGGATGTAGCCCATCGTTTGGGTGAACCACGTTATATCTGTGTCTCTTTGTAATGTGTTTTGCATCTTGTTTAATGATTTAACTGTATATGTGTTATTGTTCTGCAGTCCTATTTTCTAACAATTGGTATCAGAGCCAAAAGGTCTATTTGGTTGGTAAACTCGCAGAAAAGAAGGGTTCCTGGTTCGAGTGGGAGCAATGGCGGAAGAAGGAAAGTTTAGGGTCGAGAAATTTAATGGCCAAAACTATCAGTTATGGAAGATGCAAATGGAGGACTATCCTTACCAGAAGGATTTGTACCTGTCGTTGGGCGGAAAAGAAAAACAGCCGACGACTATGAAGGATGAAGAATGGGAGGTTCTTGACAGAAAGGCACTAGGAACAATATGGCTTTGCTTGGCTTCGTCAGTGGCCTTCAATATTTTGAAAGGAAAAACAATAGAGGGAGTGATGAGCGCAATGAATAAGCTCTATGAAAAACCCTCGGCTTCTAACAAGGTATTTTTAATGAAGCGTTTATTTAATATGAAGATGTCGGAAGGTGGATCTATTGTTGACCATTTAAATGAGTTTATACACTTACCAGTCAGTTAAGTTCTGTAAAAGTGAACTTTGATGATGAGGTTAGGGCTCTTCTAATCTTGTGCCCATTGCCAGAAAGCTGGAATAGCTTGGTCATGGATGTAAGTAACTCTCTCCCTAGTTCAAACACTCTTAAGTTTGGTGATGTTGTTGGTGTTATTCTTAGCGAGGAAATGCGAAGAAAAAGCACAGGTGAGACATCAGGTAATGCGTTGACCATGGAGAGCAGAGGGAGACAAATCGAGAGAGGAAGGAGCCCAGGAAATCGCAGCAAGTCTAAAAAGGGAAGATCCAAGTCCAGATTCGAAAAAATAGAGTGTTGGAACTATGGTAAGAAAGGACATCTGAAGAAAGACTGCCGAGCACCAAAGAAGAAAGGTGAGAGGCAGCAAGAGACTACTCAGGAAGCGAATGTAGTAGATGATGTGTTACAAGATGTTTTGATTCTTGCATTAGATAATACTAGCGATTACTGGGTAGTAGATTCAGGGGCTTCATGTCATGCTACACCCCATAGGAAATTATTTCATGAGTATGTTCAAGGTAATTTTGGACATGTTTTATTGAGGGATGATGAACCATGTAAAATTGTTGGAAAGGGTAAGGTACGAATTAAGTTAAATAATGGAAGTGAATGGCTTCTAAAGGATGTAAGGCACATTCCTGCTATGAAAAGAAATCTGATCTCAACAGGGCAGTTGGGAGATAGCGGTTGTTTGTCTACGTTTGGAGAAATGTGATGGAAGATCACTAAAGGATCACTGGTAATAGCAAAAGGAGATAGGGTAGGTACGTTATATTTATGTCCTCATAATACTGATTATTCTATCTCTGTAGCTTCCACAGAAACAGGTGCGACATTGTGGCATCATAGGCTTGACCACATGAGTGAGAAGGGGATGCAGATTCTCCACTCAAGGAAACTGCTTCCAGATCTGAAACAGGTAAGTTTGGAATTCTGTGAGAATGGAAAACAGAAGAGAGTTAGATTTCTCAGGGTTGGGAAACAAAAGAAGAGTGAATAGTTAGAGCTTGTCCATACAGATGTATGGGGACCAACTCAGGTACAATCTCTTGGCGGCTCTCGTTATTATGTTACTTTTATTGATGATGCAACTAGAAAAACTTGGGTTTATTGCATTAGACAAAAATCTGATGTGTTTGATACTTTTAAGAAGTTGAAAGCTTTGGCTGAGAATGAGACAGGATAAAGGTTGAAATGTCTCAGATCTGATAATGGAGGCGAGTATTGCATCAAGGAGTTTGATAGTTATTGTTCACATAATGGGATTCACAGAGAGAAGACAGTCCCTGGAACACCACAAAAAAATGATGTGTCAAAAATGATGAACAGAACGATCATGGAGCGTGCAAGGTGTATGAGATTGCATGCAAGGTTGCCCTTACAGTTTTGGGTTGATGCTGTAAACACTATTGTTTATTTAATAAACAAAGGGCCTTCAAGCGCTTTGGATGGTGGCATTCCAGAGGAGACATGGACAAATAAACAGGTAAAATACTCATTTCTGAGAACTTTTGGTTGTGAAGCATTTGTCCATATTGATAAAAATGATAGAACAAAGCTTGAGGCTAAATCCAAGAAATGTACCTTTATTGGATACGGGGTTGATGATTTTGGTTATCGCTTATGGGATCTTAAAAATCACAAAATCATTAGGAGTAGAGATGTAGTATTCAATGAAAAGGTCATGTACAAAGATCAGTTGCAGGGAAAGAAAGAAGAAAAGGAAAACACAGAGTACACAGTGCTTGATGAAATCAAAGAAAATGAAGTTCCAAAGGCACCAAAAAATCAAGAGCAGCAGCAGGTACTTGAAACTCCTACAACTATAAGAAATTCTACCAAGTTAAGTAGACCCCCTGAACGATTCTCTCCTTCACTGTATTATTTATTGATGACTGATTCTGGTGAACTAGAATGTTATGAAGAAGCAATGCAAGTAGAAACTAGAAAGAAGTGGGAGCAAGGCATGGATGAGGAGATGGACTCATTGGTAAGAAACCGGACTTGGGATCTGGTTAAGTTGCCTGCAGAAAAAAGGGCATTGCAAAATAAATGGGTTTACAGGTTGAAGGAAGAAGATGGAGGCAAGAAGCGATACAAGGCTAGACTTGTTGTAAAGGGGTTTGCACAAAAGAAAGGTATAGACTTTGATGAAATATTTTCTCCTGTTGTTAAAATGACTTCAATTAGAACTATTTTAAGTCTAGTGGTGGTAGAAGATTTGCATCTTGAACAGTTAGATGTAAAAACAACCTTTCTCCATGGGGATTTGGAGGAAGAGATTTATATGCATCAACCACAAGGGTATGAGGTCAAAGGGAAGGAAAATTTGGTTTGCAGGTTGAGGAAGAGCTTGTATGGCCTGAAGCAAGCTCCAAGGTAGTGGTATTTGAACTTTGATAAGTTTATAACAGAACACGGTTATGATAGATGTCATTCTGACCACTGTGTTTATTTCAAGAGGCTAGATAACGAAAGATATATTATCTTGTTATTGTATGTTGATGACATGCTTGTTGCAGGCTCTAACATGCAGGATATAAATGTGCTCAAAAGAAAACTAGCTAATTCATTTGCGATGAAGGATTTGGGTGCTGCAAAGCAAATCATTGGTATGAGAATAACAAGTGACAGGAAAAATCGCAAATTGACGTTGTCTCAAGGTGAGTACATAGAAAAGGTCTTGCAGAGGTTTAGAATGCAGAATGCAAAACCAGTTAGTACACCTTTAGCCAACCATTTCAAACTAAGTAAGGAGATGTGTCTAGAGACACAGGAAGAAATAGATTACATGTCCAGGATTCCCTATTCATCAGCGGTTGGAAGCTTGATGTATGCCATGGTGTGCACAAGGCCAGATATTGCACATGCAGTGGGAGTTGTGAGTAGGTATATGAATAATCTAGGTAAAGAGCATTGAAAAGCAGTACAATGGATTCTCAAGTATTTGAGAGGTACCACTTTACATGCATTATGTTTTGGAGGTTCAAACACTGTTCTACAAGGATATGTTGATGCAGATATGGCTGGTGATAAAGACAGCAGGAGGAGCACCACAAGGTATGTGTTTACTGTGGGTGGAACAGCAGTAAGTTGGATTTCAAAACTGCAACAGGTTGTTGCACTTTCAACAACGGAAGCAGAGTATGTTGCTGCTACAGACGCTAGTAAAGAGATGATTTGGTTGCAGAGGTTCATGGAAGAATTGGGTAAGAAGCAAGAAAATAGTAGGTTGTACAGTGACAGCTAAAGTGCCATTCATCTTGCAAAGAACTCAACCTTTCATTCGAAGACTAAACATATACAGCTCAAGTACCACTTCATAAGATCTGTTCTAGATGAAGAACTGTTAAAACTGGAAAAGATACATACTAGCCCAAATCCTGCAGACATGGTGACAAAAGGAGTAACTAGAGAGAAACCGAGTTCCTGCTCGGTTTCTGTTGGCCTTCAAGCATGAAGGTGAAAATAAGAAATTTGCCAAGTCCAAGGTCCAGAGCATAGTCTAGCAAGTGCAGTAGCGGTGGAAGTTGTTGTGATCAGTCTCCAAGTGGGAGATTGTTGGTTGTGGAGCCTAATCTTCCAGATCCAAAGATATTATTCAGTTGTGTTTGTACCCTAGGTGTATTGTACACTCATTCCCCCTGCCTTGGGGTTCGGGGCAGTGCCTCGAAAAAGGGGGTTTGGGGGCGAAGGCCCCGAGAAATTTTTTTGGTATGTGTGTTGGCCCACAGTTTTGCGGACCCATGGTATTGGGTTAACCGTAGTATTTTCCCATGGTATTTCCCCTATAAAAGAAAACATTGTAACACCACTGTGTATGGTATTATTTGGTATTGTAAACAATCTATGTGATTGTGTGGGAGAGACTGTGAGAGCGTGAAGAGGAAGTATGCTACTGAGCAGCAATACTCCATTATCTTCAACACATTATCAAGGTATTTTTATTTGTCAACATAAGTATGCTACTGATATTTTGCAGAGATTCAGAATGGAAAAATGTAAACCAGCAGAAACCCCCAGTGTTCTAGGAACTAAGTTAACAAAGAATGATGATGGACCAACAGTAAATTCTACACTCTATAAAAGAATGGTAGGCAGTTTAATGTATTTGACTGCAACTAGACCTGATTTGATTTATGTTGTCAATCTTATTTCAAGATTTATGGAGTTTCCCAAAGACTCTCACTGGAAAGTTGGAAAATGAATTATGAAATATGTTGCAGGAACACTTGGATATGGCCTTTGGTACACTCATACACCAGGCCGTGGTACACTCATTATTTTTCTGCTACACTCTTCAATACTTTGTCTACATGGATGTTTCCCCTTATGAGGATTTACCACATTACACTGTTGTTTTAATGATGTTTTCTTGTGTAATTTGTCTCTAAGTATCTAACATTCATGGTTTTGATAAATTAAAATAGTTAAAAATATAATTATTGTTACAAATATTTCGAGATTAAAATTAATATGATTATATTAAGAACAAAATCTATTAGCAAACTAGTTGTTCTGCCTTTCACCTCATTTAATGCTTCTTTTACCTCATCTACTCCTTCAACTACCCTAATGAAGAAAAGCGAAGAAAGCTCCTCCTTCCTCCTCGGACTCCCCTTCCTTTACCCCTCCATTATACTCCTCTGTCAGCAAGGCTGAAGGAAGTTGCTCATAATGTCCATTCTTCCCCCTCTCGGGCCCTTAGAGCAAAGAAGCCCGGATCTTCTGGTACTTAATGAAGATCCTATCATTTAATGTCCGTGGCTTTGGAGGCCTGGCCAAGCACAAAAGCCTCCAGAACCTTTTTGTTTCTCTTTCACCTGATCTTATCATCTTACAAGAAACTATGATCAGCTCGCATCCAGCCCTTTTGGCCTTTTCTAAATTGCGCCCAAGATGGGAATACTGTGCTCTGAGCTCCTCAGGTCTCTCGGGGGGTTTACTAGCAGCTTGGAATCCACAATGTTTCAAGATAAAATCCTTTAGAACTATGGCTGGGATTCTCCTTAAAGCTCAAGTCAGGGGTTCCTCATTGAATCTCTCTCTTCTCAACTATTATGGGCCATATAGCAATCGGGAAACTTTCTGGGATTTGGCTGATCAAAGTGGTCTTCTCAGCCAACCATTTGGTTTTCGCTGGTGATCTTAATCTCACCTTAAATTGCTCTGAAGTCTGGGGAAAAAATGCTCACCCTGATCCTCTCGGCCCCTTTTTCACTCACCTCTTCTCTTCTCACCAGCTTGTTGACATAGCTCCCGACTTTGCTGGACCAACCTGGCGAAATGGCCGTTCGGGTGATGATGGAATTAGTAAAAGACTGGATAGATTCTTGCTTTCCTCTAGCCTCATTGACCTTCTTCCTCAGCACAGGGTTTGGGATTTTCCCTCGGCCATCTCAGACCATTATCCAGTTATCTTGGAATGGAGGGAGATCTCTTCTCCTTGTGTCTTTCCTTTCAAATTCAACCACTCCTGGCTAGCTTATGACGATTTTGTTAATATGATAAAAAAAGAGTGGTCTCTCCTCACCATTGATCCCACCGATTCTGTGATGGACTCCTTTTCGTTGAAGCTTAGGCTATTGAAACCAAAAATCAAAGAATGGACACATCACAAGTCTCTCGAGTTGAAAGATAAGAGTATTATTATTGAGAGAGAGATCCATAATATTCTTTCCTCTTCCCAAACAGGTATCTTCTCCTCGGAGACTCTCTCCTCTCTTAAGGCTCTGCAACAGGATCTAAAAAAGTTAAGGGATCATGAGATCCTTTCTGCCAAGCTCAAAAGTAGGATGATTTGGGCAACTTTGGGTGACTCCAATACCAAATTTTTCCATTCTGTAGCTACTGCTCGGAAAAATCATAATGCGATTTGGGGTCTGGAGGATGAGGAGGGCACTGTGGTTGAAAGTGACCAGGATTTGAAAGACCTAGGTGTCAGGCACTTTAAAAGAATTTTCAGTGATGACAACCTTACTACTATTTCAGCTCAGTTGAATGTGATCAAACTCCACCCAACCTATTTTTCCCCTGAGGAGCGGACAACCTTTACCTCCAAGGTTACTCTTTTGGAAATTGAAAGGGCCCTCAAGTCTTTCAAGAAAGACAAATCTCCAGGGCCTGATGGTTTCCCTATAGAGTTTTTTCTAGCTTTTTTTTATCTATTGGGGGATGAACTGATGAATTTGGTGGAAGAGTCTCGACTGTCTGGGAAGGTTCTGCCCTCTCTCAATTCGACTTTTATCACTCTCATTCCTAAAAAATACAATCCTTCAACCTTTGCTGATTTTCATCCTATCTCACTTTGCAACTTGATCTATAAGCTAATAGCTAAGGTTGTTGCGAGTCATCTTAAACCCTTACTTGACAAATTTATTTCTCCTCAGCAGTTTGGGTTCTTCAAAAATCGTCAGATCTCAAAGCCTATGGCCATTACCCAAGAAGTTCTCCACTCTGTCAAATCCAGGAACAAAAGTGCTCTTGTCCTCGAACTTGATCTCACCAAAGCCTTTGACAGAGTCAACTGGTCATATATGAGGCGCATTCTTCTTCAAATTGGTATGCCTCTGGAAGGAGTCAATTGGATAATGGGTTGCCTAACCTCGATCAATTTCGCTCTTCTTATCAATGGCTCCCCCTCTCATTTTTTTACGGCCTCTCGTGGAATCAGACAAGGATGTCCACTTTCTCCTCTTCTTTTTATCCTTGTGATTGAAGGACTCAGCCTTCTTATTGATGATGCTCGCAAACATGGTCTGGTAAAAGGGATCAAAATTTCGAAATACCTATCCCTTACTCACCTCTTATTTGTTGATGACGTGATTCTTTTTGGTTTTGGTTCTTGTGAAGCATGGATAGCTTTCAAAGTATTATTGGACACCTTTTGCGAAGCATCTGGAATGCTCATAAACGCAGAGAACTCTTGCTTTCTGTTCAACAATGTTGATGATGAGACTTCAAACAGAATCTCTCGCAGAGAAGTCTTGCTTTCTGTTCAACAATGTTGATGATGAGACTTCAAACAGAATCTCTCGCTCTTTGTCTTTCAAAACACAGGACATCTCATTGGGTTTAAATTACCTTGGATATTTTATAAAACCCTCGGGTTGTTTTGTAAAACACTGGTTATGGCTCATAAAAAAGTTTGAGAATAGGATTCATCATTGGTCCTTCAAGCTTCTTTCTATGGGAGGGAGGCTAGTCCTTATTAGGGTTGTACTGACCAGCTTACCGGTGTATTGGTTGTCATTAGTCCCCTTACCAAAATCCATTTTGAGGAAACTCAGAAGTTTAATCTTTGACTTCCTTTGGGGCTCCACGGGGAATAAGAAAAAATTCCACCTTGCTGATTGGACCTCTCTATCCAAGCCTACTTCTCAAGGGGGTTGGGGTATAAAAAATTTAGAATAGTTCAGCACTTCCTTAAGACTTAAATCCTTTTGGCTTGCTCTATGCGGCAATGGTCTCTGGTTCAAAGTAATTTCTGTGAAATATTTAAAGAAGGATAATGTCTTGTCATGGATTTGATGCAAAGCTTTCTCTGCTATGGGTGTCTCTGTTATTTGGAAAGGCTTCATTAGCACTATTTCTTGGCTTGGAAAGGGACTAATTTGGATGGTAGGTAATGGTGAAAGCATAAAGGTAGGCGTGGACCCGATCACAGGTATGGGCACATGTTATATACTGCCTCAGGAACTCCACAATTACCTGGAAGATTACGGCATATCATCTCTTGCACAAGCCAGAAATTACTCAGATGAAGCCAAGAACTATTGGCTCACTGCCACGGACTTGGATCTTGGTGGAGAATGGCATACTCTTTGGGATGAATATGTTAGGGGGCTGGAACATGGGAGGATCCGTCTCAGGTCTTCTCCTGATCATTTTCTATGGACTTACAAGAATTACTCAAGATCTATAACCGCGGCAATGGTATATGAGTGTATGGTGGATCATTTTAAGGAGCCTGACATGGATACTTCTCCTGTTTTTCAGGTTCTATGAAAATATAATATACCTGAAAAAATCCGATGCTTTATTTGGCTTCTCATTAAAAATAAAGTATTAACATGGGATCAGCTCATCAAACGTGGCTTACAGGGTCCTAGCTGCTGTCTACTATGCAAAAAAGAGGAAGAAACGGCCCAGCATCTGTTCTTGGAATGCCATTTTACAAAGAACACTTTCACTGCTGTATCTGAACACTTTGACTTCGGATCCTTTAAAAAAGCTTCCTTTGGTACTACGGTTCGATTGTATCTGGAACATTGGGTTAGAGATCACTCTTTGGACTATCCCAAGTTATACCTGCCTTTTTTCACCTTATGGTCTATCTGGAAACACAGGAATAATTGTATCTTCGAGGGAAACAATCCAGCAGTCTATCTGGTCCTTCATCATATTGATATGCTCTTCCATACATACTCTGTGCCTGTCAAAAAGATAAAAAACAGAATGGTAGAGCTGCCTCCAAAGATGCAGTATCCCTGTGGGTTTTTTGATGGTGCAGTTGCCAAGAACATAGGGGGGGCAGGCTTTATTTTGTATTTGAGTAGCTCTCACAGCATACATTTCTCCATGGGCTGTGGAAGAAGTACAAACACTAAATTAGAGCTGATGGTTCTATGGGCTCTACTCTCTGTCTCAAAGTTTATGGGAATCCCTCTTCACTCTCTATTCGGAGACTCCCTTCCCTTGTCATCATATCATGGGCTACAGGAAAAGGCACGCTGAACTTACCTCATCTGAGTCATTGGTGTGATGATATAAGATAATTACTACATAACTTTCCGGATATGATCATGAAACACATATATCATGAGCATAACCAGATTGCCGATAGTCTCTCAAAAATTGCACTCTCTCTTGATTCAGGCTTTGGGAATTTCCAGGAATATTTGTTTGGCAAGATTACTGATCATGGTAATTTTCAGTTATATTAGTGTGTGCTGGCCCATTCAGCACTATTTTATGTTGTCATTAGCTGGGATCTAAGCAATCCCATGAAGAGACGTTCTGTCATCTTCTTATGCTCATGATTTATGTTACTTCTACTCATATCAGGAAACTGATAAAAATCTGACCTATCTATATAGGAGTGATGATAAAAGCCTGCAATCCAATAGGCTGTGTCTCTCTGACCATGGTATGATGACGGAGTCTCGTTGAGTTAAGAGGATCCCTTGCTGAACCTATCTATGAAGACAGTCTTTGACTGAATGTATATGATGATCTTTGATTCAATAGAATATAAAGATCTGGTATTTTTTCTGCTGAAAAGCTATTCGGTCAATTACGAATTATTATGTACTTGAATAAGCCAGCAAAGGAAATCGAACCCATGGTCCTAAGCTATACCGTGAATTACCAATTATTATGTACTCGAAAAATCCAGCAAAGGAAATCAAAAAGTTGACGAGAACAAAATCGCAAACATTGGAAAAAACTGTCAAGAATGGGATTCGAACCCATGCCCTTTCGGACCAGTACCTGAAACTGGCGCCTTAGACCAACTCGGCCATCTTGACACCATGCTTTTAACTATCTTAAATAATACATATTACGTATAATCGAAGCGAGGATGTCGGTAGCTAGCCCGTCTAGAAGAAGTAACGGTAGGTGTCCTATTCTCTCAATTAAATTCAAGTGAGAGACGTCGCTCTCCTTCCATTCCCTGCAACAACCACAGGAGACTAAACTTAATTTATTAGCATTAAAAAACAACCGAAATACGTTATATTTGACGACTTAAAAAACGAACGGATACCTTCACCGTAGCCCTAATTGTAATTGTCTTTATTAGAGGCAATATTCTTGTAGGTTGACGCCCACTATCTTCTCTTTTACTGTCAGTACGGCTCTTAGTTAATTTCAACGAGTCCACTTTCTAGACTTTACTAACTATTTGTGCTGTCAGGAAAACAGAGATGTTTTGGCTGAAATGATTACTAAACACTATCCAACATTTTCAGTGGTCGGAATTAGCCTTACGAGGATGGTGATATAATAGATAAACCAAATCAAGTGGAGCAGGTAACCTGATTAAGTGGACAGTGAAGCTTCATTTGAGATGAAAGATGAAGGAACATCGAGCACGTGAGGGCCGCAAGAAGCACCTTCTAACAGTTAATTTATTTAAGTGTATTTATTTTATTGAGATATCAATTGAAGAATTAACACATTATATGAAATTAAATTATTCTAGATTTTAGACATTATCTAACATTTTGAGTGGTCAGCTTTTATATAGGTTAGTAGACACTACACCGGTACCTTTTAGAATAGTCAGCTTTTAGACTAGTACCTTTTATACAGGTTAGTAGACACTCCACGGATACCTAAATAGAGTTGTAGGATTAAAAAGAAAAAGTGAAGCCAAAAAAATCTGAGAACCAAAACAAAGAATATATTTGTTTATGAGGTGTTTTAAATTTATTGTTTTTACCAACATAACCTAGATTTATTTCGAATTTTATTTCCTTTTCTTAATCTTATCTCATTCCTTTTTTTGTCATTAAGACCCAGGCACCCCTTATTTATAAAGAAAAACACCTTAAAAAATTGCTAAGAGAAAGAGAATTATGACATCACAATATGGGAAGAAAATATGTCATTAGTAAGAATAACTCATTTAATAATATTGGTCATGTCCTCTGGAAACTGCTACCTTGCTACCCATGCTTTATTATATGCTTCCTTTGTAACTATTGACTTTGATGTGTTCTTTAGGTAAGCCTAAGATATTACTGACTTTGATGTGTTCTTTAGGTAAGCCTATGATATTACTGAACAATGAAAGGTATGCAGTCCTCATGCATTGGAAAGTACATAAAGTGTACTCTTCATTTTTTTTTTCCGTGGAGTTCTTCATTTTTTTTTTCGTTGAGCTCTTTGTCTCCACTTGGTTATAGAATAATGTGTATCATGACATTGCTACATGTCTTTAAACTATAAAAGAATCCCTTGAATTTGAAGGGCGAATGAAAGTTTGAAATTAAGAAGAATAAGTTGTTGTAAAGGGAGAACCATGGCTATACTATTTAACAACTTGCAAATCTGCAACCTTATATATATATATATATATGTGTCAAGATCTTTTTAATTCATCCAATGATATCCTATTTTCTATGGAACAAATTCTTCTATATGAGTGTCATCCGAGGAGAATAATTTATGAGTGATTATTTGACATAAAAAAGAAAGCTTTTTCATGTTATGTTATGTTATGTTATGTTATGTTGGGTTGAAGAGGAGCAGATACACATTATTAAAAAATGGATATTCAATGAGGTTGAAGGAAAGATATATATTGATTGAAAAATGTATTTGTTAAATTGAAAAAAAATATACTAATTAAAAATAGACATTAAATCGAGTTGAGAGAAAATAAATATATATTCATTATAAAAAATAAAAAACAAATCGAGAAAAATAATACATTAATTAAGAAACAATCCAACGTTACCTTCAGTTTATAAAGTAAAAGAAACAATAATGAAGCCAATCAAAATTTTTAATTTAGGGAAACGGAATAAATTTTCCTTTACTCTTTTAAGGGCTACACGAAAAATATATTCAGGACAATAAATTGTTATGTTTTTTTCTTATTTATGGGTTTTATTGAAATATTCAGGACAATAAATTGTTATGTTTTTTTATTTATGGGTTTTTCTTTTTCAATATGAAGTAGAAGAGTACTTCTAAGTTTTAAAAGAATAGAATGCCCTTAAAAGACTCTTTCAAACTTGGGAGGAGAAAGTTCAAAAAAATATCCAATACTTAGGAATTTGTATCCAAGTGACTTAAGTTTTGGCGGGAGATAATAAAAAATTCATACTGGAGAGGTTCAACAATTTGTACTTGTTAGAATAATCCGTCGGGATTATTGTAAATAAATAATAAATAGGAATATGAATAGATAGGAAGGTGAAAAGGTTGGTTCTCAACCGCCACATTGTAATGTATAAATAAATGTTTCAGCCATGAATAGAATTGAATCGAGAGTTATTACCAACAAGTGGTATCAAAGCAGGGCTGTCTGCCATAACTCCTGCCTGCCAGACCTTTGTTCTGCCATATCTATTTCAGGCTGCCTGGCTGCCTGCCCATCGCCAGTCTGCCCCTGTGCGCATTCATTATGTGCGTTATTTTCTTGGTATACCTAACCCTAATTCTTGGTATTCTGCTTACCTTCGTGAAATTGTTGCTGGTTGTCTCTCGGCCACAGTCTCGAGTGCTGAGTCTCAGCAAGAATGTCTGGCCTGTGTTGGAGGTCAATTGAATGTATTGTTGGCCGTAATGACCGAGACTGCGAGCTACGAACCCTAATTTTCCGTTGACTGCGATTTCTGCGAGCTGCAACAACTTACTTGAAGAGCAGTCAAGGCGAGTCCAAGGAATTGGAGGTCGAAACTCTTGTGTTTATGGTGGAGAATGTACAACTAGGAAAACCTCAGTCCATTACTTAGAACGTGGAGTTTTCTGGTAAATTCTTACCGTGCATGGAGTTATTACTCTTACTGTCTGCAAATATGTTCATATGTATGACTGGTGGTCCCGGCGTGGCTGAAGATAGCTTCTGTTCAATATTTACCCTAGACTGCTGCGTGAGTTTGAATCTATATTAAAGCTGTGTGTTGTCTTAGTGCTCTCTTTCCACGCTGCATTGAAGACTGAAGATTAGCTTCCTAGAGACTAGTTGAAGACCGTGCTGCGTTGAAGTACAAACCTCTCTGGCCATCTGCTTGAAGCGTGGAGGTGAAGCAAACGCTGCCATCCTGACATGTCCTTTGGCATGGTAGCGTGACGAGCTTATCAACTTTCAGGGGGCGGAATAATGAAGAGAACAATCGATCGAGAAACCCGTGTATTGATGTGAATGCTGTGTTGTCGAGTTTATGGGTAGTTTTATGCATATCTGTCTGGTTGAATAATGTCAAAAGACAATATCATTGTGTTTACATACAGTTCTGTGGATAACTAAATCCGTTGTGTGTATCTGATGGCAGTGGGGTCAGTTGTCACTGCATTATTTACTTTATAACCGGTTATATCTCCCACTAAATACCACGCCTTATATCTGCATTGAACCATTGCTACGTGAAGAGGCTGCGATTTCTGCAATAGAGGATGCGTTCTGGCTGAGGTTGCGATTTCTGGCTGCATGATAAATAAAATGGTGTGGCTGCGAATCTTATTGTTCTCTCCATCATTTACTCTCATATTTTGGAAAATGTGATATATACATATATATATATCCATATATTATATTAGTATGGGATACTCATTTTTTTGGAAAAATCTGGATCCCGATACACTGTTTGAGGTACATGTTACTGGTGTTTTGCGCTATGTAAACTTAGACTGCTGAAAACCCTTGAAGACTGCTGCGACTGGAAGACTGCTCTAATACCTATCAGAGGTATTGTTGCGAGCTATGAGCGTGGAGGTAAAACGTTTTTGTTCATTGAAATACATAAACCCTAATTTTGCCCTAATTTAGTGCTGGAGTGTGAGTGGTACATTCTGCAAACTTTTTCATTTGTGTTGAATGAAAGAGGCCCATGAATGTTGTCATGAATGTTGTGACTGTTG